>CM077289.1:60952020-61227020 GCA_039654925.1 Anguilla pacifica | reverse complement strand
GTGTAGTATAGCTGGGGTTTTCAACCTCTTCTGATCCTGGGACACCCACCCAGGGTCAAAGGCATCCAGGGGATCCCCATCATAAGCTAAAAAGGGTTGTGTTTTTATATTTTGAAATGTTTTCCCCAAATATGAGGTCATTGCATATCAACTCTGGCCAGGGACCCCCTGCAGTACCTTCAGAGACCCCCCAGGGGTCTACAAGACCCCCCTGTAGAAAACCAAAGTAGAAACGCATTACCCAGGCCTGAAAATCAGACCGCACAAAGAATTTGGGGTGGATTAAGCGAAGCTGCTCGCTGAGGGGACAGTGTGGGGGGGGGGGGCGCTAACAGAAGGGGGCTGTTTTGGGGGTGGATTGAAAACCCTCGCACAAATGGGAGGGCACGGGTAGGGGGGAGGTGTTTTCGTGTGTCTCTCCGGTCACGTGCCCTTTTTTGTTTCCGTTTCCAGCCGAGGAGGGGGAGGGCGTGAGCAGGTTCCTGAGCGAGACTGCGGCGCAGTGGCGGAACCTGTCGGTGGAGGTGCGCAGCGTGCGCAGCATGCTGGAGGAGGTCATCTCCAACTGGGAGAAGTACAGCAGCACGGTGGCCGGCCTGCAGGCCTGGCTGGAGGACGCCGAGAAGATGCTCAACCAGCCCGAGAACGCCAAGCGGGTATGGAGCGAGGGGGGGAGGGGTGGGGGTGGGGAGGGCAGGGTGGGGGTGGGGAGGGGCTCTATGGGGGGGTGGGGGTCACTGAAGATGCTCAACCAGCCAGGGAACGCCAAGCGGGTATGGAGTGGGTGGGGCGGGGCGGGGCGGGGCTGGGGGGGGCGGCATTTACATTGATTTTAAGTCAAAGTCGGGGACTAGGGTTGTTGATTTAGATGATGGATTATTACAGCCCCTTATGATACGTAAAGTTACTAAAGTACAGTTGATCAAATGTTCTGCGTAAATGGATATGTCTGATTTATGCTAATGCATCATGTGATAGAAATACTGAATTTAGTCTGTAACCTCTAAAGACATTGTCAAAATTTCTTGGCTACGTGTTTGGGGTTGCTTCATCCAGTCTAGACAACGTCCTTGTCTCTCACCCTCAGCTCTCTCTCTCTCCCTCTCTCTCTCGCTCTCTCCGTCTCAGGAGTTTTTCCGGAACCTTCCGCACTGGATCCAGCAGCACACGGCCATGAACGACGCGGGGAACTTCCTGATCGAGACGTGCGACGAGACGGTCTCCCGGGACCTGAAGCAGCAGCTGCTGCTGCTCAACGGGAGGTGGAGGGAGCTGTTCGTCAAAGTCAAGCAGGTCTGCGGGGTTAGGGCCCAGCCTGTCTCCCTCGGGGCGGGGGCGGGGGGGTGGGGGGGCGGCAGGTCTGCGGGGTTAAGGGCTCAGCCTGTCTCCCCCTTCCCTTGGGGGGGGTGGTAGTTTCTTAGACTCGCCTTTCTTCATGTCCATTTACAGATATGATGCATAGTAACTGTTTGACTTAATCACCGTTACTCTTTAATGCTACTTTTAACCATTTCTCTTTATAAATTTTTTAAAAATTATGTATTATATGTGCTGAACGTGAATAAAGATTCTGACAGTGTGAGGAAAAGCGATCAGGTGGTTAATGTAGAGAGCAAATGTGCAAAGGTGCTAAAGAGGAAGACCTAACCTGACCCTTGACCCCTGTCCCTTCATTACCCTCTCAGTACGCCAGAGCGGACGAGGTGGACAAAATGCGGAAGGACTACCAGGACGGGATCTCCTCGCTCAAGAGCTTCGTCGACGCGGCCAGCGAAAAGATGACCGCACCCGTGCAGGTGTCCTTCCTCAACGTGCGCACGTTCGTCCAGGACATCGAGGTACGTGAGGCTGAGTGTGCTGAGAGCTTTCCCGTTCCTCTCTTTTGTCACCATAACCCCCTTCTGTCCCAGAGAACTCTCTTACTTCGCGCCATTATGTCAGGGAACTCAGGGCCTGATTTACTAAGACATCTTGCATGTGCAAAACCTTTTAGCATACACAAAACCAGTAATATGACCAGTGATTGGTCATGGTATTTCTTCTGCACCAGTCGTTGGTTGTGTTATTAGTTTTGCGTGCGCTGAATGGTTTTGCACGTGCTGATGTGTTGAGGAAGAATTCACGCTTGAACACACACCTCTTCCAAAATAAAGCTTAAGAAATAGTATGACTGGCAGTGCACATTTACGTTATTGTGTTGAAGATTAGTGTAGCTACGTCATTTGGAGTAATTACTTGCGGGGGGGTGGGGGGGGGTAGTCCAATTTTTGGGTGCATTCCTGGAATGACTAAAGTGCGTGTTATGGCATGTCTCCCCTCACATGCCCCTCCGCCAGGATATCAAGCACAAAGTGCCAGCCATGGAGTCCCAGTACAAGATGGCCGCCCGTAACGCCCAGCTGCTGACCAAGGACACGCCGCAGGAGGAGGTCGCGCAGATGCTGGCTGCCATGGCAACCATCAAGGAGCAGCTGAGCAAGGTGAGCGGGGGGCCACCGTCAGAGTCGGCGTGTCGGGTCCCCGAGGGAAGGGGGGGGGGGGTCCCCTTTCAGCCCCCCGACGTCTCCTCTCTCTTTGTGCGCCTGTCACCTGGGATACGAAAAGGGCACATCGCCACGGAGACGAGGGCATGGCGGTCTTTTCGCCCGTCACTCTCTGCTTTTGTTCCCTTGGTTACGGTGTGGCCGCGGCCAGAGGCTTATTTATTGTTGACGGGTTGCATGTTGGACGAGGGCTGGGGAGTAACTCTGTAAAACTAGGGCAGTCTTTATAAATAAAGCCGGGGAGTGTTTGAAATGGCCACTGCTGTCAATCTGCCTGGCTCGGACCAGCTACTTACTGCTCAGTGAGTTGTGTTTATAGTACGTCTGACCAAACGCTTAAGCTGGGTTTTCTATTTGAAATGTGTATTGTTTAACTTAAGTGACCTCATGAAGTGCACATTGTTGACACTTTGAAGAGTAGGGATTCTGGAACGTTATTTCTAAATTCTGAGATTCTAGAACTCCATTGCTTTCAGTTACCAGCAGTGACTGTTACATCAGCATTAGAATGCTCAGTTAAGAATGTTCTAATTCACATGTTTATGATCTTACACCTTAAAGGCTTAATGATTTCATATGATGTATTTATCATTTCCCTGAGGTTAGTATTAGCTGCCACTGACAGACCCAGGTGAGGACATCAAACTGCGTACCCTCAGTTTAAATAGATTTTGAGGCTCTCTGATTGGGCCTGTGATGTTTGCGTCCTGTCCAATCACAGATAAGGGAGCGGTACCTGCCCCTGCTGCGGGAGGCCCAGGCGCTCCTGTCCCCGCTGGAGGAGATGGAGAAGCAGATCACCAGCTTCTACCAGTCGCTGGAGAAGGCCAGCCGCATCACCGCTGCCCGCGACTCCGAGGCCTCCGCCGACTTCAAACACAAGTGTCAGGTGAGGGGGGCGGAGCCGGTCGCCATGGATACCTGACAGTGTCAGGGAGGGGGGCGGAGCCGGTCACCACGGATACCTGACAATGTCAGAGAGGGGGGCAGATGAGATCGCTGCAGATACCTGACAGTGTCAGGGAGGGGGGGCAGAGATGGTCACCGCGGAAAGCTGTTTAAATCTCTCTGGATAAGAGTCTGTTTTTCGGACTCCTCCCCTTCCCTTCCTCAACCAATCACACTGTTAATGTGTTAGAAGACTCTTCTTTCTCTATATTCTGTTGTGACTCTAGCCAGAAGCATTATTACTTTGAAAATGTTTTCAAAACCATTATTTATTCTTATTGAATGTCCCTTGTAGTGTAGGCTATAGTTTGATATATGGTTCCTGAGATTAAGACCAGGGAGTCATGTCCCGTGCAGGGGACAAAGATGAGTTTTTGGGTCCTAGGAGGGTATTGAGTTTCCCCTTCTGGTGTCCCAGGACCTGCTGACGTACCAGCAGAGCTGTAAGAACTGCCTGGCCGTGATCGAGAGGCACCACCAGACGGTCCAGAGGGCGCTGAGCAGCACCAAGACGCTGAGCCACTTGGACAGATCCCTCCTGCACAAGAGAGTGACCGACCTGCAGGCCACCTTACAGGTGAGGCCCGGCTCCGCGCTGTCCCATAGGCTGAGGAGAGGTCATGTGATCTCTGCCTGCTTCTGTCTGTCTATGAATGGGACTGGTGGCATGGTCTGTGTGTCTGTCTGTGAACGGGGCTGATCGCATGGGTCTGTGTGTCTCAGTCTGTCTGCCTGTCCATCTGTGAGTGGGATCAATCACATTGCTTGGTTGCTTGGTCAGTTTCAGTTGCTTTTATTGATTCAACTTTTATTGATTGTGCACTGAACTGTGAGCACAGTGTTCTGCAATTAATGTCTCAGTGTTATTGGTCTTAATAGATTGTTCATATTAATCTGTCAGTCATCAAGAGATTGATGTTATTTTTAGTTACCAACGTGACATGTGAGTGTGTGTGCGTGTGAGAGAGAGAGTGTGTGTGTGTGTGTGTGCGCGCGCGTGTGTGTGTGTGTGTGTGTGTGTGTGTGTGTGTGTGTGCGTGCATGCATGCATGCATGTGTGTGTGTGTGTGTGTGTGTGTGTATGTGCAGGTGTGTGTGTGTGCGCACATACGTGCTTGCATGTGTGTGTATGTGTGCGCGTGTGTGTATATGCGGGTGTGCGTGTGTGCGTGTGTGCGTGTGCGTGTGTGTGTGTGTGTGCGTGTGTGTGTGATAGATAGATTGATTGCAGAGGGAAGCTGAGCCTGTTTGAGATCAGCAAGGCCTGTCAGGAGCGTTAGCCTAGCGCCGGGCTCAGGGAGAAGGTCTGTCAGCGCTAATAAGCTCTTTGATTCCCACCTCAAACGGGGCCAGAGGCCGAGCTTCGCCTTGTTCTCTTTCATGCCGCGTGTCCTGTGATCTGGAACTTTCCCTTCAAACACGGCTGCTATTATTAAGTTATGCCCTGCAACAGTCCCGAAAACACCGGTCAGAGTTATCCTCTTACCCATTACCCTGCCTCCATTATCCAAATTTTGTCTGCCAAACAGTAGGATGAATTCCCTTGATGCCCCCCCCCCCCCCCCCACCCCTCTCACAATTACTGTCAGTGCCATTAGTGTGGATAATCATTTTGAAGTCCATGATGCTATTGAAATTTGTTGATAGTTGATACCAGGGCTCTTTGCTATAATTTTTAATCATGGGAGCACATGTGTTCCTAAATTGAAAAATTAGGAGCACGCAAACTCATCCCAATTAGTAGATGTGCTTCAGAATCTTTTGTCCCTTTAGCGCACATCGATTTTCAGGGGCAAACGCTTCTAAAATGGGAGCGCTGTAGAGCCCTGGATGCTGACCTGTGTTGCCATTAACATAACATAACATAACAATGACCTTTTTCAGAAAGAAAGTGTCATTGGGCAATATTTGTGTTTGTGTAGGGTCAAATTCATTTCAGGATGATTCTCAGTGTTTTTTGTGGATGTTTTTGGCGCCCCCTGCAGGCCATGGTGAAGGAGGCGGCAGAGTGGAGGAAGCACCTGGAGGCCAACAGCAGCCTGATGAAGCGGTTCGAGGAGTCGCGCGTGGAGCTGGAGAAGGCGCTGAAGGCGGCGCACGTCGCCCTGAAGGAGAAGGGCAACCCGGAGGAGCTCCTGAAGAAACACACCGTGAGACACCGCCCCCGTTTGCCCATTGGCCCCTCCCTCTTTGGCCAAACCCTGTTTGGCCCCACCCTGTTTAGCCCCTCTCCATCTGGCTCCGCCTTGTTCAGTCCCACCCTGTTAAGCTCCTCCCCCTGCTGTTTAATTTTAAGCCTGATGGTACACAGACTGATTTATGTCCCTGATTGGCTGGAGACTTCCACCCACCTGGTGTCCCAGGTCTAACCCAGGTCTCCAGGTGCACAGACAGCTACACTACCGACCATCATCACTATATTTAAGTATCCCTGCTCTAGATTCATTCTTACCCTGGACACTAACCCACCAATCTATTTCATATTTTACCAACATCCTAGTTTGTGTTAAGACTCAGTTTAGTTACTTAGATACAGTCTACAAGTCTACAGATACAAGTCTTTTTTTATTTTATTTTTTTTTTCCATGGTTGGTCATTGGTGAAGAAGTCACCCAGCCGTCAGTATGTGCTCCCCCCCCCCCCCCACCTCTTGTCTCGGGACGCTCACTTCCTGTTTTTTTGCGCGGGCAGGAGTTCTTCGGTCAGCTGGACCAGCGGGTGCTGAACGCCTTCCTGAAGGCGTGCGACGAGCTGACGGACATTCTGCCCGAGCAGGAGCAGCAGAGCCTGCAGGAAACCGTCCGCAAGCTGCACAAACAATGGAAGGTCAGCCCCCCCCCGCTCCCGGCGTTCCGGGACAAGATAGAATTCCCGAATCCCCCAAATTCCTGCAGTCACAAGCGCTTTCTTTCCCACTGCAGTACAGTAAGCACACAGGGAGGTTAGGCTGACTGCAGCAGCTCTTCTTAAACTGTGGAGGCCAGGACAACCCCCCCCCCACACCCCCTGATAATCATGTGACGGGGGGGGAGGGTGTCACATGATACATATGAGAAGAAAAAAATGTCAGTGCACTCAATGACATAAAAATGACATTACACAAACATGTTGCATGTTGCTCTGGATAAGAGCATCTGCTAAATGCATGTAGTGTAATGGTTGGTGCAGTTTCTTGTTGGCTGAGGGTTTCTGGTGTGTCCCCCCCCCCCCCCCCCCCCAGGACGTGCAGGCGGAGACGCCGTACCACCTGCTGCACCTGAAGGTGGAGGTGGAGAGGAGCAGGCTGGTGGCCTCCCTGCAGGAGTGCCGAGTGGAGCTGGCTCGCGAGAACAAGGCCCTGCCCACCTCCGGCAGCGAGAGGCTGGTCAAGGAGCACCGCGTGAGTGGAGCCGGGGGCCGGGGGGGAGGGGTGGGTGGAGAGGAGCGGCGTTGTGGGGGGGGGGGGGGGGTTGCAAGCAGAACAAGGGGTCGGGGGGCCAGGGTAGCCTTGGGCAGGACGGGGGCTCATGGGGAGAGGGGGGATCTTGGGGGTTTTTGGGTTGCATAGTTTTTCCAGTGCACCTCCTCATTTTAAGTTCTCTATTCCATGTTAGGGAAACCACATTGGGCCAAATTGCTCTCTGCACTGATGCAGTTGTAGGTGTGTGGTTAACAGGCCACACTCACCTGCTCTGATCACAGGACCCCCCCCGTCCCCCCCCCCGTCCCCCGTCCCCCCCCCCCACAGACAGCCTGTGTGTTAATTACAGCAACCTCACAGGCTTGTAATTAGTTTCTCCTGGGCTTGCTGTGACACCAGATTATTTTTACGTTTGATTGATAGCGTTCAGGGGGATCCTCCATCATCGCTGCTATGGGTGCTTTTATAGCAGCCATGTCATATGGGCTTCAGTGACCAGAGGCAGCAGGTGAAGCACCTGCTAATGAAACACTCAGAATGGGACGTGTGCGTTTCACACCCTCTGGCGTGAGAGAGCGATGACCTGACCCCCCCCCCTCTCTTTCTCTCTCTCACGCTTTCTCTCTCTCCCCCTCTCTCTCTCTCTCTCTCTCTCTCTCTCTCTCACGCTTTCTCTCTCTCCCTCTCTCTCTCACGCTTTCTCTCTCTCCCCCTCTTTCTCTCTCTCTCACGCTTTCTCTCTCTTTCTCCCCCTCTCCACCTCTCCCCCTCTCTCTCTCTCTTTTTCTCTCTCTCTCCCCTGTTCCAGGCCTTCTTCCGGGAGAAGGGCCCCCAGGCGCTGTGCGAGAAGAGGCTCCAGCACATGGAGGAGCTGTGCCAGAAGCTTCCGGAAGGCGACTCGGCCCACCGGACCGCGGAGAACAGCAGGAAGACCCTGGACGAGGTCAAGGCGCAGATCGACTCCACCTACCAGAAGCTCCAGCAGCACCCGGACAAGTGGAAGGAGTTCAACTCCAGGTGAGGGCCGGTGGCGCTGTTCAGAGTACAGTGGTTAGGGAACTGGGTTTATAACCTGAAGCCCTGTGACTCACTGTAAGTCATGGTCCTCGAGGGCCGAGAACTGGTGGTTTTCCACCCTCCCTTCACCTGGGAGTCAGATGTGAAGACAGTCTGGCCAATCAGTCGTACTATTAGTTCAGTTTATTACCTGGGAGACAAGAAGGAGGGACACTGCTGTTGTTCCTTTGAGCAAGGTATTTCGTTAGTGTTTATCCATCTGTATAAGCAGACAATGTTTAAGTCCCTGTGGATAAAAGTGTTTGCTAAATGCCTGTAGGGTAATGCTCCAGGCTTGGCTTCCCATTGGTTGAGAGGGGAACAGATCTGGCTTCCCATGGGTAGAGATGGGAAAAGACTGCAATAGTGTCACTAGGGGAATCGGTGTAAGAATATTGTCATGGGCAGCATAAAAAGTGCTTGTGTGGTTATTGTTAAAGTCCGCAAACTTTAAAATGTGAAAACACTGCACTGTTTCGATTCCCCCAGGTTCTCCGAGCTCTCTGCTTGGCTCTCGTCCAAGGAAAGCCAGCTCCGCCTCCTGAGGAACCGGGCCAGCGACCCCAGCAAGTACGGGCAGGTCAGGACCACCATCGAGGTGAGCAGTGCCCCCCTGAGTCAGCGTTACAGAGGACACTGCGCCAGTGCTGTGTGATTCAACTTTATACACACACACACACACACACACACACACTCATACTCACACACTTACACACTCTCACGCGCACACACACACACACACACACACCCTCTCTCTCTCTCTCTCTCACACGCGCACACACACACACCCTCTCTCTCTCACACGCACACACACTCTCTCACTCTCTCTCACATGCACACCCTCTCTCACACACACATACACACACACACACACACACACTCTCTCTCTCTGTCACACACTCTGTCTCTGTCTCTCTCTCTCTTTCTCTCACACTCTCTCTCTCTGTCTTTCTCTTTCTCTTTCTCTCCCCCCCTCTCCCTCTCTCTCTCCCCCTCCCCCTCTCTCTCAGGAGCTTCGGCGGGACGCGGAGGAGCAGGAGGGTAACCTGGGCTGGCTGAAGGCCCGTTTGGCCGCCCTGATCGAGGTGTGCACCGACGGCGAGGCCAAGAAGCAGGGAGCGGCCCTCACCAAACTCTCCGCCGACTTCAGAGCCCTCATCTCCTCCCTGTCTGAGGTAAAGCCCCTCATCTCCTCCCCTGTCTGAGGTAAAGCCCCTCATCTCCTCCCTGTCTGAGGTAAAACCCCTCATCTCCTCCCTGTCTGAGGTAAAGCCCCTCATCTCCTCCCTGTCTGAGGTAAAACCCCTCATCTCCTCCCTGTCTGAGGTAAAACCCCCTCATCTCCTCCCTCTCTGAGGTAAACTCCCTCATCTCCTCCCTGTCTGAGGTAAAGCCCCTCATCTCCTCCCTGTCTGAGGTAAACTCCCTCACCTCCTCCCTGTCTGAGGTAAACCCCCTCATCTCCTCCCTGTCTGAGGTAAAGCCCCTCATCTCCTCCCTGTCTGAGGTAAACCCCCTCATCTCATCCCTGTCTGAGGTAAAACCCCTCATCTCCTCCCTGTCTGAGGTAAACCCCCTCAAACTCCTCCCTGTCTGAGGTAAAACCCCTCATCTCCTCCCTGTCTGAGGTAAAGCCCCTCATCTCCTCCCTGTCTGAGGTAAAGCCCCTCATCTCCTCCCTGTCTGAGGTAAAACCCCTCATCTCCTCCCTGTCTGAGGTAAAGCCCCTCATCTCCTCCCTGTCTGAGGTAAAGCCCCTCATCTCCTCCCTGTCTGAGGTAAAACCCCTCATCTCCTCCCTGTCTGAGGTAAAACCCCCTCATCTCCTCCCTGTCTGAGGTAAACTCCCTCACCTCCTCCCTGTCTGAGGTAAACCCCCTCATCTCCTCCCTGTCTGAGGTAAAGCCCCTCATCTCCTCCCTGTCTGAGGTAAAACCCCTCATCTCCTCCCTGTCTGAGGTAAACCCCCTCATCTCATCCCTGTCTGAGGTAAAACCCCTCATCTCCTCCCTGTCTGAGGTAAACCCCCTCATCTCCTCCCTGTCTGAGGTAAAGCCCCTCATCTCCTCCCTGTCTGAGGTAAAACCCCCTCATCTCCTCCCTGTCTGAGGTAAACCCCTCATCTCCTCCCCTGTCTGAGGTAAGCTCCCTCATCTCCTCCCCTGACTGAGGTAAACCCAGGGCCTGTGGTGTCACCTCACTGGTAGAAAAGAATGTAACCTCCACTCTTACAGGTCACCAAAGCTAGTGGTGATTAGTGGTTCCTGCTAACTGTTAATGCCTATTACCAGGGATCCTACTGTATAAAGCACAGAGGTAGAGAGAGGTACTGATCTAGGGTAAGGTTTTCCCCAGTACGTGCTAACTATATCCATTATGAGCTAAAAGGCTGAACTGATCCTGGATCCAAAGCTAAATTTAACCATGGCCCTATGATGGGGTCCACCAAGGACCCAGTTTGTGGCCGGAAAAACCTTACATTATGCAGTGTTGCCACCCAGCGTTTGGTGCGTGTGACTTTGCTCTGCTCTCCTTCTGCCCCCCCTCCCCAGTCGGAGAAGGTGGTGTCGGCGGTGGGGGACTGCGTCCAGTTCCGGGGGGAGGTGCGGAGCACGCTGGAGGAGCTGCTCCAGGGCCAGCAGGAGGCCGAGGCTGAGGCCCGCAAGATCCTGGACACCGAGAGCGTGAGGGAGGCCCAGCAGCTCTTCCTCATCTACCAGGTAGGGGTCGCCACCCGTAAGCTCCCTTCCCCTCAAGTCTCTTCTCTCACATTATTTAATCCTTTGACATTCTAAGTCTGTGTTCTAGAACTCCATTGCTTTCGACTACCAGTAGTGATTGTTACATCAGCACTGGAATGTTCAGTTATGAATATTCTAATCACATATTCGTGATCTCACACCTTAAAGGGTTAACCAGGCCGACCAGTAAAATGGAGTACGGTTACACATCCTTTCTGCACTTTCAGAAAGCTGACGAAATATCATTCTAACCAAACGCCACGTGCTTACGTTTCTTCTGAATAGTAAATGGTGCGTTGAGGAACGTAACATCACATAAAAATAGATATGGAAGCAGAGGATGGCTACACTCTTGTATGCAGTTTTTTTACGATCTTATAAGAAAAAATTGTTCTTTTTTATCAGCATATAAAAATGCCGGCCTCCTTTATTTCTGATTCTAACGTAATCTAACATGCTACATGTAGCCACAGGACAGAGACTGGCCTTTTGTGTAGCACAATTCGGCCGTACAATACACACGGACGTGCAATAAAAAAAAGAAAGAAAAAGAAAAAAAATTAAGATCCTGCCTTCAGGCTGCGGCCCAGTTTTTACGTCCGCTCACCAGTGGCCTCTGCTCATGTTTTATTCGGCTGCATTAGGAACACAAAGGCCCCACGTTTGGATCTGAGTCGTATAAATAGTAAGGAAGAGATGTGGTATCCCGCTGGGTAGATGGATAAGGCTTGTAATGGTGTTTGCGTTTGTGGTCCCCGTCCTGCTCTGTGTGTGAACCCGTGGCAACGTGGGGGCATACGGACACACTCGGGCACATACGGATGTGCTGCGGGCACATTACACACAGGTTATGGGCACGTTACAGACACATCACTGAGATATTACAGACACATTATGGACTCATATCGGACACATTACGAACTCATTGCAAACCCATTACAGACATGCTACAGACACATTAGGCTCATTGCAAACCCATTACAGACATGCTACAGACACATTACAGACTCATTGCCAACCCATTTCAGACATGTTACAGACACATTACAGACATATTAAGGACATATTACAGACACATTACAGATGTTACAGATGCATCTCATTTGGGCCTGTCCCATTTTTAATCCTATAATAATAATAATTTGAAGGGATAATCCCACGTGGAATGGGGGATTGTGGGAGTTGACTCCCTGCACCCTGTGTCCCCACAGCAACAGCTGAAGCACCTGCGGGCGAAGAGGAAGGAGGCGGAGCTGCAGATTTCGCGGGGACAGCAGCTGCAGGTGGAGGGGGTGCTGAGCTCCTCCCTTCAGCCGGACCTGCAGAAGCTGGAGGAGACGCTCGGCAAGATGGACCAGACCACCGAGGCGCAGGAGCGGGGTCTGCAGGTGCGCCATCCCAGCTCACCCATGCCACCTTTAACACAAATCCCCCCTGTCCTGATAGTGAGGTGGTATAGCCCAGATGCACCACCTTTAACACAAATCCCCCCTCTCCTGTTAGTGGGGTGGTATAGCCCACCCACACCACCTTTAACATAAATCACCCCTCTCGTGTGTGTGTGTGTGTGTGTGTGTGTGTGTGTGTGTGTGTGTGTGTGTGTGTGTGTGTGTGTGTGTGCGCGCGCGCGCGTGTCTGTGCGTGCATGTATGCCTGTGTGTGTGCGTGTGTGCATATGACTGTGTGTGTGTGTGTGTGTGTGTGTGTGTGTGTGTGTCACACCCTCAGGCGACCCTGGATGCGTGGCAGCAGTTTGAAAGCGAGCGGGAGCAGCTGCAGGAGTTTGTGGGCAAGGCCGGCTCCGCCCTGGAGAGGGAGCTCACCTTCAGCAGCCTGGAGAGCCTGACTGCCGAGCTGCAGCAGGCCCGGGTGAGTCCGGCTGCACCCCGGAGAAACAGCCCCTACAAACGCACACGACTGCGCAAAGGCCTGGAGGGGAAGTAATACCTAACTTACCTGTGTCTGTGTCTGCTTCTGTCTCCGTCTTTCTGTGTCTGTGTGTGTCTTTGTGCCTGCGTCTGTTTATGTGTGCGTCTGTGTCTGCTTGTGTTTGTGTGTGTGTGTCTGCGGATTCCCATGTCTGCGTGCGTCTGTGTCGTGTCTGTCTGCGTGCGTCTGTGTGTGTCTGCGTTTGTGTCTGCGTCTGCGTGCAGGAGCTGAGCAGGCAGAGCGAGCTGCAGGCTGCGCAGGTGGACGTCCTCCTGAAGAGGGCAGCAGAGATCCAGCTGGGCCCGAAGAACCAGGCCGAGCTCCAGCAGCAGGCCCGGTCCCTCAGCGAGCAGGCCCAGCGCGTGGGAGAGGGGCTAAAGAAAGAGTAATGAGCCCCAAACGCTCGCTTAACCAACCCTTATTCCTGTGTTTTCATTGGCCCGGGCCAGCCAGCCAGCACCTCTGATGGGCCGGTGCTAGGTTCATACAAACAAGCTCTACAGTGGTACACTAGCAGTAGGGCCACCACACAAGCATGCGCACAAACACACACACTCACACACACACACACAGACACACCCATCCGCACACATTCATATACACACACTCACACACAGCTGATTCTCATCTCCACTGCCTCCAATAGCAGACCGCTGCATTGCCGATTAGCAGCCTGTCAGTCTAACAGTGGTTCCGATGGCGAGCCGCTGGCCAGAACCTAGTGGGTGCTGGGGTTGCATCTCTCTCACATTTATCGTATTGGAAACGCTAGCCGTAGGGTCTGTCACTGGTTCTATTTCTTTATCCAAGGTCTTCTCTCATGACTAAAGAGCTCGTTTAATGACAAAACTACCCTCCTCTCTCTCTCTCTCTCTCTCTCTCTCTCTCTCTCTCTCTCTCTCTCTCTCTCTCTCTCTCTCTCTCTCTCTCTCTCTCTCTCTCTCTCTCTCTCTCTCTCTCTCTCTCTCCAGCGTTAAGCAACTGGAGACAATGAAAGCTCAGTGGGAGAAGTTCGGGAGCGACTTTGAGGACTTCTCCTCCTGGATCTCTGAGAAGGAGAAGGTTCTGGACACTCTGAACACCTCCTCCAGCCCCCTGGAGTCCCAGATCAACACTGTGAAGGTACAGACCTCACTGCTACACACTGGAGTAAGGCTATAGTAAAACTACTGTAACAGTACAGTAAAACTACAGTAAGGCTATAGTAAAACTACTGTAACATTACAATAAAACTACAGTAAGACTATATAAGACTACACCTGTCATTACGGTCCTCCAGGAATGGAGTTTGACACCCCTGCCTTTCGTTAACCCTTAATGTACAGTCCATTTATTCTGTGTTGTCAAAAAACAAAAATAGAATTCCTCACAATCCAGAAACGTTGGATTATTTTTTGCGCGTCCTTTTCGAACCGTGGGTCTCTGGTTCCTTGCGGCAGGCCGTGGGGGCGGAGCTCGAGGAGCGGGTGTCGGTCCTGCCCCGCCTGGAGGCGGAGTCTCAGGCGCTGGGGCAGTTCGTGTCGTCGGGGGAGGGGGCGCGGATCAAGGCGCGGCTAACCCAGATCGGGCGGTACTGGGAGGAGCTGCGGGAGAGCGCGGAGCAGCTGGGGGGGCAGCTGCAGGAGAGCGCCTCCCACCTGCACAGGTTCAACAGCGGCCTGGGACAGGTGCGCCGCAAGCCCCGCCCACTTCCTCATTCACCTGAGGGCACATCACATTCACCTGAGAGGACACATTGCATTCACCTGGGGACACATTACATTCACCTGAGGACACATCGCATTCACCTGGGGACACATCACATTCACCTGAGAGGACACATTTCATTTACCTGAGGACACATTACATTCATTGTTGGTTGATTTATTTTATTTTTTTGTGATTGATTTTTTTGGCCAGGTGAAAACAACAATGGACGAGCTCAAAGACAAGCTGGACAGCCCTGTCACCTCTTGTACATCATCATCAGAGACCTACAGAGCCCTCCAGAGCCATATGGTGAGGAAATGTGTCAGGGCTCTCTACAAAGAATGAGTCACAGAACATGAACGGGGCCCTTTGTTGTTTGTGTAACTGTGGTCTTAGATAAAGACGTATGATGTGTGTGTTTGTGTGTGTAACGCACGCACCTGTGTGTGTGTGTGTGTGTGTGTATAACACATGTATACCCCCCCCCTCCCCAGGATGTGACCCAGGCTCTGTGTGTGTATAATGTATGTGTGTATGCGCGTATGTGTATAACACGTGTGTGTATCTCCCCCCCAGGACGTGACCCAGGCCCTGGAGCAGCTGAAGGCCCGGCTGCAGGCTCTGTCTGCGGGGCTGCGCAGGCTGGGGGACCGGGCCCAGCCGGAGAGAGAGGTGGCCGAGCTCCAGCAGGGGTACGAGGGCGCCCTGCGCCTGGCCAAGGAGAAGCAGGCCCGGCTGGAGAACCTGCTGTCCCTCTGGCAGAGGTCAGACCCCCCACCCCCTCCAAATAATACTTACTTTCATGGCAGAGAGTTCAGTGTAAAATCAGCTCTGGGAGAGTATTTTTAATAGAGTGCACTGGGACACTGTTAGCGTCATATGAACACTGTTGAATGGAGTTTAGTGCTGAGCGGTTCGCTCTGTTTTTACACCTTTAAGGTATGCGTGTGCATGAGAGACAGAAAAATGAGAGCGAGGGAGAAAGAGAGAGAGAGAGAAAAGGAATGTAATTGAGTGAGAGGGGGAGAGAGAGAATGGGAGAGAGAGTGGATGAGAGTGGCGTGGAGAGAGACGGAGAGAAACTGGGAGGGAGAGAGGGAGTGAAAGAGAGAAGCTCATTTTAACATATTTAGATGCTTGCACTTGTGCGAGCGAGAGAGAGATAAAGAGAGAGAGAGAGAGAGAGAGTCAGTGCAGCGGGGGTCACAGTCCTCTCTCACTCGCTGTCGGGATGAAGTGCTGGATTAAGAGCAGTGCTGAGTGCTGTGGAGAGATAGGACCGGCCCCCTTTGTGTCCAGCCCCCCCCCCCCCCCCCCCACCACCACCCCGAACCGCCCCCCACCCCCCCCCCACCGCTTCCCGTCGCCTAGCACCCGATACGTGCGGATACGAAGGGCACTCTTCACCTTATCCAGCCACACACCACCTCAGCTCGGTCTAACTCCGCCTCCACCATCATCTTCCTCACGTAGAAAGCAGTGTGTGTGTGTGTGTGTGTGTGTGTGTGTGTGTGTGTGTGTGTGTGTGTGTGTGTGTGTGTGTGTGTGTGTGTGTGTGTGTTCTGGGTGTGATAACCTCAACATCTGTCCGTTCTGCTGAGTGTGTAAAATTGACCGCCATGTGAAAAGAAGGTTCTTAATAACATTTTTATTATTTGATTTTTTTTTTTTTTTTTTTTGAAATTACATATCTGTGTGCTCAGTGCCGTATGGGCTCAAGGCCGGCCTCTGTACGGTTTCTATAGATACGGTGAATGATTGGCATGTCGTAATCCTCCCGAGGTGTCCGGGACGGGATATGGGGGTTTAATTGTGTCCCGTTTCCCTGAAAGAGCGCGTCCCCTGTGTGCTTCAGATACGAGAAAGAGCGCTCCACCTTCCAGTCCTGGATAGAGAGGTGCGAGTCTCTCTGCTGCTCGGAGTCCCAGTACCTCTCCGCAGATAAGACCAAGCTGCAGTCCGAGCTGCAGGCTGTTCAGGTAGTGTAAAAAAAAAAATGCAAGGTTGCACTTAACTTTTTATTAAAACCCTTTGAAGAGTGGGGTCTTTGGAATGTTTTTTTTTTTTCTTCAAAAAGTCTGTGTTCTGGAGCTCCGATGCTTTCAGATGCCAGTAGGGATTGTTGCATCAGCATTAGAATGTTAAATTGAGAACATTCTAATCACGTATTTGTGATCTTACTCTTTAAACTGTTAAAAACTATGACTATTTCCAGTCTTTCCCCAATTTGGACATGACGTCTTTCAATGTACATAGTGGTACTACACATCAGTCATCTGTTTCAGTTCTCGGGTCTGTATGTTATTTGTTCTGTGTTGTGTAGTATACGCTACAAAAACTGTTCTTTCAAGTAATAATGAAGTGCTTCTAATTCCATTTCTAATTCTAAACCACTAACACTCTAAACTCTATGAAGTGGTTAACTATGACTACGTCTGTGCACTATATATAGCATCTGTGTGCCATGGAGTATCTGTAACTTTACCGTATCCTGTTCAGGACCTGCAATCTGAAGTGCCATCGCATGAGTCCATGTACCAGGGCCTGGCCAGTCTGGGGGTGTCCCTGCACCCCACGGCGTCTGAGGAGACGGTGAAGGAGCTCACGAAGGAGCTCCAGCAGCTGGAGAGGAGGTGGGGAGCCCAGAAGGAGGCCATACCTCACAGGTGAGCGTGACGGACAGGAGGTCAGCCTCGTGGTCCTCGTTAAGTAATCAGTTCACAGGTGTGCCCTGTTTCATGTGTACATCTCACTGCATCACTGTTTCTGCTGCTCATCATCTGACCCACTCAAAGTAGTGTCATTGATAGGTGGTTGTATGGTTCTGGTAATGTTTGATTGGTGGTTGTATGGGTCTGGTGATATATGATTGGTGCTTGTATAATTTGGTGATGCTTGATTGGTGGTTGCATGGTTCTGGTGATGTGTGATTGATAGTTGTATGGTTCTGCTGATGTTGGGTGGTTGTATGGTTTTTCTGATATTTGATTGGTGGTTGTATAGTCCTATTGATGTTTTCATTGGTGGTTGTATGTTCCTGCTGACATTTGATTGGTTCCTTTTCCCTGTCACTAAGGATTGAGAAGCTGCAGGCCCACATATCCCAGGTGGAGAAGTTTGACGAGGCCCTGCTGCAGGTGTCCCAGTGGAGCCAGGACTTCCTGGACGAGCTGCAGGCCAACTCCCTCGTGGACATCACAGACCTGCAGGCGGCCGACGCCCACATAAAGGTGCTGTCACGTGATCGTTATCATCTGCGTTATGCAAATCGGCCATCTGTGCGTGTTTATCCAGTGCTAATTTTACACTGAGGGTTTTACTATGCTTTGTGAATGCCACGTAACTCCAGTATCTAATAAAAACCCTTGTGATCTACCCATAATGGGGGGTTGTTAAATGGAAAATATAAACAGGTTTTCCTGTTCTTGAGAATTAATTTACATTTTCAATTTCAGTTCATTTTTGTCCCCTGTAGTGTCTGGTCTTTATATAAAGAACTACTGTGTTCTACTATGCTAAAACCTACACTACAAGGGACATTCAATAAAAATGAAAGAAATAATATTTTTTGAAATTATTTTCACTCCAGCATGTCTTCGTCATCCAAGACACTTACATTAGGTTAAAAATAAAAATAAAAAAAGTAAATATTTTTTCTGCTGGGTGTGAGGAAGTTACTGTGATCTTGTGTAAAATAACAAGACCAGGTCAAAACCTAGTATATGGCTGGACCAGCCGACCAATGGTGTAACTGCATCACTCACTCAGTCACTCAGTCACAGACATTCGCGTTTGTAGGGCTGGCCCCGCTGTTGCGGTCCAGCCAATAAAGCGTGCGCTGTAGCTGACGGTTCACCCCCCCCAGGAGAGGACGGCGCTGCTGCACACGCAGGCGGGGGCGCAGGAGAGCCTGCAGCGTCGGGCCGACGCCCTGTGCGCCGCCTGCGACCCGGCGGACCTGCAGCTGCTGCAGGGGCGGCGCGAGGACTGCCTGCAGCCCTTCCTGGAGGCGCGGCGGCTGGCCCAGCGGCGGGCCGACGCCCTGGAGCGGCTGGCCGCCTTCCTGCGGACGCGGGCCGCCGCCCGCCAGGTCCTGGAGGGCCTGCGGCGGACCGTGGAAGGCTCCGGAAGCTGGGACCGGGGCCGGGCGGAGGCGCTGCGGCGGGAGCTGGAGGGGGCGGCTGTGCCGGACGTGGGGCGGCTGGAGGCGCAGGCGGCGGGGCTGGACGGCCAGCTGAGCAAGGCGCACTACCACCTGTGCGAGGGCGGGGCCGAGCGGCGCTCCTCCTGCCGGGCGCTGGCTGACGCCCTGGCCGCCGCCCTGGAGGAGGTGCAGAGCGCGCTGGGCACCCGGCAGAGCGAGGCGGAGGCGCTGGGCCAGCTCTGGGCCTCCTTCCGCCAGCGCAAGGAGCAGCTGCTCCGCGGCGTGGAGGACGTGGAGGAGAAGGCCTCCCAGCAGGGCCTGAGGGAGCCCAGCCTGCCCGCCCTGCAGCACAGGTACCTGGGATACAATTAGCATTAAATTTATCTGACAATTAGATACTATGGAGTCTGTAGGTAATCAGAGTACTAATGTAGTCAGTAAAATGCCAAGCATTGTTGGGCTGAATGGCCTGTTCTCGCCATTATGTTATGTTATAATAATAATGATGATGATGATGTATGCAATGTGATGTAATAGCATACTCCAATAATAATAACAGTAATAATAATAATAATAATAATAATAGTGATGTATGTAATGTACTAACGTGCTCCCCTCGCGTGATTGGTTAATAATAATAATAATAATGTATGTAATGTAACGTGATGCTCTAATGCCCTCCCATCTCCTGATTGGCTCAGGCTGCGGTTCTTCGCCCAGCTGGAGGACGAGCTGAACTCCTTCCAGCACGAGGAGCAGTGGCTGCGGGACCGCGGGCAGCAGCTGGCGCAGCGGGACGGCGAGCTGGCGGGGGAGGCGCTGCGCGAGATCGCCATGGTGACGTCCTCCTGGGACGCCACCAAGAGGCTCATCGCCGACAGGTGAGGGGACTGTAGCCTGCCCCCCCTCCCCCCCCCCCGCCTGGGAAACGGCCTGGCGGCCAATGAGTTAAATCGGTGGCAGCGGGGGGGGATTCAGACTGACTTCAGAGAATAAAGAACCAATATGGCTGCTGGGTGGCTCACCCTGTTAAGGATTTTGACGGTCAAAGTGGATTTAAATGGGATTTTTAAGTTAGGCAAACAGAATGAAAAGTGTTTTATAGCCAACAAGCCATGTTTCATTTGGCGTAGCCCTCTTTAGCTTACTCCCAGGGCCTTTGTCTGGAAACATGCGCACGAATAGGTTATAAATTGAACAATTATATATTGACACAAAATGAAGAATAAATGCATTTTTTGAAAGGCTTCTTGAATAAAAAATTTAAACGCTGCTTTGAAGTGCCATTTAAATACAAAGCAAACCTGGAGCGCTCCAGATAATTTATTAATGGGACGAGGGCTGACGTGGCTTTTGAAACGTCGGCGCGGTTGGGTCATGTAATTTAAATGTCTGGCCTGCAGCAGTTTGAAAGCGGAGTGTTGAAAAGGAGCAGGAGGTGTGTGTGTGCACGCCTGGAGACCTCTCTTTCTGTCTAATGAGTTTGTACTCCGCTCGGTACGGTCTCCGCTCTTTCCGTGTCTAATGGACCACGGGTTCGAATCGCCGCGACCGATTTTGATTGTCCTCTGTGAATTTCACGCCTCGGCGGTCTGCGTTCAGTTTGGGGGGGAATCTCTGGCACTCCCACGGATTCGTGCGGAGTAATGCTGGTGGAATGTGAGTCTGCTGTCTGCCTCTCACCCCCCCCCCCCCCCGTCTCCCTCTCCCTCCCTCTCTCTCTCCCTCCTTGTCTCTCCCTCCCTCACGCTCTCCCTCTCCAACAATCCTGCCCTCTCTCTCCCTCTGTCTCCCTCCTCGTCTCTCTCCCTCTGTCTCCCTCTCCCTCCTTCTCTGTCCCTCCCTCATGCTCTCCCTCTCTCTCTCCCTCTCCAACAATCCTGCCCTCCCTCTCTCTCTCCCTCTCCAACAATCCTGCCCTCCCTCTCTCTCTCCCTCTGTCTCTCTCACTCCCTCCCTGGTTTTGGGAGCGGGACATTGTGGTGATGAGTATCAGTCCTGGGGGAGCAGGCCCTGGTGGGCGTGGGTAGACCTTGGTTTCGGGGTGATGAGGTATCAGTTTTGGGCAGGGGGGGGCGTTTCGGTAGCCAGTCGCCGCGGTAACGCGCCGGTGTTCCCCCCCCTGCAGTCAGGAGCAGTGCGGCGCGCTGGTGGAGCTGATGAGGGAGTACCAGAGCCTGCGCTCCAGCGTGCACGGCGTGGTGGACGCCGCCGAGACCGTCGCCGAGGTCAAGACCGCCCCGAAGGACCAGGAGGACATCCGGAGGCTGCTGTCCCGGGTGAGACCCGCGGTGTCCCCACCCCGTACCCATCCGTCATCCCAATACCACCTCAACCACCCCCCAGTACCCGTCCGTCATCCCAGTACCACCTCAACCACCCCCCAGTACCCATCCGTCATCCCAATACCACCTCAACCACCCCCCAGTACCCATCCGTCATCCAAATACCACCTCAACCACCCCCCAGTACCTGTCCACAGCTTTCACTGCCAGCCTGGCACTTCAAATGAAAGAACTTCTATTTTCATTTCACCAGGCCTCCAGGTTGGCTGACCGTGTTGATTGTTGTGCTGTCATTCCATTTTTTAAATTCTTCTCTTCGGTCTTAATAACAACAAATAAGTCAAATTTTCAGTCCCTTTGTGTACACAGTAGTTATTTCAAATCATATGGTAGTGATAAACCACTGCGGGAAACACTGTTGGCCTGTTGGTTTTATCAGTCCCGTGATTACACTTTGTGAGCCTGCCCCCTGGTGGCAGAGGGCTGTTGTTACTGCCTCGTCGCGATTCCAACACCTTCGCTAAAAGCGTTCCGCGTGTTTGTGATGTCATCGCCAGCACGAGGCAGCCAAGGTGGAGATGGTGGGTGGCCAGGAGCACCTGGACCAGTTCACCAGCAAAGGGAAGCACCTGCTGAACGAGCTGAAGAAGATTCCGGATTGCGAGACCCAGCTGGTCCGGAAGGACATGGACGCCATCGTAGATCAGTGGCTTGACGTGAGTTCGCTGAGTGGTCTGTCGATATAAACATCAGTGCTTCAATTTCACATTCTCAAATACCTACTGAAGGTTTCTATGTACAGGTAGTGATGTATATCTCCTTGATAACTGATTGGCACTGTTCATAAATCAATCCAGCAAGGACTCTTATCTGATTTATGAGTGCCTAGAATGTCCACCCAAACACCTTATCCGGGTTTAAATGTGATTAATCTCTTTGCTTCTTTAGAGAAGTAAAGATAAAGTATCCTGTTTGATAGATGCATTGTAATGCATGTCAAACGGTAGTAACAAGCAAACATAATGAGGATGTTTTAAAGGAGGGCTCGATGAACCCTTAAATATTTTCGTCACATTCTGCAGAAACAGAAGAACAAGTCTATTCCTCGAAGACCTCGTTTATTTGACAAAGAGTGCGATCGCAACACTGTGTTCCCGTCTAACGGTTGCATTTAATGAAGATGGATGCGACAAAGAGAGGGAGACTTTTTTCAGCTCTGAATTAGCTGCAGGATCGTTTTCAAAACAAAGGAACAAAATGCTATTTATTAAATTGTATTATGACAGCCGAATGATTGTCATCTTTTGTGTTCTCTTTTTTAATCTTCTCCTCCTCCGGCTACTTTTGCTGGCTTTGCTGTACCTTTCAAGAGTGTTAGCCGCTAGCCAGCGTTTGTCACGAACAGGAAAAACTGTTTGCTTGCTAATGTTAGCCTCGTTGAGATATGGGAAAGGTGTGCGTCCCCGTGACCCGCCCTCTCCTCCTCCCCCTCTGGCGTCCCGCCCTCTCCTCCTCCCCCTCCCGCGTCCCGCAGGTGTCGGAGCGCCTGGAGGAGAACGTCGAGCGCCTGCGCAAGAGCGCCGCCCTGTGGGAGGACGTGCGGAAGATCGACGAGGAGGTGGACGGGTGGGCCAGCGGCTCGGTGGCGGAGCTCAGCGAGAGCCTGAGCAGCTTCAGCAGCGGCCAGAGGATGGAGGCGCGCCTCGCTCACTTCCAGGTGCGGGGCTTTTACCCACAATGCCCCTGGCTCCTCCCCGGCTCCTCTCTTGGCTCCTCCCACACTTCGGCCCATCCCATTAAGAGAAATGGGCTGAGTGAAGCACAGTGCTTGCTTGTGTTTTTTGGTGTGTATGTACCTGTAGAGGAGATCCAGTGCTTGTGTTGCTCAGTGTCTATGTACCTGTGTTGTGTTTGCCTCTGTGCAGGTGGAGGTGGAGGCTAAGGAGGCTCAGCTGGAGGCCCTGCAGGTGAAAGTGTCCGAGCTGAAGCAGCTCACCCGAAACCCGGAGACGCCCACCGAGCTGCAGGTAGGCGGAGCTCTCCCTGTGTTCGGCACTGTCGCCGTGGTTACTGTGTCTCCCGTAGGCAGTCCCAGGAGCCTGTAAGCCGCTTACCTTGGTGTTTCAGCGACCACGCCTCTCTCTCCCCCTCTCTCAGGTTATGGAGGCGGACCTGAGGAAGAGGATCGGCCAGGCGCAGGAGATCTCTGAGCAGGCCCGGAGCACCCTCCAGGACTTCAGCTCCCAGAAGCAGCAGCTGGAGGACTTCATTTCCCAGATGACCCAGTGGCTGAGCAACGTGGAAGACTCCCTGGCGGCTCCGCCCCAGGGCTCCGACCTGGAGCACATCTGCAGGGTGAAGGTATGCCCCGCCCACATTTACAGTATCGGCCAATGGCAGACATGCTGCTCCCCCACGCCCTCCCAACAGACCTCCTGAATACGTACATACATACAAAAGTCCTGAGTGCTTACTGCATTCATAGCAAGCCCTAGAAAGAAGAAAAACATAAAACCATAGAAATAACATCATAACCTGAATGAGTGAAAAACAATGGGGAGTAGTAGGGCATGGGGGTGGAAGAATGAGTTCTCTTGGGTTATGGGGGGGTTCTCCTGTGTTATGGGGGTGCTTCTCCTGGGTTATGGGGGTGGGAGGTCTATCTTATGGGGGGGGGGTTCCTATATTCAGGGGGTGGGAGAATGAGAATGACCCCTCCTGCGCTCTCGTGTAAACCTGCGCCCCCCCCCCCCCCCCCCGTCCCGCAGGACATTCAGAAGGAGCTGCAGAACCAGGAGAGCGGCATCGACAGCACGCGCGAGAACCTGAGCGCTCTGTGCAGGAAGTACCCGTCCGAGGAGCTGGGCCGGCTGGGCGCCCGCCTCACCAACCTGATCAAGCGCAACGAGGCGGTGAGCCAGCGCTGTGCTCGAACCCTGGGCTCCCTGCAGGACGGCCTGCAGCAGCGCTTCAACGGTGAGGGGCCCCAAAACCGCCAACCCGTAACCGCCAATGGGGCGTCTCCGGGACAACCGCCACCTGTCTGTGTGTCTGTGTGTGTGTGTGTCTGTGTGTCTATCTGTCTGTGTCTGACTGTGTGTGTGTGTGTCTGTCTTTGTGCCTGTCTGTGTGTCTGTGTCTGACTGACTGTGTATCTGTCTGTCTGTGTGTCTGTCTTACTGTGTGTCTATCTGTCTGTAGCTGACTGTGTGTGTGTGTGTGTGTGTGTGTGTGTCTGACTGACTGTGTATCTGTCTGTCTTACTGTGTGTCTGTCTGACTGTGTGTGTGTGTGTGTGTGTGTGTGTGTGTGTGTGTGTGTCTGTCTTTGTGCCTGCCTGCCTGCCTGTGTGTGTGTGTGTGTGTGTGTCTGTTTCTGACTGTGTCTGACTGTGTGTGTATGTGTCTGTCTGTCTTTGTGCCTGCCTGTGTGTGTGTCTGTCTGTCTTTGTGCCTGCCTGTGTGTGTGTGGGTGTGTCTGTTTCTGACTGTGTCTGCCTGCCTGCCTGCCTGCCTGTGTGTGTGTGTGTGTGTGTGTGTGTGTGTGTGTGTGTGTGTGTGTGTGTGTGTGTGTGTGTGTGTGTGTGTGTGTGTGTGTTTCTGACTGTGTCTGCCTGACTGCCTGTCACTCTCTGTATGTCTATCTGTCTTCCTGATTGCCTGCCTGCCTGTCTCTGTGTTTGACTGCCTCTCTATAAGTCTGTATGTCTGCCTGTCTGGCTGTCTGTTTGTCTGTCCATAACAGGGGTCTGCAAAGCTGATCCTGGAGAGCCGCAGGACCTGCTGGTTTTGACTGGTGCTCTGCACTCGTCTGATCGATCGAATCATTTGATTTCTGACAGTTAACTGGCCTCGCCTCGCTTCCTGGGTCTGGATTGGTTGCCGGCATCCCAGTTCCCAGCATTCATCATTGATGAGTGATAGGGCTGTCCATTTACTTCCATCTGGGCTTTCGGTTGTACTGCATTCAAATGAAGATGCTTCCCCCGCGCAGTATTTGTACAAATTCATGTTCCAGTTTTTTTCTAACTGACAATAGATTTATTACTTTTTCAGGTAAACCAGTTATTCTTCTCAGAGGATGCCTTGAGCAAAATTTTTGGATGGCTTGTTTAACTCAAGGTGTATAATGCAATTAAAGGTGCTGGAGTCTTTTACGTTATAGCCTGTTGTGTGCAGTCTAGTGCCTTATGGGATTTGTGTTTCTTTTAGCTTACATTTTGTAGTCACTTCTCATAGATTTCTATTTCTATAGTTTGAGTGCTGTCCAGTGACTGTTAGCTGGAAAGACCTTAATTACTAGTCTTAGGCTACAGGGAGCCTTAAGAGTCAGTGTTAGGCCTCGATAAATAGACTCTGCCTTGCGTCAGTGTTGAGTGCGTAAAGCAGCAGATATCTGTTTTAAATGTCTGGTCTGGCAGTGGAGCTGTGTTGGGGCGGGAGGGGGCAGGGAGGGGAGGGGAGGGGGTGCGCAGGCGTGTTATTGATGGAGATCGGGTAAATCCTCGGTCCGCGGCGCGCACACAGGAAGTTGGGTCGGCTCAGCGAGCGCTTCCTGCCGACGCGCGCGATTATTCGCCCGCTGCTGCCGCAACACCGTGGCGTTCAGACCTCCATTACTCTTTCGCTTGGTGGCCCCCCTCCCTCTCAGAAAGCCCCCCCCGCTCACCGCTGTTAGCCTCGCTCCGTTACCCATCAGTGCTGCCATATATCCCCACGGCGGCGGAACTTAAGTACCTGTTGCCATGGCAGTGTCCCGCCGCGGAATTCCCCAGCTTCCCCCCCCCCCCCCCGGGGGCTGGTTCGGTCTTTAGCCGTTTCCACGCCAACCAGACTGACATTTCGCCTGGGAGACACGCCCCTCTGCGGAGAGGGCGGATCGCTGTACGCTGCTGAACCTTTCCGTTTCTCTTTCTCTGTTATCGTTCTCTCTCTCATGCCTCCCTCCCTCCATCTCTCTCTCTCTCTCTCTCTCTCTCGCTGCAGAGCTGGTGCAGCAGTTCCACGGCTGGCTCTCCAAGCTGAAGGAGGGGGTGAAGGGGTGTGCGGACCAATCTGGCGACACCGTCGTCATGGAGAACAAGCTTCGCAAGCTCAAGGTACGACGCTGCGTGACCGCAGCTCAGAATCCAACCTTTCTTTTTTCTTCTTCTTTTTCTCCTTCTCTGCCCCTCTCTCCACTCCCTCTTTCTGCGTTTCCTGTGTTTTTAACGACGGCCCGCGTGCCGTTCCTCCTCCCGTCCCGCAGGAGGCGCTGGAGCGGGTGGAGGAGGGCGAGACGCGGCTGACGCAGGTGTGCGAGGAGGGGGAGAAGCTGCTCCTGCACCTGCCCAAGGCCAGCGCGGGACAGGTGCAGCTGCAGCTCTCCTCCAGCCAGCAGGACTGGGACAGCTTCGTGGAGCAGTGCCGGCAGAACCAGCAGGACCTGGAGGAGAGCGCCGCTCTGCTGGCCGGGTGAGGGACCACACCCTTTTTTTTTATCGCTCATAATAACGTGCTTACTGTGTCCCTCTGTGTCTCAGCACAACACGCGTTCACAAACGTGTGACTTTGCGAACGCGTGTCCTGTGTCGTAACCACGCGTCCGATGCGCATCATGGGACTGACCGGATGCCTTCCCCCGTCCCGCCCCGCAGGTTCGAGGGCCGCCTGAAGAGGCTCAGCGCCTGGCTGGAGCAGATGGAGGCGAGCGCCAAGGCGGAGCTGAGGGCGGAGAGCAAGCAGCACATCCCCGAGAAGAAGGAGGAGCTGGAGAGGGTGGAGGAGTTCCACAAGGAGCTGCAGAAGGAGAGGTACCCGCACACTTTAACCTCTAATCCAGGACCACCCCCTCCCCCCCCAACCAGACTCACAGGCATCCAGGGACCCCCTGGATTTTATCACACCACCCTCTTTTGGCAAGGCTGTTTACTTCTGGGAGGCTGTTTGGTGTAAAATGTCCAAATATTTCCTGAAATATTTTGTGAGCTGGGCTCTATGAACAGGGTTGAGCAGCCCTGAACTAGAGGAACCAATGCCCCACATCGAAAATGGCATTACAGTAACCCTTTACTCTGAGCTGTAGCTTTTAGAGCCACTAGAGGGCGCTGCCTGTGTCTCACACCGCCGATCCATCCCCCCCTCCACAGGGACTCGTTCGAGCGGCTGTGCCAGGAGGCCCAGGGCCTGAGCGAGAGCGGGCGGGGGGACGGGGGCGAGGTTCGGGAGACGTCCCGGCTGCAGGGCAGGTACCACGCCCTGCTGAAGGACGCCAAGGACCGTCTGCGCGGCTGCCATGCCACGCTCCAGGAGCACCAGGCCTTCGAGGAGACGCTGCAGGGCACCTGGGCCTGGCTGAAGGGCGTGCAGGAGCGCCTGGCCTCCCTCAAGAGCACCTCCGGCAGCAAGGAGGCGCTGGAGAAACGGCTGGCGCAAGTGCAGGTCAGTGCCTCCACTCCTCCACTCGCATCTATGGTAACAGTGCCTCCACTCGCAGTAACAAAGTGGCATCTATGGTAATAGTGCTGGTCAGTGCCTCTACTCCTCTAGTCACAGTAACAATGTAGCGTCTATGGTAATAGTGCAGGTCAGTGCCTCTACTCCTCTACACGCAATAATAAAGTGGTAATTAACGCTTCATAACAAAGCAGCATTCCCCATTCCCGTAACACAGTTCCTTAAACACTTTATAACAAGGAAACACCCCCTCTTACTGGTACAAAGTAGCGGCTATTCTCATGATATATATACTCACAGTACCTTAACATGTCGTGATATCAGTACCTCACTCACAGTACCTTAAGTAACATGTTATAACACACCAGCATTCTCACTAACAGTACCATTATTAATGTGTTATAACATATCAGCACCCTAACTCTCAATACCGTCATTAACATGTTATAACAGTACCCTCCAGTTACTTGCAGCATGTATGTATTGTGCTGCCAGGTGGTTTCAGGATCATTGGCTTTGGGGCTAGTGTTGAAAGGTGAGAGGTGATTGGTCCCTAACGGCCCTGCCCCCCTGTGTGCAGGACATCCTGCTGATGAAGGGCGAGGGCGAGGTGAAGCTGAACATGGCGGTGGGGAAGGGCGAGCAGGCCCTGCGGAGCAGCAGGGAGGAGGGGCGGGAGGCGATCCGCTCACAGCTGCAGAGCCTCAAGGACATGTGGGCCAACGTGCTGATGACCTCCATCAGCTGCCACAGGTACTGCATCCCCCCCCCCCAAAAACTCCTAAACCTGCCACAGGTACTGCGTCCCCCCTGCAACCCCCCCAAACCTGCCACAGGTACTGCACCCCCCCCCCCCCCCCCACACCACCCACTCATTCCCTTACCCCTCACCTAACACAGGTACTGCACCCCCCCCACAAAAACCCCTAAACCTGCCAAAGGTACTGCATCCCCCCCACCTCACAATGCCCACCAACACACCATGCACTCACACCTCCACCCTTCAACTGCTACAGGTACTGCTTCCCCCCCAGCACCCCACCCCCCATTCCCCAACACACCCCACACCCTGCACCTGTCACAGGTACTATGCCCCCTGTGAACCCCCAAACCTGCCACTGGTACTGAAAAATACTACCCGCCACAGGTACTGCACCCCCCCCCCCCCCACATATCCCCCAACACAGGCCACACCCTGCACCTGCCTTAGGTACTGGGCCCCCCTACCCCACAATACCCCCAAACACACCATGCACACACCCCCCCCCAGCCCCCCACCCCACTGCCACAGATAATGCGGCTTTTTTTTAGAGGTGCTCTGTGCTGTTACAGACGCTCAAGAGTGAATGTCCAAGGATGCAAATCAGGTCGCAGGACAAACAGGACGAGACCCTGTGGTCTCACACATCTGTGTGTTTCATCCCTATGAATATGTATTTATTTATTTTTTTGGAATGCATCTGTTTGCCAAACGACAGCCGGGGTTTTGTGGCTGACAAGGTCGTTCTGATTGGCCGAGGCCTCCAGAGGCCTTGTGCGCCTGTTCCTGTGTCCGTCTGTCTGTCTGTCCGTCCACCTGTCTGCTTCTCTGTCGGTCTGTCTGTCTGTCAGTCAGTCCGTCCGTCCATCCATCTGTCTGTCTGTCTGCCTCCTGTAGAAGGGTCAGACAGCACCGCTGAGTCTCTATGAGCCATCAGTGTGTCGTTAGCCAGCGTCTGTACCGGGTCTCTCAGTCACTGAAGAAGGCAATGAACCGACACGTTTCTGGAGAGCTCGGGAGGGGCTGTGGGGGGAGGGTTTGGGGAGGGGGGGGGCGTGCTGGGGGGGGGGGGGGGGCTTTTGGATCTCATCCCAGAAGTCTTGTCTCTCTGACTGCTCTATTCTTTGATCAGATTGGGCCATTAGCTCTATCTCCTGCAGGTGGTACGGCTGTGCTCTCTCTATTTCTCTCTCTCTCTCTCTCTCTCTCTCTCTCTCTCTCTCTTTCTCTCTGCCACTGACACCGTAGTTGAGCCGTTATTACTTTCGTCTGAGCAAACGAGTAGCTTGGTCGAAATTGCTTGTTTTGGTCTTGGGGACATAGGTCTGTGTTAAGTGACCTCTCTCCTAGAACCAGAAGAACACAATCAAGTGCCTTTTGTTGAGGTAAATGGAGAGTGAGGCCTGATGGGAAATGCAGTTCTTTTCTCTCTCGTGAACAGAAGGGCTGCATACAGAGCAGAGTGAGAGAGCGCGGGGTTCGTGGAGGCGCGAAGCGGTAATTGGCTCTCCAGCAGGGCGCTGGAGTAGAGGCACTTTTCAATTTCGCTGCCGTTGGCGAGGGCACGGGGGGGTGGGCGGTGGGGGGTGGGGGGGTGCGAGCGCTGCCAGCAAGCTGGTCCGTTGATGAATAGGGCCTGTCACGAGCGAGCTGGGCCTCTTCCCACTTCTCCCTGACCCTCTTTGTCTTTGCACGCGTGTACGCGTGTGTGCGTGTGTGTGTGTGAGCGTGTGTCTGTGTGTGTGTGTGTGTGTATGTATGTGTGAGTTACATAGGTGTCTGAATGTGTCTTATTGTGTGTGTGAATTTCCATGGGTGTTCTGGAATGTCTGATTGTCTGCTAAGCTATTTGTGTGTGTTGGGAGGGGTGGTGTGTGTGCGTGTGCGTGCGCGTGTGTGCGCGTGCGTGTGTGTTTGGAGGAGTGGTGTGTGTGTGTGTGTGTGTGTGTGCGTGCGTGCGTGTGTGTGTATGCGCGTGTGTGTGTGTGTGCGTGCGTACGCGTGTGTGTGTGTGCATGTGTGTGTGTGTGTGTGTGCGCGCGTGTGTGTGTGTGTGTGTGTGTGTGTGTGTGTGTGTGTGTGTGTGTGTGTGTGTGTGTGTGTGTGTGTGTGTGTGTGTGTGTCTGTATGTGTGTGTGTTTGGAGGAGTGGTGTGTGCGTGCGTGTGTGTGTGTGCGTGTGTGTGTGCGTCTCTCTCTCCCTCTGACAGCACCGTGCGTCTCCCCCTGCAGCCGGCTGGAGTGGACGGTGGCGCAGTGGAGCAGCTTCCAGGAGGGCGAGGGGCAGCTGCGGCAGTGGATGGAGTCGGTGGAGCAGGAGGTGGGGGCGCCCCACGCGCCCCAGCCGGGGCTGAAGGAGAAGGCCGCCCTGCTGGAGCGCTTCCGGGCCGTCCTGGCCGACGTGGAGGGCCACGCCCCCGCCCTGGCCCGCCTGACCGAGCGGGCCGCCGAGCTGCACGCCAAAACCGCCGACCCCGCCTTCAGCGAGGAGGCCCGGGCCGAGCTGCACACGCACTTCGCCGACATCGCCGCCGTCGTCAAGGTAACGCTGCGCGGGGGGAGCCGGGCGCGGACGCCGGTGTGTGAGAGCTTACGCGGTGCTCAGATTTATTATTTTATCCGTCTGTGTTTATTTTGAGCCAGATTGTTTTCACGGGTGTCTTTGGTTCATGCTGTGATTTTTAAATGGGATATAAAATGGGAGGATTGATTGGTTGATTGATTGACTGATTGATTGATTGATTGCTTCACATAAGATAAAATGTTGCTATAATTTCTGCAGTGTGTCTTGCACCGGTCCTGCTGTGTTAATGAATGAAGTTTGTGTTTTTACATTTTGTAGACATTTGGTCAATTTGTCAGTCATTTTGTTAATAAGGGCCCTTATCTAGCTTCCTCTACTGTTGTGGAACTTATGAGGGGAAAAAAACTTGACAACCCACCCAATCATAAATGAACTATGGGGTTAACAGGTTTTCCAAGAAATGCCCAGAGACAATAGGCTTTCCCTACTGACCCGGAGGTCAGAGTTCACGGTCTCTGTCTCCGCCTACAGGGGAAGGTGAAGACGATGGAGGACGTGGTGGACGAGCACGAGCGCTACCTGGAGGCGGTGAGGGACCTGACGGACTGGCTGGCGTCCGCCAAGGAGGAGCTGCAGCGCTGGGCGGACGCCACCGGCGACGCCGCGTCCCTTCAGAGGAAGCTCTCCAAAGTGCGGGTGAGCGCACAGGAAGTCCCCTCTTTCTGAGTGCGCGGGGACAGGCTCGGCCTTGGGGTTAACGCCCACCCGCTGATCTTTCCTATTGGCTATTTCCTGCCGCCGTGGGCTGTGCATGGCAAATTGTGGTCACTCACTCACTCACTCATGGACGTTTAGTAGGACGCATGCGCAGGTGGCGCCAGCTAAAATGTGTCTGCGGAAGTGAGTTACGCCGTGGGTCTGGACGGTTGACGGTCACGTGGTTGTTATGTTAAAGATTTATAGTAGACGTCTGGGGTGTCAAACTCCAGTCCTGGGGGGCCGCGGTCTCTGCTGGTTTTTGTGATTTTTCCCTTTGTTCAGCAGCCAGTTCTGGCTTAAATTGGTGACTTAAACTAAGCACTTTAGTGCAAGAACATGTCAACAACCAGTCGACACAGCGGCCCTCCTGGAGTTTGAGATGACTTATACTGTGTAATGTGTTTTTGATTGGCAAAGACATATACTAAAAAATATTTCAGATATCGGCAATATAATGTATTATTTGTATGTACTGTAATTATACAATCTGCAGTCTGCACATTAGGTTCGTATTTTACACATTAAATAAAAAATAGTTGCGTATGTTTATGCAGTTAATTCTTCCTGATGTTAATAGCACTAATTGTGTACTCTTGAAAGCCCAGAGCTGGTTAATGCAACCAGTGTTTTTGTAAGAGAAAGCTTTTGCTTTTCTTACGTGAGATGAAATGGCATCTTGGGCTTTTTTTTAGGCACTTATCCGTAGATCCCTGGCTCATGAATGGGCAAAAACCACGGACACAAAGTGCTTTTTGTTTGGCGTTTCCTCGGCCCTAAATGTGAGAGATTTGTAACCGAAGCGGTATTTTCAGCGAGATGTACTTCAGTGCGGACGTACAATAAGCCCGTTATAATGCGCTGGCCTAATTGCCTGTCAGGTGATGGCGCTTCTCAGCGCTCTCGCTGTAATCAGAATAAAGCCTGGCGGTGTCCAGGTTTCTCACACACACACACACACACACACACACACACACACACACACACTAGCCGAAAATAACGCTCTGGTTAAACCCCCTTACTGTCTGTCAGCCCCTGTAAGTGTTTGTTTTTCCACAGTCTCTGATCCTCCAATAACACATTTCCCTCCAGACCTGAGAGAGGGAGGGAGAGAGCGAGTGAGAGAGAGCGAGTGAGAGAGAGCAAGAGAGGCAGAGAGAGTAGGAGAGAGAGAGTGAGAGGCTGACAGAGGGAGGGAGAGGGAGGGAGAGAGCGAGAGAGAGCGGGAAAGAGAGAGGGGGAGAGAGGCAGGGAGAAACAGGGCGAGAGAGAGGGAAAGCGAGAGAGGGATAGTAAGAGAGAGAGTGGGAGTGAGAGGGAGGAGGAAGGAGGGAGAAGGCGGGCAAAGGGGGAGGCAGCGAGGGAGGGGGGAAAAAGAGGAAAGAAAAAAAAGGAAAAGGGAAGAAGCAGCCGTTGCCGCCGCCGCCGCCGCGAACAACGTTAGCCGAGCCCCTGCAGACGGCGGCAGTTACCGTAGCAACTTTTTTAATTTTAATTTTTTTCGGGGTGGGGGTGCGGCTGCAGGAGCTGATAGACTCTCGGCAGCGGGGCCAGGAGCGTCTGAGCCGGCTGCAGCGCAGCGCGGAGGAGGCGCGGGGGCGCACGGCGGCCGCCGGCTGCGAGCTGATGGACCGCGAGGAGGCGGGGCTGCGCGGCGCCTGGGAGCAGTGGGAGAGCGCCGCGCTGCGCGCCCGCAACGGCCTGGAGGGGGCGCTGTCGCAGATGGCCACGTCCGAGCGGGAGTTCAGCGGGCTGGCCGAGCGGCTGGAGGGCGACCTGCGGGAGCTGGGGGGCCGGCTGCGGGACTGGGGGCGCCAGCTCGCCCAGGCCGAGGGCAGGAACAGCTGCGAGGAGGCCGTCCAGGGCTGGCAGGTCGCTAAGGTAACGGCCCCCCCGGGGGTCCCGTCCGCGCACCCCACCCCCGTCCCCACCCCACCCTACACCCCCCTCACTCTACCCCCCCCACCACCCCCCCCCCGTCCCGCACACGTGTTCGGGTGACCGCGGACCGCGGAGTTCCGCAGCGGCGGGATTGGTTCCGTAGCGGCGGGATTGGTTCCGCCCCGTCCCGCGCCGCGCGGGCTCAAACCCCAGCCCATCTGCTGCAGGAATTTTAAACACTTGTAGCTGTTTTGCTTTTTTTTTTCCCTCCTTCACTCTTTACTTGTTCGCTTCCGTGTTTTTTTTTTTTTTTTTTTTTTTTTTTTTTGTTTTTTTGCGTAAACAAGCGGGAGGACGGACGGAGGATGTGGCGCAGTTTCCGTTAAAAAAAAATTTTTTTTTTTTTTTTTAAAATGCCTCCCTTTTCTCTCTCTCTCTGTGGCACTCGCTGGCCCTGGTCCCCCGCCCCCCCCCCCCGCCACTTCCTGGCTCCCCCAGCTTGTTTACGTTCGCCGGGTGCGCTTGCGGACGCCTAATCTCGCGTGCAGCTGTCGGTGCTGGGCGGCCGGAGCGGCGAGGGGGCTGGGGGGGCGGGTTGGGCGGGGGGGGGGGGGGGGGGGGCTGTGAGCTAGCGGGGGCTCGCGCTGCTGAAAAGGCCTTTATTAGGAAGTTATGACTCCTCGACTCCTCTGGATAAAACGCCAGCCGTACACAGTGGCTCTATCCAGGCTGCTTTCTCGCGCTTGTAGAAGAAAAAAAAGAAAAAAGATTTTGTTATGTGGAGATGTGCCACTGGCTGTGTGCCCTGCTTACGTCTAGCAGCAATGCTCACTTCAGCTTTTCACTGTTTTATCTCGTTATATTAAGACACTCATCATGAGCATTTTGCTGTTTTATTTTGTAATATTAAGACTAACATGTTGAGCCTTTAGCAGTTTTTTTTGTGGCGGTGCAGGAGCTGTGCAGGGGTAGAAAGCTCTTAGGCCTCCCCCTTCCGAAACACGGCCAACATTTTCTGAGGGCGAGTCATGCTTTCCTCTGAAAAGGAGCAGTCTCACATGCTTATGCAATCTGGAGGAGCTCAGCTCTCTTCTGTCTGTGCATCATGGTTACTGCAGCAACAGCAACAGTGCTCCCCCTCTCCTCCTCATCTCAAACGTGTGTGTGTGTGTGTGCACGCGCATTTGTTAATGTGTGTGTGTGTGTGTGTGTGTATGTGTGTGTGTGTGCGTGCGTGTTTGTGTGTGTGTGTGTGTGCATGTATGCGTGTGCGTGTGCGTGTGTGTGTGTACATGCGTGTGTGTGTGTGTGTGTGTGTATGTGCACGTGTGTGTGTGTGTGTGTATGTATGTATGTGCGTGTGTATGTACGTGTGTGTGTGTGTGTGTGTGTGTGTGTGTGTATATGCATCTGTGTGTGTATTTATCTGTTTGTGTGTGTGCGTGCTCATGTGTATGTATGCACGTGTGTGTGTGTGTGTGTGTGTGTGTGTGTGTGTGTGTGTGTGTGTGTTCTAGGACATTCTGGAAGGCCTGCAGAGTGTGGAGCCCATGGCCGACGGCCTGAAGACTCAGCTGAACGATCTCTGCCGCTTCTCCAGGGACCTGGGCGTGCAGTCAGAGAGAGTCTCCGCCCTCATCAAAGAGTACAACAGGTCAGCCTCGGGGTCAAAGGTCACCCAATGCCAGCCCAGGCACGGGGTCAGGGAAGGTCACCCTGTTCTTATGTAGTTTGTATGTTTACAAGGTGAAAAAAGAAAGTGGCCGCCCAGCAGAAAAGTGGTGATCAGTGATTCATAGCAGCAATATTTATGCTCCCAAGCTTATTTTAAACTGCAGGTCTCACTTTTCACCTCTGCTTTCACATATTTATTATATTGGTCATGAGTTTTTATAATATGAAATTATATGAAATTAAATAATATTAATAACAAAGCAGTTGGTAGGGCAGTATAAGTCTGGAGCTCAATGTGAATTCCTTGTTTGGGTGAGGGTTTGAGTCTCCCCACCATGACAGCTGTGATTCGTTCCCTGTCCGTTACCCCCCCCCCCCCACCCCCAATACCCCCACCCCCTCCCCATAGCCTCAGCCTCCAGGCTTCCCGGGAATGCCAGAACAAAGAGAAGCTTCTGGAGCAGCGATTCCGCACGGCCTTCCGGGACTTCCAGCAGTGGCTGGTGAACGCCAAGATCAACACGGCCAAGTGCTTCGACGTCCCGCAGAACATCTCCGAGGCCTCGGGCGGCCTGGCGAAGATACAGGTGCGGGCGCCGCCATGCCCTCCCCATACCCCCCCCCCCGTTCAGCGTTCCGGGCACCATCGGCACGTTCGGTGTTCCGGGCCTCAAACCTGGGCCGTGTGAGGGAGCGTGGTTTTTAGCAGCAGGGAAAATCTGGCTCCTCAGGCATTTCAGACTTAGGGTCGGGTACCGAGACCCGGTACCAATGTGGCATCAGTTCCCCTATGACCAGTTACCTACAGGACCGAATCGCATCACAAATTTTGGTGCCTTGTTTTGACGCCACGTGCCTTCACTGGCTAATGTTACACTCGCTCTACCGACTCAGTCAGTGACAGGAGGTACTATTAGCGAGCTAGCTAATGTTAAATCCGGTCAAAATACCAAAAGTGAAATTCTGTAAATTATAGTTGCTTGCAAGGCTGTATCGCAGTGACACCTAGCCGAGCACTAGCGTGCTGTTCTCCTGGGTTCCTCATGAGCTACAGGGCGCTGAATCGGTTGAACTAATTTTTCCATTCCCACCCTGCTGAAGGCCGGTTTGAGGCCTAGTCGTCTGATGTCATCCATACACCGTCTGTTGAGACTTCTGTTCAGCCTGTTTGTATTCTAACTGAAAAAAAAACGAGAGACAGAGCAGATGGTGGAAGTGTGTTCACCTCAAAGGCTGGGCTAAACAGGAGGAATTCATTTGATGTAATAACCGACCGTCCTGCATATTGGTTGTGGTGTTCTTTGACGCCTGTGGGCGGGTTTTCACGCTTGGCTCCTCCCCCAGGAGTTCCTGACTGACAGGGAGGAGGGCCAGGGCAAGCTGAACGCCGTTGTCCACAAGGGGGAGCTGCTGAGCAGCATCGTGGCCAAAGACAGGGTGGAGACCATCAGGGCCAAAGTGAGCAGCGCCAGAGAGGACTGGAAGAGCCTGATGACCAACCTGCACAAACGGGAGACCGCCTTACAGGTGTGTGTGTGTGTGTGTGTGTGTGTGTGTGTGTGTGTGTTTTCATACGTGAGTGTGCACGTGTGTGTGTGAGCGTGTGTGTGTGTGTGTGTGTGTGTGTTTTCATACGTGTGTTCATGCATGTGTGTGAGCGGGTGTCTGTGTGCGTATAGTATATAAACTGTGTTGTTGTGTGTATAGTATATGAACTGTGTGTGCGTGTGTATAGTACATAAACTGTGTGTGTAGTATATAAACTGTGTCTGTGTGTATATGTTTGTTTGTGTGTGTATGTGAGGTGTGTACATATGCCCAGTATCAATGCATGTCTGTAGTATATAAACTCTGTGTGTGTGTGTGTGTGTGTGTGTGTGTGTGTAGTATATAACTGTACCCGTTGCGGTTGCAGAACCTGCAGTCCCAGATGCGTGATTTCGAGGCCAGCGCCGAGCCCCTGCAAGAGTGGCTGAACGGGACAGAGAGCCTCCTGCAGGAGAGCAGCACGCGCCTCCACGACCTCCCCGCCAAAAAACAGGAGCTGCACAAGCTCCAGGTACGCCCCCACCCTCACCTCCCCCCCACGCACCACACCATCATCCCCTCCCATTATCACCCTCATGCGTTCACACCTCACGAAGGTGGAGCTCCTTTTCATCAGACCCTCCTGCACCTCCCTCTCCTCCTCCCTCTGCCTCCGAGGGGGGTTTGTTCGCGCCTCCTCACTGGAACCTCCCGAGCCCCTTCTCCATAGGAGGAGAAGAACGGCTCCTCTTTGTGTCCTCCTTCTCAGTATTTTACACGCAGAACGACGTGCGTTTTCGTGTGTGTTCCTTTAAACCGATTGTAAGAAATGAATGATGTCTCTGTCGTCTTTTTGTGTTCGTGCCGCACGGCTGTCTGGTGGTCGCCTCCTCGTTGTTCAGTCCTCCTGTTCTTGCAGGGGGAAGATTTGAACTTGAGACGATGAAAAGATGCTGCAATTAAATGTCGGAGATTATCCTCGCCACTGTCAGCAGCAATTAACTGTGGATTAAATGGGACTTAAGTTGATTATTTCATTTTTTTGAGCGTGTGGTCAAATCATGTGGTCCCTTATGTATAATAGACGGCGAGTGTGTGTAATCAGATATATTCAATCTACCTGGTAATTTTTATTGTTCTTTTTGTAAAAGCGACCGTGCTGTTCGGTTAAAATTGTGCTTTCAGGGGGAGATAAGAGTCGCCGTTGTTCACAGAAGACGAATCGGGGAGAAAAAAAAAATTAATTAATGACCAAAAAAAAAGAAGAAAAAAACCCCACTCATCACATGCCTCATCGCTGCTGTTTTGTGCGTTCCGCTTTGACAATTTTTTTTTTTTTTGGTCCGTATCTGTCTTTTGTCTGCGCTGTTCGAGCAATTACATCTCAGCCGGCCGCTCCGACTCAACCCCCCCACCTCCACCCCCCCCCCCCCCCAACCCCCTCCAACCTGCCCGCACCCGCCGCCTCATCTCCTCACCTTGCCAAAAAAACCCGCCGCGCTCTCGCGAGCTGCCTGCATTAACCTGCTGCTCCCATGTTTAACCCCCCCCCCCCCCCCCAACCATCACCCCTCACCCATCACCCCGCCCCCTCCTCTCTCTAACGATTGTATGTTAATTGGCCTTGTTGCTGTGCCGCATGCCCTTCCGCCCCCCTCCCCTCGCCCACCCCACCCCCCCTCCGCCCCCCCCCCCTGCTGTAACCTGCTTGTGCTTCACAGTCGGTCCTGGAGGAGATCTCCTCCCAGGAGGCGCAGCTGGGGCGGCTCAGGGAGAAGGCCCAGCAGCTGCGGGAGGGCCAGGCCGCAGGGAAGAGCTTTGCGCACCGTGTGGCTCAGCTGTCTGCGCAGTACCTAGCTTTAAGCAACCTCACCAAGGTAACCTGGCGGGCGGGCGGGGCAGGCGGGCGGGGCGGGGGGAAGGGGAGGAGGGTCACTCTGTGTCTGTGATGAAGGGTTTTATCCCCCCCCCCCACCCCCACCCCCACCCCCGTCTCTCGACCCAACTCCACAAGCGATGACCTTGACCTCTCTCAGGATGGGCTGGCAGCAGGGATGCATCCAATGGGGTGGCCCGGGTGGCCACCTCTGGAATTTGATTGGCCGCCTCAGGATGCCACGGCTATTTTTCCACCTAAAACAGGATGTGATAATTGGCTAATATAACTGTTTTGGCGGTAGTGTGACCCCCCCCCCGGCCACCCCATGAAGAAAACCTGGTAGTCCCCCTCTTCCCTGACTGGCACAGATTTGGGGAGAGAGCTCTTCGCTTCTGTTTAAGTGCATTTGTGTGCACGCCGTCCCTCACAGAAAAGTCATGCGTGATAAACGCATGTTTAACGCGGCAAAAGGAAAAATGTCAGGAGTCCGTGTGATGACGCATGCCAAGAACCCATCTCTCCCGTGTGAGAGTTTCTGCCTGAATATTCACACGTGGAACCTCGCGTTTCTCTTTATGAAATGATTATACTCTATGATTAATGCCTGCTGTCATGTCTGGTTGCATGTTTACAGATTTATCTCACGTGAGGCACACGTCATCATATGTGTTCCTCGTATATTTTTTTCATTTAACATTTTAACGGATGTTATCGTAACGTTGCTTTTCCGTGAGGGACGTCAGACGGACGGCGTGCTCTTAACGTCTTCCGTTGACGAAGCTGCTCGCTCATGAAAAAAGCTTGAGTAGCTTCACGCTAATTTACAAAAAGGTGATCACGCCCTCTTTACAAAGCGACTGTCAGCGGATTTATTCAAATAAAAAAAAAACAGTCCATTCTTTCCTGCGCTGCCATCTCATCCAGACTGAATGGGTCGTAAATGGGTCTCCTTTGCTCACTTCCTTTAATGTATTCTGCTTCTTTGTGACTAACAGCTACTGTTTACTCGATGCGAAACCTTGCGCAGAATGCAGACGTCCTTTTTCGACTGCTCATTAGGTCCGACGTGGCTCTGTCTCATTAATTAGATCTCGTCTGGAACAATGTGCCGCAATTATCCATATTGTTTCCCTTTTCCTTTGCCAGATGAAAATTATGGAGCTCCGGAATGATAAATGAGAATCATACTTATTTATTTATTTATTTAGTTAGTTACTAGTTCTGTGCTGTTTCTTTTATAAAAGGAAAAATTACATAGCTTATATTCTTTTGGGTGTTAATCAAGAGAGAGTTGATGGTTGCAATTAGTTTGTGGTTTGCTTGTATGATGATTGCTTAGTGGTTGGTTCTTGATTGTGTGGGATGTCTAAAGGTTGCATTATGATTGTATGATGGTTGTGTGATGATTGCGTGCTGGTTTTATCATTGTGTGATGGTTGATGGCTTTGTGGTGGTTGTATGAGGGCTGTTTGGTTGTGTTATGGCTGTGCAGTGATTGTGCTGTGGTTGTGTTATGTTTCCATGGTGATTGTGTGGTGGTTGTGTTATGGTTGTGTGATGGTTGTGTAGTTGTTCCATGGTTGTTGTATAATAGTTGTGTGGTTGTTGTGTAATGGTTCCATGGTGGTTGTGTAATGGTTGTGTGACAGTTGTGTAATGGTTCCATGGTGGTTGTGTGATGGTTCCATGGTGGTTGTGTGATGGTTCTGTAATGATTGTGTACTGGTTGTGTGGTGGTTGTGTAGTGGTTCCATGGTTGTTGAATAATGGTTTTGTGGTGGTTGTGTTGCGGTTGTGTAATGGTTGTGTGGTGGTTCTATAATGGTTGTGTGGTGGTTGTGTAATGGTTGTGTAGTGGTTGCATGGCGGTTGTGTGGCGGTTGTGTGATGGTTGCATTGCGGTTGCATTGCGGTTGTGTAGTGGTTCCATGGTGGTTGTGTGGTGGTTGCGTTATGGTTGTGCCGTGCAATGCCGGCACACTGGCACTGACAGGCCGGTCCCGCCGTGCTTCTCGGTCCCGCAGGAGAAGGCCTCTCGCATCGAGAGGGTCGTCGGCGAGCACCAGCTCTTCTCCCAGGGCCTGAGGGAGCTGCAGAACTGGGTGGCCGACGCCAACCACATGCTGCAGAGCTACTGCTCCCCCACCGCCGACAAGAACGTCCTGGACAGCAGGATGATCAAGCTGGAGGTGGGCCTGGCGCACGGACTCACAACACCTAAATGAGTGGGCATTTCAGTAACACAAAACCATTTTACACATACAAATAAACCAGTATTTCGGTAAAACAAACCATTTTACACATACAAATAAACCTGCATTTCAGTAAAGCAGATTCTTAAACACATACAAATAAGCCTGCATTTCAGTAAAGAACAGCCCTTTATGCATATGAATTAACCTGCATCTCAGTAAATCAGAGCGCTCTTGATGTGTTTCCAGGCCCTGTTGACGGCCAGGCAGGAGAAGGAGATCCAGCTGAAGATGCTGATCACCCGGGGGGAGTCCGTGCAGAGGAACACCTCCCCCGAGGGCGTCCCCGTCGTCCGAAAACAGATCCAGGACCTCAAGGACTCCTGGGACTCCCTGCTGTCCGCCTCCATCCAGTGCAAGAGGTCGGGACCCGTGCCATTTCCAAAATGTCCCATCTGAAATGCTGAATGGGACATCCTGAGAAATGACTGAGTCTACAGTTGCAGTGCAGGGTTGTGAGCGTTGTCTGAGCATAGTCAGAGCGTTTTTTGAGCATTGTGTGAACGTTGTCTGAACGTTACTTGAGCATTGTGTGGGCGTTGTGTGAATGTTGTGCATTGTTTCTCTGAGCACAGCCAGCTGGAAGGCGCCCTGTCGCAGTGGACCAGTTACCAGGACGACGTGCGCCAGTTTGTGAGCTGGATGGAGCGGGTGGAGGAGAGCCTGGGCAGCGCGGATAAACAGTACTCTGAGATGCGGGACAAGACCGCCAACCTGGGCAAAGCCAAGGTACCCGCCATTCATACCGCCAGGGCCCCTACGAGCCGCTGCCAAACTGTGACATCACCCGCGTCCACAACATCACCACGTCATCTGTGTCAGTCGCTGGACCTTCACCCAGCCCTCATTTCAGTGTGCTTGGAAAGTTAGTTCCTTAGACATATTCAGTCTACAGCAGGGGTCTCAGACTCAAATCCTGGAGGGCGGTCATGTCTGAAGGTATTTGTGGTGTCTCTTCAATCGGCAGCCAATTTAGGCCTTGGAAACTAGGCTTGCAGACTCTTTAGCCAATCAGTGACTTTAATTAAGCACTTAAGTGCTTAATGGACAGGTGCCATTTTGGAATCCGGTTGGAGTGCCTCCTAAGGGCCTCTTGATGCACTCGTTAACGGATGGACCAACAGGCGCCATTTTGGAGCCCACATTTCCAGCATTACGAGTGCATCCTAATGGCCTTCTGACGCTTTTCTAGCTGCTGCACGAGGAAGTGCTGAGCCACAGCAGCACCTTGGAGACCATCGGCATCAAGGGATCCAACATGGCCGAACACTACGTCACCCAGCTGGAGATCCAGGACCTGCAGGAGCGCTACTCCGCCATCAAGGACAAGGCCAAGGTAACCGGCGGCAACCCCTGTCCCCGCAGCAACCCCTGTTCACTTCATCTGTCCTGTTTATCTGTTTATTTAAAGACCATACCTAGCAGAGGTGCAAACATCAGGCATTTTCAAGGGGAATATAATGAAGTATAACACTCTTTTCTTGCTAGAGGGTGAACACAGACCTCTCACCTGCTGCACCCTCCCATATTTTGTGCAAAGCAATCACCAATTGCACGTTGCCCTGAACAACCACTGGTCACAGTTAGCCAGGTTTCTATGGCTTTGGCGGAAACGTTGGCGGTAACGGATGCACTTGTGCGTGTGTGTGTACGTGCGTCCGTGTGCGTGTGTGCATGTGTGTGTGTGTGTGTGTGTGTGTGTCCCAGGCTGCCGTCTGCAAGGCGGAGGAGCTGGTCCTGGCTCACCAGGAGTACCAGCGGGGGCTGCACGTGTTTGAGGATTGGCTGGAGCAGGAGCAGGAGAGGCTGGGCTGCCACTCCCAGCTGGAGGGAGACGTGGAGGCGCTGGAGAGCACGCTGCAGGAGCTGCAGGTTACCGAGCGCCACCTCCGTCCCTCCGTCCGTCCGTCTCTCTGCTACTCTATCTCTCTCCTTCTCTCTTAAATCCCAATCAGAGCTGCCTCTGTCCGTCTGTCTGTCTGCTACTGTCTCACTTTCTCTCTCTCTCTTTCTCTTCTTTTCTTTCCCCCCTTAATCCCTGTTGGACTCTCCTTTTCCTTCTCCTGTCTCTCTCATGTTCCTCTCCCTCGCTTTCACTCTCTCCCTTTCTCACTCACTCACTCACTCTCGTTCTCTCTCTCCCTCTCTTTCTCTCTCTTTCTCTCTCTCTGTCTCTTCCTCAGAAACTCATTTCTTTCTTTGCAGAAAAGCGTAGCACACAAAGACAGAAATGAGCTAGTCAGCTGTATAATGACAGGACGCAGGGAGGGTCCTGCTGCGATTGAACCCCTTGAGCTAGAGTTGAGCTCTGCGGTGTATAAAGTCACCTTGCATACTGTAGTTCAGTAATTGCTTCTGCCGCTCTCTCTCTCTCTCTCTCTTTCTCTCTCTCTCAATCCCCCTCTTCTGCTTTGTCCATCTGTTTCCCCCTCCTCTCCACATCTCTCTGCTTTTCTCTCCCTCTCTCAATCCCCCACTTTCTCTTTGTCCATCTGTATTTCTCCCCCTTCCTCTTCTCCACATCTCCCCCCCCCTCTCTCTCTCTCTCTTTCTCTGTGTAAAATTGCTTAGACCTTCATATCTGATGCTGATATTTTTTGATTAAATGCTTGCTTTGCGCTGCGTATTTCCTCCTGCTAATTGCCTGTTTATTGAAAATGGGGCCTAATGGGGGAGCCTCTTTCTTGCTCCGGTAAATGGCCGTGTTCCTGTGCTGTGATTGGTCGCTGAGACGTGCTCCCCGGCTCGTTACTGCTTTCTTTAACGACTAAATACACCCATAAGACGGCGGCTGTTTCACAGTTGTAATGTTTTATCTTACTTTCTTTCTTATTTGTTTGTAGTTTTATTTGGTGTTTTTCTTTTTTTTTCAAGTGCTAATTATGAGTTAACAGTAAAAGGTTTTGTTATTTTGAGCACAAAAATAAGGCGCTAAAGGGGAGATCTGAAGCCCTGGTCCTGGAGAGCCGCTGGGTCTGCTGGTTTTTCCTTGCTAATCAGCGCTTAATTGATCAATTAAAGCGGTTGATTACGAAGCTAAAGGCACCACATCTGCTTTCTTGGGTCTGAATTGCTTGCTCATTTAAACTGAAAGCAGAAACCGGCAGACTTTGCAACAGCTCAACAGGACTGCAGTTGTGGACTCACAGGGTCAAAAGGTGAAGTTCTCTCTGTTCTTCTCCCTCTCCTCGCTCTCTCTCTCACAAACACACACAAACACACATGCACCCACACACTCCCCCCTCTCTCTCCTCTCTCTCTCTCCCCTCGCCTCCCTCTTTCTTTCTCTCCCCCTCTCTCTATCTCTCCTGTCTCCCTCTCCCTCCTCTCTCTCTCTCTCCCCCCCCCACATACACACACACACACACACACACACACACACACACACACACACACACACACACTCTCCTCCCCCTCTCCCCACCCCCCAGGAGCTGCAGGTGCGCTGCTCGGAGGGCCAGGCCATGGTGGCCGCGGTGCTGGGGAGCCGGGAGAAGGTGATCCCGTGGGGGGTACCCCAAATCGAGGACCGCGCCCTGGAGACGGTGCAGCAGGAGTGGCGGGCGTACCAGGCCCGCCTGGCCGAGGGCCGGGCGCGGCTCAACGCCGTCATCGCCAGGCTGCGCCAGATGGAGCACCAGTTCCAGCGCCTGGACGAGTGGCTGCGGGGCATGGAGGTCAAAGGTCAGCTGCGCAGCCACCGCCGCTCGGACAGGGCCACCAAGGAGGCGCAGCTGCAGCTGCTGCAGGTGAGTCTGGGGGGAGGGGGAGGAGTCTGAGAGGAGGGGGGGTGGGGTCTTGGGGAGGGGGAGGAGTCTGAGGGGAAGGGGGATTGAGTCTGATGGCAGGGGGGTAGGGTAGAGGGGTGGAGCCTGGGGTGGAGGAGTCTGTGGGGAGGGGGGCCAGGCTCTTAAAGGCCTGATGCATTTCACAAAAATCAATAAGCACTTTCAGTTTACTACCAGCTGGGCTTGTGAATCAAAAGCCACTTTTGTAACAAGCGAGAGCCCTCATTCAGTTCTGATAATTATAATAATAATAATAATAATAATAATAATAATAATAGTAATATTGGATTGTATGTGATTATTTATGAAATTGCTGCTTTGAATTCCAGTAACTGAATGAATTGATTTATTGTTAAATGAATAATGTGTTAATTCAATTTTGGTTCACATAAAGCCCCTCCTATAGTAATTTTAGGCTTTCCTGAATAAGTGTGTAAAAAATGTGTCATTCCCCAGCGCTGGCAGGAGGAGGCGCTGCTGTACCAGGAGGAGGTGGACGGGCTGAGCGCTCTGGCCCAGCAGGTTCTGGAGGAGATCCACGTCAGCAGCCGCGTCAGCGCCAGGGCCACCCAGCTGACTGCCCGCTACCACGCCCTGCTGCTGCACCTCATGGTGAGGCTCCGCCTGCGGGGGGGGGGGGGGTTTGGGGTGTGCTCCTTAACCCTCTACCTGACACCCCAATAATCAGAGCTGGGGTCAGTTCCATTTCAACTCACTTAAGTGAAATTCAGCTGATGAATGGGAAAATGAATGGCTGTGATGTCTGATGGGTATTTTGTCAGCATATCATGTATTACATTTCAGTGAATTCTCTGAACTAGGCAAATTTAAGTGGAATTCACCCAGAAATCCTGTAAAATAGGACACAGCTCAGCTGAGCGGGCCTTTCAGGGGTTTGAGGAGACCCTCATTGTTGTTTTGCAGTTGCCGTGCGATAAGTTACTACACGTTATCTTTCCGTAAGGTTCTGGCCCAAACATTAATCACGCTCACGTTTTAAAATTAAAAATTTACAGCTCACTGTAAAAATGCTATTTACAGTATTGGTGGGCATTGAGATTATGTTCTGGAAAATGATTATACTAAAATATGATGTTCTACACAAAAGGCATAATAATTTTGTTACTTCTCAGTGAGATATTGAACTCTGAAATACATATTTGATAGCCTTTGAAGTGGTAAAGGCCTCTTTTTTTCTGTTCATAGCCTCAATCCTTTTTTTTTCTTGCTGGGGAAAAAAAACGAAACTCCAGAGAAATTTGTCTCTGGAGGAGGGGGCTTTCTGAACGATCGGCAGGCTACCGTCAGATATCTTCTTTATATGTTGCGGCCTCGCGGGGAAGGAGGGGTGGGTGCAATCGATGCGCAACGTGGTCCGAGGCCCTGCCGATAATGAAGTGCATCAGAAGCCTGGGCCTGGCTCTCCCTCTGCCGGGGGGTTTTTTAACGCAGCGGCGTGGATTGATTTTTACACCTGCTGAAAACGCCTCGCGTGTTTCCCCCTCGCCCAGCCCCCCCTGCTCCCCCCCTCCCCCCCCCCTCGGAAGACGCTCGCAATTATTCAGCGCGAAGTGTTAACCCCCCCCCCCCCCGTACGGATCTGCCGTCCGGATCCGCTCCCTCTGTCGGTGAGGAGGGGGAGGGAGAGGGGGAGGGGGAGGGGGGGTTAGGCACGTGTTTGGCACAAGCACTAATTGGAGTCACAGGAATGTGTGTTTGGGGCCAGCGTGTGAAAAAGACACTGCTAGCTGCTTCTTTTTTTTTTTTTGGGGGGGGGGGGGGTGTCAAAAGTGCCCCTCGAGTCTACGCCGAGGGCGCTGCCACTGTGTTAAAAACCGTAATGCAGTGGTGACATGTTTGCAATCAGCGGGGCTGAGCTTTAAAAGTGGATGAGGGCGCCGACGTCGCCGTGGAGACGGGAGCCGGGGTACAATGGGCCTCGTTTTTTCCATTTACGGCTTAAATTACAAATTTTCGGGCCGTTTCTCGCGGACGCTTTTAGCCGGGGCGCGCCGACAGACGGCGCGTTTTTAAACGGTTAGCGAGCCCCCGCCGGAGAGCTCGCGGTGAGCGGGGGCCACATCCATTTCAGTGCCCCCGCAGAGATGAGCATCACAAAAGAGCAGATGATTAGTGGGGGTAGGGTTTCCTTTTTATTTTCTGTTAAATGAAGTGCTAATTGAGGTGTAGGTGGGCTTCTCAGTCTCTCAGTTTTAAATGAGAAGCTGTCGTACGTACACCCTCCTGCACCTCCGGTTTGAGTTCTCGTTCCCTGAAGGAAAATCCCCTGCCATTTTTTGCCCATATTATAGTGAGTGTGTGCAGTGTAGGTAGTAGTGTAGTTAGGGAGTTGGGGGGGGGGGAAATTTGTATCATATATTTATTTGACCTCTGTGATATCTTTGAAAAGGTCAAGGTCAAGGTCCACAAAATAGGGAAATTGAGGTGGTTGTAAAAAATAAAATTGCCCTTTATTGGGACATAGTAAAGTTGACCTTGACCTTGACCTTGACCTTTGAGCCGAAAACCGAGAGGGTGACCGCGGTTTATTTTGGCTGTTTTTTCCCGCTTGCAGGAGACCATCAAGCAGCTGCAGGAGGAGGTGCGCTGCATCGAGGAGGCGCAGGGAGTCTTCAGCACCTTCTCCGATTGGCTGAGCACCGCGCAGAGGAACTTCCGGGCGGTCGCCGTCAGCATCGACGCCGTGGACCGCGTCGCCATGGACAGGAAGATGAAGAAACTCGAGGTACCGTGAAAAAACATATTTATATTTTAAACCCCTGCAAGCCTGTTAATGATCAGTTCATTTATATGGTTTATTGGTTTATGAATTAATTTTTCCTCTTCAGAAATAAAAACTCCACCTAAAGAGAACACCCATTTCAGTATCAGACAAGCTGATCTTAGAGCCATCACAGTTTAGAGCCATCAGAGCACATATAAGCCTGCACATATAAAAGTATCAAATTGAGTTATGTTGATAGTCATACAAAGTTTATCATTCAGTATCGTATAATAAGGCAAATTGTAGTAATGTGATACTGTGGGTCTGTTAGTCAAGCATTTCGATTCAAGCTTTTGTAGTGCAAAAGTGCATCACTCTTCTTTGCCAGATTGTTGCTCTTTGGTAAAAACCTACCTGTGAATTTGACACTGTGCACTCCACGTTCAGTCCCAGAGACACCTGCGCACAGACTCAGCACACACTGACCCCAGAGTGTGCCAGAGCACGCTAAGTTTTGTCTGGTTATGGCTTTGTAACAACAAAGCCGAAACTACATACTCAGTCAGTGTGAGATTAGTTTGTAAAGGGGGGTGGGGGGCAATCTGTGCATGGGAAGAGGGGAGGCAGGGGTGTGGGGTATTGATTGGGTCTTTGCAAGGCAATGCGTAGATAACTTGAGAAGGAAACTGCCAGACAGTGAATTTCGATCCCCCCCGCCCCCCACCACCACCATCACCCCCCCGTCCCCGCCCCCCGCAGTGAGACAAAAAAGACTCCGTGTCAGGAGCCTGCTGGCACACACTCTGTAATTGCCCCCGCGCCCCTGTGTCGCTCCCCCCCCCCCCGCCCCCCCCGCCCATCCCTCAATCCCGCACCCCCCCGATCCTGCCCCTAACCCCGCCCCCACCCCCGCCCGCACCCCAGCTCCCTGTCCAGTTTAGCGCTGGAGTAATCCATGTCGGGGTATCGATCATTTTAAACAGGAACAGGATGCAGGGTGCAAACCGCGCCCCCACTTTCTCCCACTTTCCCTCCCTCCCTCCCCCATCCTTAGACTCAGTATGGCAGCACCATTTAATCTTTTCTTTCCTCCCTTGGAAATTTGCTTGGATGGAGAACGGTTTTTTACCTTTTATTTTTAAAGGCGAAAGTCCGAGTGAACATCTTTGCGGTGTGGCTAACGGCTAACGGGCTCTGATGGCCTGACGCGGGTTTGCTGGACGTGCTCTTTTACTCTGCTGCTTCCTGCTGCTTCCTGCTTTATGAGTCCTGCTCCACCCCCGTTTGGCCAGTTTCGTCTGGATTCATCTTGTCATCATTAATCCTTCACTTTCCATGTTATGTCAGACTAAGATTCCTTTATTTGTCGCTCGTAATTCTCATTCGTAGGTACTTAGGTATTAACCATGGCCATCAAGATGCAATTGGATATTAATAATGCACACAAACAGACAAAAAAAAAACCTGCGATATTTATGATTAGTGTGCAGCCATAATGGAGGTGGTGTTATTTCACATTCTACCCACGGTGGAATAAATAGCTGAATGGAAAATTGTGCTTGCTGTCCTGCAGAAGATGTGCCTCTAACGCATGTACAGTGTGTCAAACATTAAAGAAAAAATGTAATCAAAACTGCAAGAATATTACATTTTTAATATCTGGGGATGACAAAGAAAATATCCTGCAGATACATGCAGCACCCTACTTTATAAGATCTTCTGAAATTGAGATATTACTCATTTTTAAATTTAATTTTTGCTTGCTGTCTAGGGTTTGTCATTAACTGTACAAGTTAGTATGTCAGTATGACCTTCCTATCTTGAAAACGTCAACTTAAATGATGGTGTGTATGTAGCCTTTTAAATTTTTATGTTGCCTCAAGCTCCCATGGTTCATTGCAAAATTTTGTCATTCACGTGTATCAGATGTTGGTGAAACAGTTGCTGGGAATTGTATTGCAATGGCCAAATGTTTCTTATGAAAGCGTATGTGAACAGGTTATGAATCAGGTTATACATGGTATGTATTACTGTGAATAATATAATATTATATTATGTGAATAAGAGCAACGGCGAGTTTTCTGACAAAATATTAAGTTAAGCCTACTCATGAGCAGCCTGGAACGGGGGTTGACTGGCATCTGTTGTCATGGAAACGATACCGCGGTCGTGGCGGGGGCGGGAGCAGCAGCAGCGTCCAGCGGTTCGGCGGGAAGCGGGGAAATCGCCGCGCACCTTCGTTGAGGCAACAGCGCGTTAACTCACGAAAGGGTCGGCCTGACCGCGTATACTGTTATACGGAGGACGTCCAGCCCGAGGGGGGGGGGGGGGGGTAGGCGGTTGCCGTGGAAACCCCTCTCCGGCTCTCGTCGGGGGGCCGAGGGGTAATTGGGCCTTCTCTCTTTCGGCTGGCCGCTCTCGCTCGGAACAGACCGCGGAGGTCCGGCCGCGCGCGCGTCGGCTAGCTAGCCTGGCGGGGTTCAAAGGTGCCGGCGGGAGGTTGGGTTTTTTTTAAAGGTATGGCAGCTGAGATACTCTACGGAGGCGGTGTGTTAAAGCTCAGAAACGCGCTGGACTCTCTCAAAAAACTGGACATGAAGCCAGCATTAGACATTCATGGATTTCCTTTGAAAAAGACCTCTTATGGGTTTCTTTAATGTGTGTCCAAAAAGCACCTTCCTTTATTAGGAGTTGTTACAGTGTGTGAAGGATGTGTTTATGTACTTTTTCAGTGTAGGCGTGTGTCAATAGTATGACTCATAGTGCTTAACACTATTGATGTTTGCGTATGCGGTCAGTATTAGTCATACTTGTGTGTGTGTGTGTGTGTGTTTGTGTGTGTGCTGTGTGGTTTTATATAGCATTCACACTGTTTTGTGTTTGTGTGTTCATGTAGTAGCAGTATCATATCTGTTGATGCAATTTTTACTTCATGATGCAGTAAAAGTAGAAGATTTCCTTCTCTCTGGCTGTTAATGTGGGAAAACACTGCATTTCCTGGCATTGTGTCATGTGTTAATAGAGTTGTCAGATGCCGAGGGCCAGTTTGTGGTCCTGACCAGACAATATAAATGTTCGGCCTGAATAACTGATTGAAATTTGACTCTTGGTTCGTAATGAATGTATCTACCCGTTTGAGTGCGAAATGGCAATATTACGGTAAAAATGGCAATATTCAGCTTCCCTAAGTCCCCTATCGCCTGTGTGCCTGGTACCTGGTGTCCGGTTTGGCCACGTTCTAAATCTGGCAACCCTGCGCATTCCCTCGCCGGAAAAAGTTCCCGGTTGAAAACTTAGCAGTGAACGTGTTTTTCCGACGCCACCGCTAACGCTAATGCTAACGCCGACCCTGTCCTCCGTTCCCCAGGCCCTGCAGACCGACATGGAGCCGGGCCACGGCTTCCTGAAGGCCATGCGGGAGAAGACGGGCCGGGCCATGGCCTTCCTGGAGGAGGAGGAGGCGGAGCAGCTCCGCGGGGAGGTGGAGGCCCGCCTCTCCCAGCTGGAGGACCTGACGGGGGCGCTGCGGGCGGAGCACAGCGCGCTGGAGAAGTGCCTCCTGCTGTCCAAGGAGTTCCTGGACAAGTACAAGGCCCAGGCCCAGTGGCTGGTGGAGACCCGGGCCCTGCTCAGCTCGCCCGTCGAGCCCAAGGCCGAGCTCTACCAGAAGAAGGCCCAGCTGGCCAAGTATAAGGTACCGGACCTGGGGTGCAATCAGCAGTGTTGCCTTGACAGTGTTATTACAAGGCCGGGCTGCCAAACCCTGTTACTGGAGATCTACCGTCCTGTGGGTTTACATTTTAACTTTAATTTGGCACCCTTGATTTTACTCATGTGCAGCTCAAGAAGATCTCCTGCTGTTGAATGAGATGTGGCTTTGCTAGGGTTGTAGTGAAAAATTACAGGATGGCATGTCTCCAGAAACAGGGTTTGGGCAGCCCTGTACTTGGGAGTAAATATAATAGTGTTGCCTTGACAGTGTTACCCTGCTGTATGTAAAATACAGTGTATAAGTTATCAGACTCGGGGCCTGATTTATACTAAGACCTTTAGCATGTGCAAAAACGTTCAGTACATGCTAAAACCAGTATAATGACCAATGATCGATGTATTCGTTCTTTCTTCCAGACCATCCTGCAGACGGTGCAGTCTCACGAGTCGGCGGTCCGGTCCGTGGTGGAGAAGGGGGAGGCCCTTCTGGACACGGTGCGGGACCCCACCGTCAGCGAGAACATGACCAAGCTGAGCGCCGACTACCAGGAGCTCTGCACCACGGCCAGGGTACGGAAAACCGCCTTCCGAAAACAACGGAAGGAAGACAAAAAAAAAGACTTGGGGATGGGGATGAATGAAATATAGCGGGGTATAAACTAGGAAGGATAGATCCAGTGAGAGTGGTTGGGGTGTAAAAGAAAATCTTAATGTGTAGGAAATTTCAGAAAGTGACATTAACAGTGACCTTAAAGGGCCTTAATATAAGAGTATGCTACCAACCGCCAGCTTCAGACAGTAGTGTGAATACCATGCTCTTTGTACATATAAAACAAGCTTGTCAGGGAGGTGAGACTATTATTACATTAATTGGAAATTGGTGACTGAACAAGGAAAATGTGAGAGAATTTTAGATTTTTGGGGGGAAAGCTTTGCTTCCCTGTTTATAGAAATCCTTGGTCCTGATGTTTGTATTTTTTCCATTCAATCCGCGCGCGGGGGGCAGGCCCACGTGGAGACGCTGGCGGGCCGGGTGAAGGAGCACGAGTCCTACAACGGCGACCTGCAGGAGGTGGAGAAGTGGCTCCTGCAGATGTCCAGCCGGCTGGTCACCTCCGACTCCATCCAGAGCAGCAGCCTGGAGGTGGCCATGCAGCAGCTGGCCCGGCACAAGGTGACCGGCCGCCCGGCACGCCCCACTAACCGCGCGGACCGCCGCCGCGCCGCCATCCTGCCGGTTACCCCCGGTTACTGCCGACTCTCCGCCTCGCGTCCTCTACTGCGGATTCGTCTGTAGCTCCCCTTTTTCTGGCGACCTGAATCGCGGTTGCGGTCGTATTCACATGTGCTTTGCGTTAAATTCGCGGTCGTATTCGCGTGTGCTTTTCGTTACGTTCATTCGTTCGTTTGGCAGATGCTTGTTTCGCGAAATCGCGAGGCCTCGTAGCAACCAATTGCCACGGCAACGTGGTGTATCTATTACATGTCCTATACCAGGGGTGTCAAACGAAATTCCCAGGGGTGCCGCAGTGTCTGCAGGTTTTCACGGTTTCCTTTCAATCAGCTGGCCAATTAAGACCTTGTGAACAAGGTGTGTGAATTCCTTAGCCTCATCAATAACTTAAATGAACCACCGGTGCCGAGAACTCCCCGAAAATCAGCAGACACTGCGGCCCCCCAGGACTGGAGTTTGACACCTGTGTCCTATTCACTGGATTCAGCTACGGCGCCTAATTTTATTAATCTCAACCCGCAGGCCATATTCACATCAAGCGCATTGCTTCACATTAATTCTTTTGGCAGCCATTTTAGCTTTTCCTGGTGGCTTACAGGGTCGTTATGGCAACAACAACTCCCAAGAGTTGTGCGGTATGGCTCGAGACAACAGTGTGAAGCTGTTCGAACCCGGTCGCGGCACACATGACTAAAATGGGATATTAAGTGCACAAAACTGCACGATTTGATGTACTTGTGCACTTATGTCCATATTAAAATGAAAGCAGGATCTTAAATGAAACGGATAAATAAATAATGAAGGGCCTGCCACTTGCAGCCTTGATTGTAAAAATGCCCAATTTGCCGTCTGCATTATGCAACACGTCCTGTAATGGGACTGTTTAAATGGGGCTTTGTTGTTCTGCATACAAATGATCCGTAATGTGTTGTAACCATTGTCTTCAAAGGCAAATTAAACCTGCTTAATCCCTCCCAAAAAAAGAACAAGTGAACCACCGACTCACCCACACGCACACACAGACAGATGCTCACATACACACACACATATACACAGACACACACACACACACACACATAGAATTGAAAAATCTGTATTGAAAAGTAATGGTTTGGTCTCTGTATTTAAATGTAATGGTTTGTTCTCTGTATTGGAAAGCAATGATTTGATCTCTGTATTTAAATGTAATGGTTTGGTGATTGTATTGGAAAGTAATAGTTTGTTCTCTGTATTTAAATGTAATGGTTTGCTCTCAGGCATAGTGCTTTATGGGTTTTTTTTCGGGAAGTGGGTTCTCTCTCTCGCACTCGCTGCTCCAGCGCCTGAGCGCTCTCTCCGCCCTCAGGCCATAATGGAGGAGATCGCGGGTTTCGAGGAGCGGCTGACCAGCCTGAAGGAGAAAGGAGACGACCTTGTGGACAGCTGCAGCGAGCACCTCCAGGCCAAGATCCGGCAGCAGGTCCAGGCCCATCAGCAGGGCGCGCGGGACAGCTACTCCGCCATCTGCAGCACCGCTCAGCGTGTGAGTGGCACCACCGCCTCCCGCCGCCGCCAATCAACCCGCCCGCCAACTGGCCCCCAGCCCCGCCCCCGCCAATACCCCCGCCCCCACCGGCGCCGTCCAGCCACGGAGCCGCCAGTCAACCCGCCCGCCAACTGGCCCCCGTCCCCGCCGCTACCCCCGCCCCACTGGTGCCATCCAGCCACGGACCCGCCAATCACCTTACCCGCCAAATGGCCCCCGCATGTACCCCCTACCATCAGGCACCATCAAAAGACCAAGCTGCCAATCACATTCGCCTGTTTGCGTGTTTTCGTGCTAATGAGATGACTCTGTGTTTCTGTGTGTGTGTGTGTGTGTGTGTGTGTGTGCGTACAGGTATACCAGAGTCTGGATCGGGAGCTACAGAAGCACGTCAGTCACCAGGACACCCTGCAGCAGTGCCAGACGTGGCTCTCCAGCGTTCAGGACGAACTGCTGCTGCACGCGCAGCCTCCCTACAGCCAGCAGGAGGCGCTCAAACAGGTCTCTGCCTCTGATGTTTTAGAGACCGAATGAAGTGTGTTCCTGGATGGGACGATATCCAGCCGGGGTGAATATTTCAGAGTTGTGACACAGCTTTGCTACCTGCGCAGGTGAAGCACGACCGGGCCCTGCAGGAGCAGGCGAGCACGTACCTGGACCTGGTGTGCTCCGTGTGCGACCTGTCCAACGAGACCGTGCGGAGCGCCGCCGCCGAGATCCAGCAGCTCAAGCTCATGGTGAGTCTGTCAACGACGGCTGGTTTTTTGTTTCCCCTTTAAATACAGCAACCACTTTGGACCCAGGAAACCAGGTGGGGCAAACTAACTGTGTAGTTGACTGCTTTAATCAATTAGTGCTGAGTAACAACAAAATCCAGCAGATCCCATGGCTCTTCAGGACCTGGGTTGGCCAACAGCCATGTAACGCCTAAATTAGTGTCACCCACCTCAACTCCTCCCTCAACCCACAAGTTTGTCCCAACTCTCAGTTTAGCAAACACTGTGTAAGGGACTACGCTGGGCTCCTTCGCCATGCGTGAGGGGTGGGCCTGGGGTTGATATCGACCACGTTGAGGCTGTAACTCCTGGTCTGGTCCGAGCAGATAGAGGAGCGGATGCTGAGGTCCCAGGACCTGGCGGACAGCTGGAAGGAGGTGCGCGAGCAGAAGACGGAGTTGGCGGCCTACTTCCAGGACAAGGAGCAGCAGCTGCAGAGCCTGAACAGGAGGCCCGGGGAGCTGGAGCCCAAAATCGCCCAGAACATGCTGGCCCAAGTGAAGGTGAGATTAGCGGTAATACTGAATGGGAATTTGAGAGGAGCTGGGATCTCAAACTCCAATTCTATGGGACTCAGATCTCAAACTCTGGTTCTGTAGGACACAGATCTCAAACTCCAGTCCTATAGAATACATCTCAAACTCCAGTCCTGTAGGACACGGATCTCAAACTCCAGTCCTGTAGGACACGGATCTCAAACTCCAGTCCTACAGCACACAGATCTTAAATTCTGTAGGGCACGGATTTCAAACTCCTTTAACCTTTATTATTTATTTAGCCAGGAGGTCCAATTGAGATAGCAATCTGTTTTCCAAGAGACCTGGCCAAGTCAGCATTCAAATCCAAACCCGATGCCCTCCAGGACACACGTTCCAGATTTATACTGTGGGAAAATTCTTACACTGGGTGAACATGTGTATCAGCTTGTGCGCATAATTATTTTCAGGGATAGGAATTTCTGCCCCAGTGCTTTGTTACAATATGCCTGCGTAGAGACATCCACAGTGCTGGAACTCAGGCTGAGGGAAGCTCATCTGGCTAATTAGATGCTTGCTGGCCCCTGCATGGTAAGGCGAGTTAACGAGCTCGCTCAAATCCAGAATTATTGATTAGCCTAAACAAAACAGGCTGTATTCTCCAAAGCTAGCAGGGAGGGGTTTATTATTAAACCATGTGTCACATTCGCACTTGGCACCGCTTCAGTCTAAATGAAAGAGGCGAGAGAAACGGTCTCAGGGGGTGGGGGGGTTGCGCGTTAGGCCTCGCGTCCAATAACATTTACCCCCCCCGCCGCCCTCCCTCCCCCCCCCTCCTCTCTGCAGGAGTTCAGCCAGCAGCTCCAGGCCAAGCAGGGGGTGCTGACCCAGATGACGGAGGCGGTGAGCCGGCTGACGGAGGGCCAGGACTCCCCCGAGCACGCGGAGATCGCCCGGCTCAGCCACGCCTGGCTGGAGCTGTGCCACCAGGCCCACCGGCTGCTGAAGCAGCGGGAGGAGGACCTGCAGCGGACCACCGAGTACCACGGCTGCATCGGCGCCGTGGAGGTGCTCTTCAACCAGGTGTCCAAGGAGTGGGACAACCTGGCCAGGTAAGGGGGATGGGATGCCGCTGACGCGCCAGGTTTACTCTTCCTGTCATTTTTTTCTTCTATATTTTTCGTCTATATCTCAAATTTGGATTTCTGTTTACTCCCCCATGCTGGGATTTGCCACAACAGTTCTGTTAATTGGAACGGTTTTAAAACGCTTAGCGTGGCTTGGTTTTAATAGCATTTTTAAAAATCCATTATCGTAAACAGCTTTTTCATTGCATTTGTTATAGTATTTAGTTATCTTAGAGGTTTTGTATATTTTAGTGGTTTTGTATGGTTTATTTTTGTTTACATATACAATAATAAATGTACAAATATATATCTGTACATTTATACACACACACATGCATGCACATAAATATATAGTGACAATTATGTGAGCTGGTCCATAGTTCCCAAAAAAAGAAGGGTCTATTAATTGTTTCAGTATTTTTTTTAATTCCATTTTATTTTTCAGAACGGACACAGAGAGCTCGTCGGAGCACCTGGAGGCCCTGAGGAAGCTGGCGGGGGTCCTGGAGGAGCAGCGGGGCACCCTGGACGACCTGCGGGACCACCGGCAGAAGGTGCTGCCCCGCCTCAACCTGGACGACAAGGAGCTGGTGAAGGAGCAGGTGGGCCACTTCGAGCAGCGCTGGGCCCAGCTGGAGGCCCTCATGCAGCGGAAGATCCAGGACTCGGTGCTGACGCTGGAGGACATGAGCCAGGTGGAGGCCCGGCTGCGGGAGGCCCGGGAGTGGGCCGAGGAGCAGCAGCCAGCCCTGTCCGAGGCCATGAAGATGAGCCCGCCGCCGGAGCTGGCCCAGAGCTTCCTCTTCGACCACCTGAGCATCTGCAGCGAGCTGGAGGCCAAGCAGCTCCTGCTGGCCCAGGCCGTGGCCGACGCCGACCGGGTGCTGGCCCACCTGGGGCTCAACGAGCGGCAGCGGCTGCAGCAGCTCATCGCCGAGACCCAGGCCGAGGTGGAGTCCCTGGGCGCCAAGGTGGTCCAGCGCCGGAAGTACCTGAGCAAGGCCTTCACCGAGAGGACCCAGTTCCTGCTGGCCGTGGGCCAGGCCATCGCCTGGGTCCAGCAGAGCGAGAGGAAGGCGCTGGCCGAGGAGCGGGTGGCCCTGCTGCCCGACGACCTGGGCAAGCAGGTGAGGACGTGCCGGAACATCCAGAGCAGCCTGCGGGCCTACCAGAGCGAGCTCACCTCGCTGTGGTCCCAGGGCAGGGACCTGATGAGGGACGCCACGGAGGACGAGAAGGCCGAGCTCCTGGCCAAGCTCCAGGAGCTGCAGAGCATCTTCGAGGCGGCCCTGCAGAGGTGCACCCAGAGGCTGCAGGAGCTGGAGAAGGCGCTGGTCTCCAGGAAGTACTTCAAGGTGGACCTGGACAAGACCTGCCAGTGGCTGAAGCAGGCCGACATAGTCACCTTCCCCGAGATCAACCTCATGAACGGGGACGCCGAGCTCAGCCTGCAGCTGGCCAAGTACCAGCAGATACTGGAGCAGGCCACCGAGTACGAGAACCTGCTGCTCATCGTCCAGCGGGCCGGCCAGGAGATACTGCCCACGCTGAACGAGGTGGACCACTGCTACCTGGACGAGAAGCTCAACGCCCTCCCGCAGCAGTACAACAACATTTTGGCCCTGGCCAAGGAGAAGAGCGAGAAGATCCAGCAGGTCATCCTGGGGCGCAGGGAGTACGCCTCCTTCATCGAGGTGACGCACAAGGCGCTGAAGGAGATTGAGGAGCAGTTCAACATCCTGGGGAGGCAGCCGGTGGGGCTGAGGACGGAGGAGGTGGTGAGCCTCCAGGAGGAGTACAAGAGCCTCCTCGCGGACCTGTCCAACCTCGGCCTGGCCGTGAGCGAGCTCAACCAGAAGAAGGAGGCCTTCCGCAGCACCGGCCAGCCCTGGCGTCCCGAGGAGATGGTCCAGCTGGTCAGCCTCTACAACGGGCTCAAGAGGCTCATCGAGCAGAAGGTGGAGCACCTGGGCGACACCCTGGAGTCCTTCGAGGACCACAAGGCCATGGCCCTGCAGCTGGACTCCGAGCTCAAGGCCACCAAGGAGCAGCTGGTCAAGGTCAACGCCGAGACCCAGTCGGCCGAGGAGCGGCTGAAGAACTACCACTCGCTGGCGGGCACCCTGCAGAGCGCCAGCTCCCGCCTGACCCGGCTGACAGAGCAGATGGAGAGCCTGGCGCCCCACGTGGATCAGGCTGCCCACCAGGCCTCGAGGCAGCAGGTGGACCTCTGGCAGGAGGAGCTGCGGTCGCTGCAGGCCTCGGTGGGCGAGCTGATCGTGGAGTGCGAGAACCGCTTCGTCCAGAGCAAGGACTTCCAGACGGAGGTGCGGCGGACGCTGGACTGGCTCCAGCAGGTGCGGGACGAGCTGGGCGCGGCCGTGGTGCTGGACGTGCGGGTGGAGCGGGTGCAGGAGGAGATGCGCAAGCAGCAGATCGTGCAGGAGGAGGTGCAGTCCCGGCTGAGGATCGTGGCGGCCCTGAGCAGCAGGGAGAAGCAGAAGTACACCAGCGCCAACGAGCTGGTCCCCGAGCACGTGGACACCAGCCTGGAGGAGATGGCCAAGCTGGAGGCCGACGTCCAGCAGGCGCTCAGCGCCAAACAGGCAAGTTTACCTCCTCAAACATGGATGTATTTGTGTCTGACGTTTAGTCCCTTTGGGTGCACAGTATGTGCTGGTTTTGGACCCAGCAGAGCTAATAGGTTTACTAGGTTTCGTGGACATCTGTACGTTTAACCTGCTTTGGATTCTTTGTTAAAGCAAAGTGGTGTGTGTGTGTGTGTGTGTGTGTGTGTGTATGGTTTTCCAAGTTACTTATTCTGCTCAGCTTTTCACACAATAATAAATTCAGGGCAGCTGTCTCTATTCAGCTTAATTACGTGTTCAGCTAATTGTTCCAGGCGCCACAAAATGTCTCATTATTCTTAATAAATAAATTATGTTTATTATTAGTCTGTGTTAATAATTTATTTCAAACATGATTGAATGGTAGAGAACCTGCTGAGTAGAAATTAATAGAGGCAGTCATAACCTTTATAGGAAACTGTTGGAAAAAGCCCATCATCCCCTTGGCTCTCCTTTCCCTTCATGATTGTGTGGTAATAGTTAGTAGTAGTAACAGTAGGAGGCTTTTGATGGCGATGATTATTATTGTTACAAGTATAACTGTAGTTGTACGATGATGATATTTATGATAATGGTTATTATTCTTCCTCCTCTGCCAGTTCCACTGTAGATTACATCCCTACGCAGTCAGGTGGTAGTAGTAGTATTAGAAGGTTGACTTTTAATGCCGATGATGATTACCATTGTTGTTGTTATTATTAACAGTAATTGTATGGTGATAATTGTGGTGGTGATGACGACAGTGGTTCCTCTGTAGATCACATCCCTACACAGTCCGGGGGTGGTAGTAGTAGTAGTAGTAGCAGCAGTAGGTTGGCTTTCATCATGATGATGATCATTATTAACAGTAGTTGTATGGTGATTATGATGGTGATGATGATGATGATGACGATGACGTTGATGCCGATCATGGTGATGATGACAGTGATGGTGATGATGGTGATGCTGACGACGGCGGTTTCTCCATAGATCACGCTTCAGCAGGCTCTGACCCTGTGCCAGAAGTACCACTCCAGGATGCAGTCGGCGTGCGATTGGCTGGAGGACGCCGTGGCCTTCCTGCAGCAGGCCAGCCTGGGCGTGGACGTGGAGAACTACGAGGAGCACCTGCGGCAGCAAGGGGACATCCTGTCCACCGAGGAGGACTTCCTGGGCCACCTGCGGGAGCTGGAGGCTCTCCCTCCCCAGCTGGAGAGCCTGGTCAACCCCACCGCCAACGAGCAGCTCCGACTGAGTGTGGAGTCGGCGCAGCAGAGGGGCGTGGAGGTCCGAGACCAGCTGCAGTGCCACCAGGACGTCCTGAACAGGTACGGCCACCCGGGACACCTGGGGGGGGGGCTTCCGAACCTGTCTACCTCGATTGAATATAAAGCTTTATTGTTTGTTATCGATGAGAAATGGATGAGCCTCGGATAAAACCTGGGCTGTGCCGGTGCTGACTGTGGCCGGTAGCTTGATGCACAGTTGGCAGTTGTCGCATAACACTGTTGCAGAGCATTTAGCGGTTGTGATGCTGAACGCTCTGTAACAGTGTTAAGCAGGGTTGGCAGAACAGAAGCTGAACACTGTGTAACAGTGTTAAGCAGTGCTGACAGAGCAGATGCTGTTTAACAGTGTTAGGCAGTGCTTGTAAAGTTCCGCTCTGTGTGTTGCGGTTCCTCAGCTGTGTGGCTCAGTGGAAGGCCTACCAGGAGAACCGGCAGACGGTGATCGAGCTGATGAACGAGGCAGAAAAGAAGCTGACCGAGTTCTCCACCGCCAAGGCCGCCACCAGCCAGGAGGCCGAAGAAAAGCTCAAGAGCCACAAGGTAGACGGGTTTATATCACACACACACACACACACACACGCAAACACACACATGCACATGCGCGCACACACACACATACCACACACACACACACACAGATACAGGCACACAAACATGCACACCTGCACACACACACACACACGCACATACCACACACATGCGCACACACACACACGCATGCACACCTGCACACACACACACAGATTGTCAGTGAGTGAGCCAGACAGCAGGTCAGGGCCCTTAATCTTAAACACACCTTCTGCCCCTCCCTTCCTCCCTCCCCCTCCCTCTCCCCACCTCTCCCTCCCCCCCTCCCTCCCCCCCCCCCCCCCCCCCCCCCCAGTCCCTGGTTGCCCTGGTGAGCGGGTTCCACGAGAAGCTGACGGGATTGGAGGAGCAGGCTGCGCAGCTGGAGCAGATGGGCAGCGACGCCAGCAAGGCCACCATCAGCCGCTCCATGACCACCGTGTGGCAGCGCTGGACCCGTCTGCGCAGCGTGGCGCGCGGGCAGGAGAAGGTTCTGGAAGACACTGCACTGGAGTGGAGGAGCTTCACTGAAAAGGTGCACTATCCTCCATATGATATAGTACTCTAAACCCTATACTCTGCAGTACACAGAGTACACTACATTATGAGCACCCTAAAACCTCTGAGTATACTACATAATGTAGTACCCTAAAACCCTATCCCCTGAGGTCCATGCGATGCAGTGCGCTATAGTACACTGAATTAATCTGTAATACACTGCAATGCAATGTAATATACACTATACTGTTCAATGCACGTAGTACTGTAAAATACACACAACAGCACTGTACAGTATGCAGGCAGTGCGCAGTAAAAATATATATTGATATTGTGCGTTAGATAATTATGGTTCTAATAAATTCTCTACGTGTTCATGCAAAGGGTATCAATGGGAAAGGAAGCTCTGCAGTCAGATCTTTCTTGAGAGTTCGGTTTGAATTACGCGCCTTTGTGGAATTAGGTCAGTTTTCCAGCTGGAACATCGGGAAACCACACCAAGACTTGCCCGGGAGAACCTCACATCCTGACTGACGCAATGCAGGCCGTCTTGTCAGTGGATCGTTTGTTAGCCAGAGTACAGTGGCGGGTTGGGGATTGTACCGCCTACTGGAAACCAGATATGCGGTCTTCCCACGGCCTTGGCAGGAAATGACATCATGCGACAGGAAGCATAAACGCCCACATTAGTGAGAGTATCTGCATGAAAGACTCCTGAACTATTTATTACCCCACAGTCCCAATTATCTGGCCCGGGCAGCTTTTGTAAACATCTATTCATGGTGGATTTTTTTTTTCTGGGATTTGAAAGAGATGAAAAAAAATTCTGAGTTAATCCTTAGAGAGTGAAGGTTATTAATTTTACTAATAGGCAGAAACAGTGGTTCATAATTAATGTCCCACAATGCAACAGAATCCATTATTGATTTTGCCTTCGCAGAGAGCTTAACTCTGGACCTCCTTACAATGGTACTCATTCAGCTGAAAGTGTGTTTGTGTGCATGAGTGTGTGTGTTTGTGTGTGTAAGCATGTGTGTGTGTGTTTGTGCTCATGTATGTGTGTGTAAGGAATATGATGCATTTTCTTCATTAAACACTTACAGTAGTCTGTGTCTACGAACGGTTTGGCAACTGGAAATGTGTGTAGAATATTGATTAGGTTGTGGGTTTGATTTCCATCTGGGATGCTGCCTTTACCACCTCATATATTGTGCATGTATGTGATGCATCATCGTATTAAAGTGTTTAACGTGTCAGTATATTTTCAGTTTGTTGCTTTTCCGTTAGGAGAGAAAGAAATGAAACGGTGCATTAAAAACTGTATGTTGGGAGGAGGTTAGCGGGAAAGGGTGCTGTAATTAAAATGGCAGCTCATGGGTGGAGGTTAGCGGGAAGAGTGCTGTAATTTTAACGGCGGGTCTGTTGGGGGTCGGGGGTCAGATGGCGAAGGTGACGGCGGTGGCGGAGGACCTGCAGAGCCGCATGCCGGACGGCGCGGTGGAGAAGGCCTCCAAGGCGGCGCTGCAGACGCTGCTGGAGTACCACGACTCCTTCAGCCAGGAGGTGGAGCGCGAGCACTCCGCCATGGCGCTGCTGCGGCAGTACGCCCTCAGCCTGCTGCGCGACGTGGAGGCCCCGCCCCACGGGCAGGACGAGCTGCCCGCCCTGCAGGAGATCCGTGCCGTGCAGGAGCGCTACGAGAGGTACGCAGTGGGGCCGCTGCTCACGTCACTCCATGTCATGACGTATCACATCACGTTGTGACATGGCACACCATGTCGTGACATGGCACATCATGTGCATGCAGCACAGAGCTATTAATCATCATCATTGCCTCGAGTAACTGCAGGTTTAACATGCGTAATACGTTACGTGCCTGAATGAGCCATAACTATTTCCCTTCATGCTGAAATCACTGTCAGGGCGTTGGCATGTCGCTGAGCGGTTAAAGAACTCCGAGCCACGTGTGAGGAGCGTAATTATCCCCGAATCTGCATTTGAAAGGGCCTCCGTTCAGCCTCTTTGAGTTTGGGGGTTTTAGACCCCCCCCCCCCCCGTTTGGGCATTTCTACGGCAGCGCTGGAGCCGGTGCAGCTGCTGGGATCGGTTCAGCCGGATTGGTCCTGTTGACCGAGGGTTTAGCGGCAGATGCGACCCCAGCCGCTATCCCAGAATGCACTCTGTTTGGCGGGGGGTAACTGAGGCCAGATGAAGCCTTCCTCCCAAAGGGCTGGTGAAGAGGAGGAGGAGGTGTCTTCTGGGCATTAGGAGCAATGCATTCTGGGATGGCAGCCCAGCTGACTGTTTTTGGTTCGTGAAAACATTCCTGGAATCTCTGGGTTAACATTCCCAAATGTGGAAATTTGTCTGGATGTTCCGTGAATGTTATTGTTCACTCCCAAGGAACATTGCATGAATTGCTTTGGAAAAATATTCAGTTTTGTCTTAAAATATTTTTTGTGTATTGCCTGATATGGGAAACGCTAGTGTTCACAAAATCTGGAATTTCAGTTTGCAATTGTGTAAAATGTGTGTATGTCTGTGTGTGTGTGTGTGTGTGTGTGTGTGTGTCTTTGCATGTGTATTTGCGTATGTTCAGCCTCCTCCAGCAGGTGCGTAAGAGCCGGGCGCAGGTGCAGCAGGAGCTGAAGGAGCGGGAGGAGGTGGAGCGGGAGCTGGGCGTGGTCAAGACCTGGATCCAGGACACCTGTGGCCTCCTGCACAGCCCCACCGCCGACGTGGACACCCTCCTGCAGGAGCTGGAAGTGAGGACGCCCGTCTGCACCAAAAAAACCCCTGCTTAGAGACTCAGCTCGCCCTTATTCAGCCTCTGCTGGACCCCACATGACCCCCATTTGTGGTGTCAACACGGGTGCAGTTTACTACCAAAAACTCAGATTCCCACAATCCAGCCTGTTGAGTTGGTACTTCCTGACCCTTAGTTTTTACACCTGTGTCAGGGAAGCAGCCAGTGCAACTGAATTATTTATACGAGGCCTTGCACAGTTCAGTTCCTGGCTTTAGTTAAGTTCTCCCTTGCTTGCTTGGGCTTGTTCTGGAATTGTTTTGTTAAATGATTTAGTGTAACTCTGTTGTCCAGTAGATTTTCTTTGTTGTGACGACTGATTGAAACGTTTTACAATGCGAAATGATTTCTGTTTTTGTCATATAATTCTCTCTCTATAAATTTCTGTGATGGTGCATTTCCCGTTCTGCGGTGCAATTTTGATGTGGCGTTGGCGAACGGTCACCTTCACCTCGTCCACACGTCCGCAGGTGGTGCACGGGGAAGTAATCGCTCACCGGCAGAACGTGGAGAAAATAGCCGAGCAGCAGCAGAGCAAGTACCTGGACCTGTACACCATCCTGCCCTCCGAGATCTCCATGCAGCTGGCCGAGGTCACACTGGCTCTGGGGTCCACCGAGGACCAGGTAACAGCAGCCGCCACCACACCAACTGCCACTGACCACCTGCCACCTCACCAACTGCCACTGACCAACCGCCACTAACCAACTGCCACCACTCCAACCGCCACTGACCAACTGCCACCACTCCAACTGCCACTGACCAACTACCATCGACCAACTACCATCACACCAACTGCCACTGACCAACTACCATCGCACCAACTGCCACTGACCAACCGTCACTAACCAACCTCCACCACACCAACCGCCACCTCACCAACTGCCACTGACCAACTTCCACCACACCAGCTGCCACTGACCAACTGCACCTGACGCTCCACTTACGGCAGGGTCATCTGCTACGCCTTACGACTGATTTAAATTGGATAAGGGCGTTTGCTAAATGTCCCAATGAATGTAATGTGACTTACATGTTCGTCTGCCAGGACCTGTAGTCAAATGTTAGTCTGGAGCAAGAGCGACCTCTAGTGGTGGTTGTTTTTTCATTGTGTGATGTTATTTGTTGGCCTCTAGAGGGAACTGTAATACAAGCTCTCTCTATGAGTTTTCTGTTGTTCATTTCTTGCTCCATTGCTTTAGTTGTTGTAAAAGGATAAAATGTAATTTTAAAAAATACTGGGGAAATAGCTTAAAGATGAAACTGAGGAAAATACTCATGTTTTTTCTGTTGATGAACATTTCAGGTTCAAACGAAAGAAAGAGAGATCCAGCAGATCAGAGACGTCAAGGAGGACTTCAGCTCCAGGATCCACGACGTCTCGGAGAAGATGAGGATCATTTCCATAAAGCTGAAGGAGAAAGCCACAGACGTGGCTCAAGCCAAAGAGGAAACAAAGGTATCTGTATTTAAATGTTTTTTGCCCTGAGAAAATGGGTGCATTTCTCAGCATTTCCTCTACCACAATCTATGGTCACTGAAAGTCATTCATTCAGTATCTGTGAAAGCATCTTGTGTTCTCTAACACTATAATTCTTTTCCCTCATGATGTTCACTATCCAGAAAGTGCGATAACCTGGAAAAGGATTATTGTGTAGTAGATAACATTCTGAATTTCATGCCGTGATATTTGTAAGTGAAGATTATGAATGGCAACATCTTGACGCTCTAAGTGGTTTCACTCTGCATCAGTTAAAGCCCCATATTGTCCGTGTCACACAGAGATCTTGTATTGTCAGGATCCACAAACAAATTCATCTCTTGTCCATCGACCAACTTAAAATGACATTTTAGTCACATGCAGTTTTAAATGAATGCTGTTCGTTGCTATCTTACGAAACAAGGACACCACGTAGAGTCTGCTCGGAACGTGGAATGTGCGTGACAAAATTACGAAAAGAAATGGCTAGGTTTTTTTCAGATGCAAGCGCTGTTCGCTGCTTGATCTACGCGTGATTTTGTAAGATGCCCAGGAGTGACCCAGTTTCCTGGGAAACAGATCAGCTGTTATGAACCCCTTCCCTGGGAGTGCTGTGTCTCCTTTTGTTTCCCATCTTCCTGCAGGACCCACTTATATCAATGAGACCAGGGCTCTTCAGTATCCTCTATGGGTCTGACTCACTGTAAAAATGGTGCATTCGGGCCAGATGTTTTCCCCATTCTGTCAATGAAACAGTGTGTTTATGACATATATTTTCCTTTAAACCATGTAAGAGTGTGTTCATAGAATATATCCAGCTGTATATATCCAGCTGTATTAATGGATACTGTGGACGTCTGCTGTGCAAGTCACTCCGGATCTGCCAGATACCCATAATGCAATGTGATGTCATCGATCGCGGCGTTTTGGCAAGTCGGAAACAGGCATGGGGTCCCCCCCTTCTCACTCCGCTCTGTCCACAGGCCCTCTGTGAGGATCTGGACGCCTGCGGCCGCGCCCTGTCCGAGCTGGAGGCCGCCGTGCGGGAGTTCGGCGAGCAGAACCCGCTGCTGTCCAAGCAGCTGAGCGACGCCATCGGCAAGCTGAGGGAGATCCACCACCACACGGGCCGGCTGGCCGACTACCGCACCGCCCGGCTGAAGAAGGTGAGATTGGAACCTTGTCTCCACAGTGTTTTTCACCGGGCTTTAGTAACCGTGTTGCACGGTGAAGTCCAAATGGCAAGTATTGTTGGGCAGAATGGCCTGTTCTCCTCACTGTGTTATGTTACGATATCATAACATAACATAGTGAGGAGAACAAGCCATTCTACCCAACAATACTTGCCATTTTCCTACCACTAATGTACCAGGTACGTTTTCCTACCACAGAAGTATACCAGGTGCTTTTAAGTGGTAGGATCTAGCACCATATCAAGCCTGGTCTTGAGCCAGAGTTTCTGCCTCTATTAAATGACCTGGAAAGTTATTCCGCACTATCGATAAAACCCGCTTCTTTTTTTCTCGTTTTCTTCTGACCTCGTCCTTGTTCCCCAGGCTGACTCACATTTGGACGAGTTCAACGAGATGCTGGACTTCATTGTGAACTGGACGGAAAAGGCCACCACCCTGGTCAAGGGGAACATCGTCTGGAGCTCCGCCTCCCAGCTGCAGGAGCAAATCAGAACATACCAGGTGGGTCTGGCAAGGAATGTGATTGGACAGGCCTTTTTTGTTTAAGCAGGCTTTCCCATAACTGTGTGAATAATTGTTTTAGTTATACACACTGAGCAAACTAGTTTGTCACAAGGGAAGAGTGCAGTGGTTCTATCCTTGTTGAATGTTCTCACACAACTGTCACGTCCTTCCAAATTAATTTGTTGTGCCCCTCTCTCCTTCTCTCTCTCTCTCTCTCTCCCCCCCCCCTCTCTCTGCCCCCCCCCCCCCCCCCAGTCGGTCCTGCGGGAGTCGCGGGAGCTCCCCGGGGACCTGGAGGTGATGGGGGAGAAGGCGGCCGTTCTGTCCGAGGTGCTGCAGACGGAGGCCATGAGTCAGCAGGTGTCCGAGCTGAGCCGGCGCACGGAGGAGCTGCAGCAGAGCGTCCGCACGCGGCTGCAGAGCCTGCAGGATGCAGCTAAGGTACGGCGCCACAGCTCCTCCGCATGCAGCTGCAGGATGCAGCCAAGGGGCCGCAGTTCCTCCGCATGCAGCTGCAGAACCTGCACCTGTACCTAAGGTACCATAGCACCCACGCATGCTGCTAAAGGATGCATCTACAGTTCAGCAGCATACCCACGTGCAACTGCAGGACGTAGCCAAGGTGCCGCAGCTCCCCCGCATGCAACTGCAGAACCTGCACAACGCAGCTAAAATTCCACAACACCGCTCTGGGGAGGAGAAAATAAAAGTTGTCTACTCTTCTCCACCCTGTTCCATTGAACCGTGTTATTTATGGGTACAGGTCATTTGCTCAGGTAACACATTCAGGTCACTGGTGGTCTATTTTGGGACTCACCTCTATCACTTTTGTGACCCACAGTTTTGGAAGCACAACTTCACGGTCACCACACCACCCTAACATATTGCTCCCCACAGTTAATGCACTTAAATCATTAATGACATTGGCAGTAATTTGGGTTGACAATGGGGGGTGGGTAGAAGAGGGAATTGACGGTGATTTCAGCTTTACCCCCCTGTAAAGATGCCACTATTGCAGAAGCTGTGTGCTTTGGCACAATCTCTTAATCTCCTGTCTGCAAAGAGAGTGTTTGGCTTATGGCTTACAAGTTAAGTCTGTCTGCCTGTCTGGTGAAATCTCTGTTTGTGTTTCTATTGCTCATTTTGCTTCTGAAACTCAGAGCTCTGTGATATTGCTCACTTATTTTATTAATCTATGAAATATTGTGATAATAAAGTATGACATCTCTCATTCAGCAGACACTGAAAGTGAGATCTTGTTGTCTGGTTTTAAAGGGCAAGGCAGGGCTTACAGCTTACATGCAGAATTAGCAAAACTGAATTACTATGGCATTTATCCCACTTCCCTAAACCTGCTGGTCTATGAGCAGCTAGTACTTAAAGAGCTCAAAGAGAGTGGACAGGTGCACAGAAACAGAGGATCATGGGACATGTAGTGCCTTACATTCCAGTACTTATAAAATTTAGTATCACTTGTAGCAGAGGAACAGCCATAGCGTGTAAATTAGCCTGTCACTAACAGATAATCGATAACAGCCAGTGCCTGGTGCAGTGATTGACCTCTGACCTTTGACCTCCTCTCTGCAGGACATGGAGAGGTTCGAGTGCGAGGTAAAGGCCCTGCATGCGGCGCTGGAGCAGGCCCAGGTTACGCTCACCTCCCCAGACCTGGCCAGGCTCAGCCTGAAGGAGCAGCTGGCCCAGAGACAGGTACCTGAGCTCGGCTACCTCACACAAACATGGACGGCTATTATGGGCTACAGTTATGTGGCCACTTTAAGGATTTTACTGTGTGTTCACTGTGTTTTTTGGTGTTTGTTCAGCGCGTAAATGCTTAACTTTAGTCATTGATTGGTTGATGAGTCACACACACCTAGATTGGTTGCCCTTGAAAGGAAACCAGAGGCGTTAGAGTCTTATTGGCATTGCTCCAGGACTGGAGTTTGAGATTACTGGGTTATGGTGTAATGATTAGTTATAAAAGGGCTTCAGTGATTAGTTAGACATTTTGAGTGTAATAATTAGCTATAAAGCATCTCTCGGTGATTGGTCAGACAGTGTGAGTGTGTAATGGTTACTTATAGAAGGTCGAATAAGAAAATACTACCATCACACTGCTGTTATGCTCCCAAGTGATTTTTATTTAACTAAAATCCGTGAGCAGTGACAACCTTTCCACCATTTCGGCTTCGTCAGGTCCACCTGGTTGGAACGTTGTCACTGCTCATGGATTTTAGTTAAATAAAAATCACTTGGGAGCATAATAGTAATAATAGGTAGTATTTTCTTATTTTGCATTAGTCTTCTCTTTTACCAGGCACCTGTGCTAAATTTTGGATGTGCGTATGCCTTTATTATGGTTATAAAAGGTTCTCAGTGATTGACCTGTCAGTGTGAGTGTGTAATGTTTAGTTATGGAAGGGCTTCAGTGATTGGTCAGACAGTGTGAGTGCATATTGGTATGTTATAGAAGGCTCTGAGTGATTGGCTCTCCCCTGTTGCGCAGCGGCTGCTGACGGAGATGGAGAGCTTTAAGCAGCAGGTGCAGGCGGTGCAGGTGTGCCAGAGCGGCCTGCGCATCCCGGAGGAGGTGGTGACCAGCCTGTCCATCTGCCGCACCGCCATCGGCCTGCAGCAGGAGGCCAGCCACCTGCAGCACACCGCCATCCAGCAGTGCAACATCCTGCAGGTAGGGGGCGCCACTCGCACGCACATTCAAACACACACCCACGCGCACACACACACACACCTACGTACACATACACTCACATGCGCACACATACACAAGCGCACACACATACACACATGCATACACACACACACATTCACAAAAGGTGTGACAAACATGAACTGAAAATGAGCAGGAGAAAATCCTAGCCTGGCTGCTGGTTTAATTTCTGCTTTGAAGCCTATTTCACACACACACAGTTTAACTGAGCTTATTACTGAGCAGTGAAGATAACTGAGACCAAGACTGCTAGAATCTGAGCTCTAAAGTGTACTGAGTGTGGTTTCACTCAGCAGCTCATTTCCTGCCATGACCTCGCTCACAGCCAATGAGAGCAAGTCTTTCGGGCCTGTGGTGGAGTGAGGCACAATCAGAGCGAGTCTTTCGGGCCTGTGGTGGACTGAGGCCCGGAATATTCCACGCTGCACTGCGCAGTGGCCTGACGCTGTCTGCCGCTCTTCCTCTCGTCTCCCAGGAGGCCGTGGTGCAGTACGAGCAGTACGAACAGGAAGTGAGGCACCTGCAGCGTCTGATCGAGGAGGCCCACCGCGTCATCCAGGACCGGCCCGTCTCCACGAGCAACATCCAGGAGCTGCAGGCCCAGATCCTCCATCACGAGGTAACCGCTGCCACGCCCTCCTCTGTCCTCCAGTGTCCCATAATGCACGGGTCAGCAACTCACGGTCCTCGAGGGCCGAGAACTGCTGGTTACACACCCTCCCTTTGCCTGGGAGTCAGGTGTGAGGACAGTCTGGCCAATCGGTAGCACTAATTACCCGGGAGAAAAGAAAACCAGGGCTGGATTTGGATTCGAGGGCCAGAGTTGATGGTCCCTGCCATAAAGCTTTTAAAGCACAACATGAAGGCTATTAACTTCTCCCTTTAAGAACATCCGCTACGCCAAACCTAGTAGCATTTACAATATCAGTACAGTGTCTGAAGTATGTAAGCATGATTTTTTAATGGAAAAATGCAGTATAGCAAACTTATGTGCACGGGTGCGAAATGTTTCTAGAAATGGCAACCATTTATTAGGTTGGCTTAGCTACGGTGACTTACAGGTCCATCAAGAGACTGCATTTAAGCCCAAATCAAAAAAGCCGCAAGAGCAAGGGCACAGTATGCAATGCAGTGATCAACGGCAAATCATTGTCATAAAAGAGTTAGTTAGGCAATCAGAGACAAGCACGTGCTTATCCTTCTTTCTGCCGTGTCCTTGCTTACCACAGCAGTGTCACGCTTCAGAACAATGGGAGCATCAGCTTCATGTCCTAAAATCACACTAACAAAACCCGTTTGTCATTTATTCAAATGTCACAGGAGACTGCTCGGCTATTGAATGTATAAGCAGTCCTTACAGGAGAAAGCATGCTGGGCATTTCTGCATAAATTTCTCAAAAGTCTTTACCACCAAACAAATCTGGGGCGGGGGGGGAGGAAATCTTTTGTGTATAACAATTTTACGAAACTGTGAATAACAAGTCCTTTGTCTAGTAGTAAAGACTTACATGGTCATTTGACATTTAACTTTTTCTATTCATGTGTCTTATTGTTTTCTTTTTAGTTAAGTTGATTTGAAACTAACGGAATTATTTCTAATGGGCAGAGGGATGGTGTAGAATCGTTTTTGATAATACCTTATTCAGTGCTATATACAGCATATATATGTTAAGCCTGACAACTGAGGCATTTCCTCAATTTTCTTAGCTTATGTCACAGAAAAGGATAGTTGTGTTTTACTTACATAGATGTTTACATATGTTTTGCTCATGTAACGTAAACTAACAGAAGCTTTGGCATTTTTGTGTTTTGTAGTTGAACTATGATCGGTAAATGCTAATAATAAGCCCTAGCCTAGCATAGAGGTGCTTTAGTTAAATCTACCTCAGAAACAGCTGTTTTGCTGGGAAAGCAAGTACTGCAGTTTTTTTTTCTTTTTTTTCTTTTTTCTTTTTTTGCCGCTTCACGTGTCACATGACCTAAGTTGCCTGGGAACCAACCATCTGTGAGGGGAGGGGAGGGGCAGGAGGTGGGGCCTGACCCTGCTGTCTCCCAGGCAGCAAGTCGAGCTTTCTCTCTCTCTCTCTCTCTCTCTTTCTTTTGCTCTCTCTCACATGCTCTCTCTCTCTTTCTGCCTGCCTGCCTCTTTTGTTGCTAGCTCTCTCTCTCTCTCTCTCTCTCTCTCTGTCTCCTCCCCTCGCTGCGTGGTTGTGAGCTCTATTGTTGTGAGGAATCTGCGTGTTGATTGGAGGAGGGCCAGCGCTGAGAGGAGGGCAGAGAGGAGGGCTAAAAAAGAAAGGGAGGAGGGGAGGGAGGAGAGAAGGAGGGGGGGGGCGGTGGATTCTGCGCCGGGGCTCACTTCCTGTATCCAGGGCGTGTTTTTTTTTTGTGTGTGTGCGCTGCGTGGTTCGGCGGCGCAGAGAGAGAGAGAGAGATCGCGCGGCTACTCCCGTCGCTATCCCGCTAAACCGCGCCCGCCAGCCCCGTTGGGCTGCCTGCCTGCCTGCCTGCCGGGACGCGGTGAGTCACGGAAACCCTCCCGCGCCCCCCCCCCCCCCCCTTCCTCCTCCGGTCCTCCCCCCGTTCCCGCGAGCGGGCTGAAGCGCTCCCCTGGCAGTGACACCGCGGCGGAGCTGGTGCTGCTTCACTCGTTCGCTCGCGCACGGAGAGACACACCGCCGCTCTCTCTCTCTCTCTCTCTCTCTCTCTCTCTCTCTCTCTCTCTCTCTCTCTCTCTCTCTCTCTCTCTCTCTCTCCTTTTTCCCCGAGGCCACTCCCCCCCTCCTGTTCGCAGCGCGCCGCTCGGTTCAGCTCTGCGCCAGGGTTATTTTAAACTCAATTATTTTGTTTTTTGGGGGGAGCTCCCTTCCCTCCGGAACCTCTTGATCGAGCCTCACGGGTTTTGCTGGGGGGGGTGGGGGTGTCCGTGTTTTTTCGGCAGGAGCTGGCCCAGAAGATCCGGGGCTACCAGGAGCAGATAGCCTCGCTCAACTCCAAGTGCAAGATGCTGACGATGAAGGCCAAGCACGCCACCATGCTCCTCACCGTCACCGAGGTGGAGGGGCTCTCCGAGGGGCTGGACGAGCTGGACGCCGAGGTGCTCCCCAAAAACCCGCCCGCGCACCCCTCCGTGGTCATGGTAAGGATCCCGGGACCTCCTCCTAATCTCACCCCTCTGTCTGTCTGTCTGCATGTTTGTCTGTCTGTCCCTCTTACTCCGGACAGTCTAAGACAGCCCGCCACGCTTTTGGTCCTGCCCGTTTTTGAGACGCTGTGCATGGATTCCCGCACGTGTTTATTTGTCGATGCTTTTTGCCTAATCTGATAAGGAAATATAAGGGGCTTTTCTCTCTTCCCCCCTGTCAAGTTATAGATCTTTTTTTTGTTTTTTTTTGTTTTTTTGTTTCTTTCTTTGCTTTGCCGCCGCTGCGGTTGAAGTAACTGCCCGGCTTGGACGTGCGTCATGTGATCTGGAATGTAAAACGAGTCGTAAATGTGGTCTTTAGCGCTGCGCGCCAAGTTCAACAGAGAGCTGAAGGAATGTGCCTGAGCCTGCCGTTTTCGCCTCTAATCTGCACGGCTGCCTGCTGCGGGTGCTGCGTTCTGGGGCTGCGTTCTGGTGCTGCCCCGGCCTACAGAAGTGCATTGCTTTAGACGCGGAGTGGGGTTGGGGTGGGGGGGTGCACTGCTATTTCCAGCCTGTGTTGTGTGGCAAATACAGTAGCATGCTGCTGATTTTAATCTCTGCCGGGCCTTTTTTTTTTGCCTGGAATTATAAGATACGGCCCTGCTCTCTCTCTCGCTTTCAGGTTTCTGTTGTTGTAAAAGTAAGGTAATGTTGTTCTGGGCTGTGTGTCACGCCTGTGCGTTTCCTTTGATTCGTCCACCCCCCCCCCCCCCCCCCCCCCCCCCCCCCCCCCGCCTTGTTTGCAATCAGCTATTTATAGTTAAGCCGAAGGGGGTAGCGGGTGTAATAGCTATTGTGGCTGCCGCTGTTGTTCCAGCTTCGTGTGCCCTGGAAAAGGATCGGCCCGTTGAGATGTGTTCATGTTCTTCCTGCCAGATTGCCTCTGCAGCTAAGCTGTGATTTTCATGCCTGAAGCCCTCCCGCTGATTCACTGGACTAATGCCTCTGTGTATCTTTCCCAAATACTGTATCTGTCTGACTGACACGCTCTTCTCCTCTCTCTCTCTCTCTTCCCCTCTCTTTTCCCTTTCTCTTTCTTCCCCTCTGTGACTCTTTCTCTCTCTGTTCTTTCTCATTCTCTCTTTCTCTTCCCTTCTTCCACTCTGTGTATCCTTTTGCACCCTCTCTGTCTTTCTGTGGGGTAACTTTGCCTGTCTCAACCCCTCCATTCTCTCTTTTTTCTTTCTCTCTCCCTCTGTCTGTCTATCTATATATCTGTCTTTCTCTTTCTCTCCCCTTCTTCCACTCTGTGTGTGCTCTTGCTCCCTCTGTATCTTTCTGTGGGGTAACTTTACCTGCCCCCCATCTCTCTCACCCTCCCTCCCTCTCTCTCTATCTCTCCCCTCCCCTCTCTCTCTCTCTCTCTCTCTCTCTAACCCGCGTTCGGGCTTGGCGTGGTGTGGGGGTTTTGGGGGGGGGTCAGATGACCGCCGGACGCTGTCACACCCTCCTCTCCCCCGTAACCGAGGAGTCCGGGGAAGAGGGCACCAACAGCGAGGTCTCCTCCCCGCCCGCCTGCCGCTCCCCGTCGCCCGGGGCTAACGCTGACGCTTCGCTGGGCCAGGTACCGCCCGCCCATCCCGCCGTCCGGCCCGCCGGCCTCCGCGCAGGACAGGGGGGCGTCGGGGGCTCTGCTTTCACATTTTATGGGGGTTCCAGTTTCAAAAAAGATGACACAATTTTCCGTGCCCGTCCCATTGATTTCTTTCTGAACTGTGGAAGTTCAGCATTCAGAAATGGGGCCTGATCCTGGGCTTCCTAACTCTCATTGGTTAATTAATCTGGGCTTCCCTTCCTCATTGGTTAATGGAATCCAGGTCTGAATGTTGTGAGTCTGTGCCGAAACTGGAAACCCCCGAATCCCCTCGTCCTGCTGCAGAACGGACCATGTTGTAAATGCACTGGTTCCTGACCATGCTCCTGGAGATCTACCATCCTGTAGGTTTTCATTTAAACCCTAATTTGGCACACCTGATTCTACTAATGGTCAGCTCAGCGAGGTCTCTGGCTGATGAATGAGGTGTGCTTTGTTGGGGTTGAAGTGAAAACCTACTGGATGGTAGATCTCCAGGAACAGGGCTGTTGTAGTGGTTTATTTGACCAGCTGGCCAAACATCGAGCTGCAAGACAACAGTATCCTGTTGCATCATGGTCCCGCTGCCGTGGCGATATGTCATTTTCTTCTTTCATTGTTAAATCAGCTTTCATTGTTCTCACCTCATGAAATCAAAAACTCTCCATGTCCCATCAACGCTGCCATCAGAAATCACGCTTCAAATCAGAATTTTCAGAAATCACCCATCAAATCAGAATTCTAAATCATAATCCTGAATTAACCCCCATAGCCCATTGTGCTGTTATGCTCCATGATTAATGGTTTTGTGTGCTCTGTCTTGTCCTCTGCACAACCTTTTTGAAGGCTTGTTATTTTTTGATTGAGGACCAGCAGTGTTGGTGTCTTTGGACCTCAAATTATTAGTCTTGCTGGGCAGCGATAAATCGGATTTGTTTTCCTGACTTCTGATTTGGAAATGAGTAAAGCGAGTTTGTGGGACAGTTACAGGGTTTTAATGGAGGTACCATAGAGGTCGTGCACGCGACTGACCTCTCCTCCCCAGGGTCTGTGTAAAGACAATCACGCTGGCTACAATCGGGACATTTATACAGTTCATAAGGCGATCTATGGTATGTGGTTTACACGGTGATCTATGATAGGTGGTTTTGCTTACTGTGTAGTTTGGTTGAACATTGCTGGGGCTCATTTGGGGTCTTTACCATGGTAACCATGGCCAGCGAGGCCCTGTACTCAGGGCCATTCTGTGGGGTAAGGGCCTCTTCTGGAGTTGCCCTCTTTTGCCAGGATTCAATCAACATTTGTTCAATCAACATGAAGTTGACTATTTTCAAGTGGAGCTAACGCAAGTGCTGGAGTTCAATCAACATCTGTCCTGAACATAGAGTTCAAGTATATGCAGGTGCTCCATTTATGCAACAGTGCAAACAGGGTGTGTTGAAATAGCATTAGTGATTCTAGCTGATTAGAGTTGATTAGCTCAAATCACCAAACTGTGTTTGTAAGAGGAAAAAAAATTGTTTTTATTTGTGAGTCAAAGTAAAGGACAGGTTTGTAATTGCCTCAGGCCTTTGTTTTTTTATTTACAGACTCCGTATTACATACATATTCCATGCATATTTTCATTGTAAACTGTGCAGTTGCAAACTGTTTCACAGTTGTAATCTGGTACTCAGTTAACTTGTCTGTATTGTATATTTATGTGCGCGCGTGTGTGTGTGTGTGTGTGTGTGCATTTGTTCCTGCGTGCGTGTGTTCTTTGGTTGTCATGAATGAAACTTTTTATTAACTGACTTGCTTAAATATAACAAACAATAAAAGTTATGGGTATAGTGAGCAAATTGTTTTCTTCACAAACACAGTTCAGTGATCACTAAAAACAAACTCGGTGATTGATTGAATACCGGCTATTATTTTGGGCGCAGTTGTAGTCCCTGGGTTGGGAGGGCCTTGGAGGGAATTAGGGGCCCCGGACCCCTGGTTCTAAGCGACAGGAAGCTGAGCTCTCTGCTGCCCCCCGCAGGCCTCTGTGGGACGAGCGCCCCTCAGCAGGGCCCCTCTCCAGGAGCTCTACGACCCCTCGCTGGACTCCGTCGCTGTCGCCAACCTGGACGACCTGCAGCGCTCGTGGGAGACGCTGAAGAACGTGGTACGTGTGTGCCGTGGGGGTTTGAGTGAGAAACAGGACTGTTCAGTGTTGACGAGAACAGTCTTTTTCACATCAATGCTTTGGGGGAATCAACTCAACTCAAGAGGACAGCCAATCAGATTGGGTCCTCATTGCTTGCACGGTAACTCTCACAGACCGCTATTAGCTGAGTGGTAGCCTAATCGTTCCGCTGAAGGTTGAATTTGTCTTTAGCTCTGCGGTTAGCGCAGCTACGTCTAGCCCTGGAGACCTGCTTTCTCTCTGGCTGATCTGACCCAGCTCAGTGTTAATGAGAGCACAGTCTTTACTGCCCCTCTCTCCCTCTCTCTTTGGCTGATCTCAGACCAGTGAGGAACAGAACCCAGCACAGTGTTAATGAGAGCACAGTCTTTACCGCCTCTCTCTCTCTCTCTCCCTGGCTGATCTCAGATCAGTGAGAAGCAGAAGACGCTGTACGAGGCCCTGGAGCGACAGCAACACTACCAGGACTCCCTGCAGTCCATCTCCACTAAGATGGAGTCCGTCGAGGTCAAGCTGAACGAGTCTTTGGAGCCGGCCCGGAGCCCGGAGAGCCAGATGGCGGGCCACCAGGTGAGGGCGGGGCATGGGGGGAAGGGGGGTGAATGGTGGGGCATGGAGGAGGGCAAGGCGTTGGTTCCATGGGGGAGGGGGCTGGGTTCCATTGGGGGCGAGGAGCCCGGAGTAAGGCAATGGGCTGTGCCTCAGGTTCTTTTATGGCTCTCTGTACCAACAACAATTGATGTTTTTTTTCCCTCGGTCTCTTCAATACATGCTTGTCGGATTAACATAGTTTTTTTTTTTTTTTTTTTTTTTTTTTTTTTCTCATCACCAGATTAAATTTCGCATGCCTTGTTGCAAATTGTATAATAATAACGGTAATCAAGATGCCAGCGAGATTTAGCATTTCTTGTAAGACTCCAGGCTACCTCCCAGTGAGGGTCGCGAGGGTATACCTTCATTTTAGACATTCAGGCAGATTCTCTCATCTTCATCATTCTCGTCTTCATCATCCTCTCATAATCAGCTCCCCCCCAAAGACAGGGGCCTGCAGTGAGCTTTAGGACAGTGCGGTTTGGGACGAGCAGATTGTGCGCGTCTGTCTTTCCCGTCTGAAGAAAGGAGCAGATGTGTGGTTTGGTTCGGGCGTGATGTTTGATGGCGTATAATTACGGGGCTGTCCTCTCCTAACCCTTCGTGAGACGAGGACACGGTGCTTATTATCGGCCTCCCGCTGGGCTGGTGCAGTCCCTGTAAAGGCAGAGATCTGTGCGCCTCTAAAGCAGCAATTATCAGTAATGGATTTATTTCTGTTGTGCCGCCTCAGTTCACTGGGGATCTGGAGAAGCGACAGAAAGCGCTAAAGGCGCTGACAAACACACGGAACTTTGCAGAAGTAAAGGATTCTGGAATACTGAAGATTTTGAAATAGTTCAGAGAGAGTTGTGAAATATGTAATATATCACTGTGCTTTGGGTTATTTTCCATTCTGTTTAATGACATGTGTAAATAATTCTACAGGCTGTGAGATTAGGAAAATGATGGAAGGGGGTGGGGAATATTCAATTATAGAGTTTGACTGACCCCTCCCCCCTACCTCCGTTCCCCAGGCCCTGATGGACGAGATCCTGATGCTCCAGGACGAGATCAACGAGCTGCAGACGTGCTTCGCCGAGGAGCTGGTCTCCGACAGCATGGACGCGGACACGGCGGACCAGCTGGCCATGCAGTCCACCCTGACCGTGCTGGCCGAGAGGATGGCCACCATCCGCATGAAGGCTTCCGGAAAACGCCAGCTCCTGGAGGTACCGTCGCCTGCGGCCGCCACCACCTAGCCCCTTTATCTCCTGCCAATTAAACCCTGTGAAAAGGTGTGAGGTCACAATCGCGCTATTGGAATGTTCTTAGAACGGAACATTCCATTGCTGATGTCACAGTCGCTCCCGGGTAACTGAAAGCAGTGGAGTTCATTGACTTATGAAAATAAAAAATACATTCCAAAGAACCTACGCGTCAAAGGTTTAAGGCTCAAGATCGTAGTGCACCAATCCTGCACTGTCACAAAAATAAAAGGTGGTCGTACCCACAAAAATAGAGGACTCTTAGGTTAGCATACAGTACATTGGGTCAAGGTTGGGGAGGAGCCAGTCAGTAAGGGGAAGTGTGCTTTCCTTTTTTTTTCTGACCATTTGGCTCCCCCTGCAGGAGCGGCTGAGCGACCAGCTGGAGGAGCAGCGGCAGGTGCAGGCCCTGCAGCGCTGCCACACGGAGGCCGACGAGCTGGACCAATGGCTGCTCGCCACCCGCACCTCCATAAGCTCCGCCCTCCGGCCTAGCCCCACCCACCTGGAAATGGACATGGAGGAGCAGCTAATCAGCTGCCAGGTAAAATGCCATGCCACGCCCACCTCCTTTACACATGGAATAGGCCGACGAGCCAGTGGTCAGCACCCAGAACCTGCTTTTGACTCTTCAGACTCTCAATATTAATTATCAGACCTGCTGAACTATCAGAACCTTATTCCAGGTGCTGACCACTGTCACATTACAGGGTTATGAGTACTGTTTATGAATACTAGATATAAGCCAGTAGTTAGATTCTTTATGGTGATGCTTACCTTGAACACTAATATCATAATATTGTAATAATGTACTCCTCTAAAATGTGCAAGGATAAAATCACTGTGTAGAAAATAAATTTTAAAAAATTCATAGCATTTTAAAAAATTATTACATTAATAATATTTCCATATGAAAGGAATGTGCTCCTGTGCAACAGAAACATGTTCCCTCAGTTTCATTGTAAAGCCGTGATTTCCCTTTAAAAATTTAACTTTAATTTATTTTTATTATAAAATGGGCTGTTCTCTGGAATCCTGGCAATCTGAATTTGGCTTCCACCGGGGGACTGCATTCCTCCACGCACCCCCCCCCACCCCCCCGTTCCCACTTTGTGCCACAAAGAGGCAGTTGCCATGGGAAACAAACTTCTTTGTCTGTAGATTTCAACCACTTGGTGGGCGGGTTTGGTGTGGACGATGAGGGGGGTCAAGTACCTCCCCCCATCTTCCAAATTAATGAAGGGTTTTCCCGAATTTGTGGAGTTCAGAATGTGATGGCTGGGGGGTGGGGGGCAGGGGGCGGGCCAGGAGATGGAGGTGAAACAGATCATTAGCAAGGACAGAGCCGGTGCCCAGGTGGGTCCTTAAACTGTTAGAGCCTTAAGGAGATTACCCACGTGCCTCCGCAGGGACTCATTCTATTGGACGCTATTCAGGGTTGCCAGGGGCGACGGCCTTGGCTGATAAATAGGATCCTGGAGCGTGATTGGTTGGAAACCGGGTGGGGGGTGGGGGGGTGGGGGGGGTGGGGGGGTGGGGGGCTGGGAGGGCTTGCTTGGACATCCAAGCGGGAGGCTCCAGCAGATGGGGGAGGGGGGGGAGGGGGGCGTGGAGAGGGAGGCGGTCTGCCCGCGAGCAGACAATTCGCGGCCGCTGAAAGAGACAGTCGCTGCGCTTTCTCTGAGACGGGAGACGGGCGGCGGCTCTCTCTCTCTCTCTCTCTCTCTCTATCTCTCTCTCTCTCTCTCTCTCTCTCTCTCTCTCTCTCTATCTCTCTCTCTCTCTCTCTCTCTCTCTCTCTCTCTCTCTCTCTCTCTCTCTCTCTCTCTCTCGGGGGGGGGGGGTGGGGGTGGCGACTCTTTTCTCGGCGTGCTCGGCGATGCGTGCTCCGGTTCCGAGGTCCTGCCACGGATTCGTCTCTTTCTGAGGGGAGGGGCGTTAGATCCGGAGACAGTCGCGCGGTCGGCGGTGCCAGCCGCCGCTCAGGGACAATGTACCGCCGCGGAGCGCCGGCGGTGAGGCGGGCCGCCATCGCCCGGGCCGACGGAGGCCCCACGCCGCCGAGCCGGTGAAGTTACCGGGGGGTGACGGCGGAGGAGGGGGGGAGGAGGAGGAAGAGGGGCGGGGGACGGACGGAGAGGCGAGCGGGCCCCGGGCTGGCGGACGGCATGTTTGAGCTGGCCTCCCTCTTCCTGCTGCTCCAGGACATGCTGCTGGAGATCGAGCAGAAGGTGGCGGTGCTGGCGGAGCTGTCGGTGCACAGCGAGAGCCTGCTGCTGGAGGGGAAGGCCCAGACGCGCGAGGAGGCCGAGCAGCTGGCCGTCCGGCTGCGCAGCCTGAAGAGCAGCCTGCTGGAGCTGCAGAGGATGCTGCTGGACAAGCAGATCAACATACAGGTCAGTCACCCGTACAAACAGATCCACATACAGGTGAGCTCTGCCTCACCTGTGCAGACATCTACAACAGGTGAGCTCTGTCTCTGTCTCACCTGTGCAAGCATGAATACTCCTGTCTCAACTGAGCACACATCAACATCAAAACAAATCAAAACATGCAGGTAAATTCTGTCTCTGTCTCACCCAAGCAAATAGATCAACGTACAGGTGAGCCCAGGTGAGGCGTTTTTTCTGTGTTAGTTCTGTGCGTGAGAGCAGAGAGCACTGCGTCTCACGGACACTGCACCTGCGCAGCTGTGCACCTGTTTCGTGACTTCCTGGCGTTCGAGCCCTGTCATGCTGGACAGTTGTCTGGGAAATCCCTGACGTCATTAGAAATCCTGAGATGGCCCAGCACCTGCTCGGCTGATTCTGTAGAAGGTCGATCCAGATTAACATTTAACACTCGGCTGGGTGAGCAGGGTTGTCTGAAACAAAATTATAGAAAAAATAAGTAAATATATTTTTGTGTGTACAGAATGATATGCATGAGATATCACAGCCTCGAGGGGCAGATTGATTTCTGAATGAAACCCTGGAATGTTCCCTTGAAGGGTTTCCAGGGCAACCTCAACCCCCATTGGTTGCTAGGAGATTCCCTCCTTCCTGGCAATAATATGTAAACAATGCTCTTTATGTATGTATTTCAGTTTTTTTCTAATATAGGAAGTTTGATGGAAAGGGGTTCCAGGAATTTTGAATTTTAATTCCTAAACGTAGGCAAGGAATACGCTCAGCTTGAATCACTGTGAGAGACAACACTTTGCACATGCCAAAAAAAAACACACTTTCACTCGTCAGAAAGTTTGTCATAGCAGCCAGATCGCTAAGAGGGGATAATCTGTTCTATTTTTGCGGAAGTGTGTTGTCAAAGAGGCCGACAAGCCAGGGCCCTTGACATTGGCAACTACTGCAGAGGTACAAACAAACAATCATGCACAATTTCTGTCCGTACTCATTACTCCTTACAACCATATCTTATGTCATATCTTCTTATTCTTTAACCTAAAGGCTTCCAGTAACAGCCTTTTCCTTATAGTCAGGGTCTACAGTTCACAGCAGTGCTGACTGTGCTGCAATGGTTGCTGCTGAAATGAGAAGCTTTGCTGTAATCCACTTGACTGGAGGTGGGGTTTTGGGGGGGTTATGGGGGGTGTGGTCCGTCCTGACTCACGTGCGCACTCCTGTCTATCCCACAGGCCTCTCTGGCGTGGGACGAGCTGGAAGGGCATCGGAGAGCACGCGTAACGTCCCGTCCCGCTCGTTATGTGTCACTGCCTCTCTACCCCCCCCCCCCCCCCCCAATCTGTCTACTGCCCTGTGAATGCCCGTTTGTCCTGGGCTATAAAGGGGCAGAACAGTCCCACTCAGGCCATTGTTGTGGGCAAACGGGCTCTCGTCATAAAGGCCTACTGTCCCACGGGTCGCCGGGCTGGTGTCATAAAGAGGTTAAAGGTCACCGTGCAGCCCATTTCTGGTGGAGACGGGTCGGGAAGTGCATACCAGTCATGCAAAATCCGGTCCAGGTGCTACCTGCTTTTTAATTTTTTTTGGAGAGACGTGAACATTGTTTTCACTGTTCTCAGCCACATCTTTTAGCCCTTGACCGGTATTGTCATCCTGCTGAAACACAGCCAAGTCACGACAGTAGACAGACGGTAAAGGGAGAGTGAGGGGTCATGAACCCGATAATGGGGCGGAGCTACCGCTAGCTGTCAATCACTGACTTATGTGAGACGGTCATGTGACTTTGGCCCTGTTACGATCCCTGAGTCACGGCAGAAACACCTGTTTGGAGGTTCATGAAGCCCCACTTTCCCACTTCCTGTGGAGAGTGCAGTCTGGTGTTGGATGCTAGAATCTTGAAAATGCAAAAATCAGTTCACCCCAAATCTTTATTTGCAGTAATTCTGTGTGATCCTATCTTGCTGCTGCTCTCAGCTTTCTGTAGACTCGGGTGCGATCCTGCCCTCCTGTAATTAGATTAATTTAGCAGTATTTTCTATCGTTTCTCTCCAAATATGGACAGTCGGGATAATAAAATGGAAAGGTACTAGTTTCCTATGTTGGGTGTTGCTTAATTAAAATAAACAGATTCACGGTTTGTCCTTAGCTTTTTAAAAAATTTTTTATTTATTTATCCTATATTTTACAAGGAAAACCCCATTCAGATTGATTCTTTTTCAAGGGGAACCTGAAATATACAGTACAGATGGCTATAAAAACAACATCACAATGATAGGTCTGAAGTTCGAACTCATTTTGCTTTCTCAATTATGCCTCTTGTCATGTGCAATTGTAATATCATGTCAGAAACTACTTACAAAATGTGGGTGTTTTTTCCCCTCAAAGTTAAGGACAAACCGTTAAGTGAGAGGACTAAATCAAGACCATGATGTCCATTAATCTTACGAGATACGGAAATGAGGTGTTGTTCCTGTGCAGATTCCAGGTTCACGCTGTGATTGGCTGAGCAGATTGGTCGTGATTGGCCGAGCAGTCGATACCACATGTGCTGCTCCGTATTCATCATCATTCAACTTACTTTTTTTTTTTTTTTTCCAAAGATTTCAGATCTGTTTTCCGAATCGAGTCTTTCTTCCAATGCGTTTGCTCCCTGCCCTCATCGCCTGTGTCCTCCCTGACCCCTGACCCCTGACCTCTGACCCCTGACCCCGCAGGGCTGCCTGCAGGAGCAGGAGGACATCGAGCCGGACTCGGCCCTGTCCCAGAGCCCCAGCGCGCAGGACTGGCTGGCCCAGGCCCGCTCCACCCGGTCCCAGCAGCACCAGGACAGCGTGCAGCGGCAGAAGGTGCGGTTACCGCCACCGGGGGGGGGGGGGGGGGGGGGCTGGGGGGGTCCGGCGCTGCTCAGGGGGTTCTGCCCGAAATGGGATTACCACAGCACCACCACGGGCTGCTCATCTGAGAGGGGTTCAGGAGGGAGTAGAACCAGGCGTGGGTCACTCCATTCATGGAGGGCTGGTGTGTTTGTGATTTTTACAGGAGCTGGAGGAGCAGCTGGACAAGCAGAAGAAGCTCCTGAAGTCTGTCGCCAGCCTGGGGGAGGAGATTCTGACCCAGCAGGCCACGCCCAACGGAGCCAGGTAAGCGCACCTGTGGAGGTCTGTCAGGTGTACTACAGAAACCCTGGAGTTTATGCCACGCTGCAGACCAGTAACCCCCTCTGTTCTGCGCCCCCTCTTCCTCTCTTCATTCATACTGCACCTCTATCTCTTTCCCTCCTCTATCTTGCTCTCCATCTCCTCCTCTCTCTCTCCCTCTCTTCTACTCCCCCCTCTCTCTCCCTCTCTCACTCTCTCTCCCTCTCTTTTTTCTCTCTCCCCCCGTATGCTCTTCATCTCTCTGACCTCCTCTCACCCTCCCTCCATCTCTCTTCCCTCTCTCCCTCCCTCCCCCTCCCTCTCTCTCCCTCCCACCCCCCAGTCCTGCCGAGTCCGTGCCCCAGGAGCTGGGTCTGGAGCAGGAGAACCAGGCCGCTCTGGATCAGATGAGGCAGAAGTGGGAGAGCCTGAGCAAAGAGCTCAGCACCAAACTGCAGCTCCTGCACAACACAGTGGAGCAGGACAGCAAGCAGCCTGTACTACGCCTTATTATTATTATTATTATTTGTACTAGTAGTAGCAGTGGTTGTACTGTTAATAATAATATTTTTTGCTAATCCTTTGTAATAATTGTTGAATATTGTAATTAATACATATCTCATATTATTACGATTATTATTATTATTATTAGTATTATTGTAGTGCACCATTTCAGAAATGTAGCACATGCTGGTGGGTCTTGCTGTGGGAAGAGAGTTTGCCCACGTTCGTGTTTTCGTTCCCTGTGACTCCCAGGTGTACAACAGGCCCAGCAGAGTCACCACCTCCGGGCCTTCCTTCAAAGGAGAGGCGCAGGCTCAGGACAAATCGTCCCTCAAATCTCTGTTTGGGGATTTCAGCCAGGCTTACGAAGAGGCACGCTCCCAGGTACGCCCACCCCCCCCCCCCCCCCCCGGCCCCCGGTTCCTTCCTCATCCTGCGTGTTGGTTTGACGAGCTCTGAATGCTGAGTGACGGTGCCGTGTAATGTGTCCTCCTCGCAGCCAGGGGGCGCTGAGAAGCAGAGCATTCACCTGGAGCAGCAGCTCTACGCCGCTGTGTCGGCCAGCTCCTCCTGGCTGGATGGCGTGGAGAACAGCCTGTTCTCTGGCCCCGTGCTGCTGGCGGAAGACACGGAGACGCACCTCTGTAACCAGGAGGTGAGGACCCGCGTTGTCGTGCACTAGTGGGAAAATGGAGGAACTCAGTCTTTAGGAACATTTGTTCCCCCTCTGTAGTAAACCGGGGCCTGGATTCAATAAAAAACACAATTGAATGAAAATATGTATTTTCGTCTTTATGAAAGCACTTTGGCAAGATTGGCAATTACTAAAACTACGTTGCATTGGCAACTAAAAGCAACACTAATTTGTACAATTTTCTGTACATTTTTAAGTTTTGTGACATCTTGAGAGTATATTCTTTTTCCATAACGTTTCTGGGGTGTCAAAAGTGTAAAGAACATTAAAGTAATAATGAATAATAATTCAGCCCAGGTCAGCTGTGCTGTGGGTCATGTGACTGAGTTTGGATTTGGTTCTTTTTCAGGCTTTGAAGAAGGATCTGGCAGAGGTGACAGAGGAGGTGGGGAGGAGCAGGGAGGTGCTGGGGAGTGAGGAGGGGCTGGGGGGTGAGGACCAGGAGGTGATGGAGGAGACGCTGCACTACCTGGCTGCGCGGCTCGCGTCCCTGGACTCGGTGGTGGGCCAGCATTGTGAGGACACCAGGAGACGCATGCAGGAGCTCGCTGCCTTTCAGGTGTGTGTGTGTGTGTGTGCGTGTGCGTGTGTGTGTGTGCGTGTGCGTGTGCGTGTGCGTGTGCGTGTGAGTGTGAGTGTGAGTGTGAGTGTGAGTGTGAGTGTGAGTGTGAGTGTGAGTGTGAGTGTGCGCGTGCGCGTGCGCGTGCGCGTGCGGGTTTGTGGGTTTGTGGGTTTGAATATGTGTTTTTTGGGGTTAATGTGTATGTATATGAGTGTATGTGGGCCTGTGTTTGCATAGTTGTGTGTGTATGTATGTATGAATGCATGTATGTGCATTTGTATGTACTGTATGTATGTATGTACATTCTGTATGTATGTATATGCATTATGTATTTTTGTATGTATATGTGTGCAGGTTAGTGTAAATGCTAACGGTTCCCTTGTCACACACAGACGGAGTTGCGGCTACTCTTCACGGCTCTGAGTGAGACCAGATACCAGGTCCTGCAGACTCTGACCGAGGCTCTGGACCGGCCGGCCTCCAAACAGATGGAGGTGTGTATGTGTGTGTGTGTGTTTGTGTGTGTGTACCCTCAGAACAGCGCCTCGCGCTCCTGTCCTCCCCTGTCCTGGTGTGGAAGTACACCCTGACAGCGCGGTTCCTCTCTCTCCCTCCAGTGCATCTCGGAGGCAGAGGACAGTCTGAGGGAGATTGAGCAGAGGATCTGCGAGCTCAAATCCACGGGAGAAGAGCTACAGCCCGACCAGGGCTCAACGCAAGAGCTGCTCAAGCTGCAGGTACTGCGGTGTCTCTCTCTCTCACACAGACATACACACATACGTGCGCGCACACACACACACGCACACACACTTACACATACTCACATACAGATTCACACACAAACACACGTACACATAAACACATGCACACACGTCTGTACACACATGCATATAAATACAAACACACATATACAGTACATGTAAATACAAACACACAAACACACATACACATTGCTGCCATTGACTGATTGCCAGGACAGGTAACCGATAAACCTACATAAACTGATCCAATCATATCAGTGCTGTGTCTTGTATTACTGTTCTTATGAGGACTTCTCGCTTCCCTCATGAGGACCTTGTGTTTCCCTTGTGAGGACCTTGTGTTTCCCTTGTGAGGACCTTGTGTTTCCCTCATGAGGACCTTGTATTTCCCTTATGAGGACCTCGTGTTTCCCTCGTGAGGACCTTGTGTTTCCCTTATGAGGACCTTGTGTTTCCCTTACAAGGACCTTGTGCTTCCCTTATGAGGACCTCATGTTTCCCTGTGTTTTCCCAGGACATGTATGAGGAGCTGGTGCTGACCGTGGGTTCACGATGCAGCGGGCTGAACCAGAACCTGGCGCTGAAGGCCCAGTACGAGCGGGCCCTGCAGGACCTGGCCGACCTGATCGACACCGCTCAGGACAAGATGGCCGCCGACCAGAAGATGATGGCTGGCTCGGTGGCGGAGGTCCAGAACCTGCTGGACAAGCACAAAGTAGGGCTCTTCTCCCTTGCCGAAATGAATGTTGAAAACATATTGGATTAAAATACGCTACTGGGATGCTGCAATATTGCGACTTTCATACACTGCAGTTTGAATTACATGGTTACATGGCTGTGAAATCTATTTATCGTGTAAGTCCGTATATTTACAAGAATATTGGTCACACAGCTCTCAAGAAAGCATGATTAGTGTGAACAGACAAGCTTGAACGCGACTTTCGACGGGCAAGCTTGAACGCAGCTTTTTACAGGCAAGGTCGATCGCGGTTTTTTATAGGCGAGGTCGACCACAAATTTTGGCGGGCAGATTTGAACGCAGTTTTTGAAGGGTGAGGTAGAGCGCGTTTTTTTTCAACGAGCGCGCTCCGTGACTCTTTCCTAACCCCACGCCCCCCCCTCCCCCCAGGAGTTCTTCCAGGGCCTGGAGTCCCACATGATCCTGACGGAGACGTTCTTCCGGAAGATCAGCAGCTTCCTGCTCCCGCGGGAGAGCCAGACTCTGGAGGAGACCATGGCCCAGGCGCAGGGGGTCCTCAAACAGGCCCACAAGAGGGGCGTGGAGCTGGAGTACATCCTGGAGGTCAGCACCCCAAATATCAACTAACAACCAACATTATACTGCAAAAAAAAAAATTAATCACAATCACGTAAAGGTTATGCAACGAAAAATGAAATCATAATGATATTATCTTTTAAAATTCAGACATAAATTGTTGTATATTGCCATTTTCAGATTAATTTTCTTATGCAGCAAGATTAGTTTTCTTAATTTAATATAATATTCTTTGTTTTGATATACAGTGTCTTGCTTATTTTAAAATCATGCTTATCTTTCCTTTTTTAAAATTAGCATTTTTTACAGTGTATTTGTTTGTTTGTTTTGTTGTCTACTTGTAGAATTGAGATTTGTATTCTATGTGTGTATGTGTGTGTGTGTGTGTATGTGTGTGTGTGCGCTTATGGGCTTGTGTTTGTTTGTGCTCTGGTTTTTGATCCTCTGTGCTTGCCGTACATGTGCTGTGTGCTCTCTCAGTCCTGGAGCAGTCTGGAGCAGGACTACCAGGCCCTGCACCGGCAGCTGGAGACAGTAGAGGGCAGCATCCCCATCGTGGGTCTGGTGGAGGAGACCGAGGAGAGACTGACCGAGAGAATCGCCCTATATCAGGTATTCACACACACACACGCACGCACACTCTCTCACACACACACACACGCACGCACACACTCTCTCTCTCTCTCTCTCACACACACACACACACGCACGCACACACTCTCTCTCTCACACACACACACACACACACACACACACACACATGCACGCACACACTCTCTCTCTCTCTCACACACACACACATACACACACACACACACACACGCACGCACGCACACTCTCTCTCTCACACACACACACACATGCACGCACACTCTCTCTCTCTCACACACACACACACACACACACACACACGTGCATGTGCTCAAACACACTCACTCTCAAATACACACACATGCAGACAGTTGTGACATCACCTTAATGGTGAAAACCAGAGGGGTAACAACCAACAGAACAACAGCTATGGTGATTGGTGGACACTGCTTCCTGCATGCAGAGAGCCCGGAAGCACAGCCAATCAGGTTTGTCTGACTCTTTCTGCGCCCCCGCAGCGACTGAAGCTGAGCCTGACGCAGCACCAGCACCAGCTGTACCAGGTTCTGGAGGACGGGAAGAGGCTGCTGCTGTCTGTGTGCTGCTCGGACCTGGAGAACCAGCTCACCCAGCTGGGGGAGCACTGGCTCAACAGCACCACCAAGGTCAACAAGGAGCTGCACCGGCTGGACTCCATCCTCAAGCACTGGACACGGTCAGGGGCTGCCTGCAGACACACACACACACACACACACACACACACACAGACCCTATAACACACACACACACACCCTGTAACAAACACACACATGCGCGCACACACACACACACACATACACACACACACACACACACACACACGTATATGCACCCTCACACACACACACACACACACACACCTTATAACACACACACACACACACACACACACGCACGCACGCACCCTATAACACACACACACACGCACACACACCCTATAACACACAAACACGCGCACACACACACACACACACACACACCCTATAACACACACACACACACACACACACACTCTCCCTCTTTTAGACACACATACACACACACAAACACGCACACACATAAATAACGTCCTCACAAGCCTGTACTGTGTCATATAACAACATTAGTACATCAGGACTGAGCTGCCATAATGTTACTTGAAGGAAGGGGAATGGACTCTACAGGGAGATCTCTGCTTCTTTGATCATGATGATTCATAGACGTGTTCCTTGTTTGCTTTGATCGTGAAATCCGTGAGTTTGACGCTGTTTACAGACCTTCAGTGGGGTTTCCCAGATGGCGGTTGAGCACTTAATGAATCACGCTGTGCGTGAAACAGTCATTGAATAGCAGTCCTTTGTAAATATACGGGATTCCAAGTAGGAGTAACATTTAGGTATTCAGTGGAAATCCAGATCGACATACATGGCTTATTTTTATAGTCATTTTTTAAAAATCCATTTACACAGCTTAATATTTAACTGGGTTAAGTACATTGCTCAAGGGTACACATACCACTACCCTGCCTGGGATTTGAGGTCCAAGCTCAGTTTCATTACCATTATATTGTAGTGTCTTTTTAGCTATCATAGTTGGATGCCGACCTGAATGCTTGTCATGTGACCTCCCCCCTCACCCCCCCCCCCCCACAGGTACCAGACAGAGTCCTCCGAGCTGAACCAGTGGTTGCGGTCCGCTCTGGACCGCCTGGAGTTTTGGACCACCCAGTCGGTGACCGTGCCCCAGGAGCTTGAGACCGTCAGGGACCACCTTCTGGCCTTCCTGGTGAGTGCTCCTGGAGGGGGGCGGAGGTCCATCGAAACGCGCTCCTGATCTGTTCGCTCAGTACCCGTGTTCCTGCCACTTCCTGCTTTCGCATGGCCTCTCCAGACCTTCATAGATCTTCAGCTGCAGTTTCTTAGCACCCCAAACCTGCAGTTTTGACCCGTCTCATCAGGGTCATGCAATGTCAAGAGTAGAGTTATCACAAAAAGCTAGCAGTCCACTTTCTTTGGAATTATTACACTAATACCAAGGTGGCTTTGTATGGGTGGGATTAAGAGTCATTTTGGCACCTCTAAGGCTGGAGAGTGGTTAAGCAAATGGAGCAGTCCGAGCCTCTGCCATGAAGCACTTAGCTTAACACTCTAGGCAGAACTCGCTCTAGCATTTGGATGGACCCAACTGACCTGACCTGGAAATGCAGCCATTTTGTTTTCTCCGGGACGTTGGAGATGGGGGGGAAAAACCAAAGTGCGGGCGGGGCAGCAGCAGCTCACGTCCCCCGTTCCTCTCCCCCTCGTCCCTCAGGACTTCTCCAAGGAGGTGGACGCCAAGTCGTCGCTGAAGTCGTCGGTGCTGAGCACGGGCAACCAGCTGATGCGGCTGAAGAAGGTGGACACGGCGGGGCTGCGGGCGGCTCTGGCGCAGGTGGACACGCAGTGGGCCGAGCTGCTCACGCGCATCCCCGTGGTGCAGGAGAAGCTGCACCAGGTACCTGCGCCGCCGCATGCACCGCATGCATGCAGGCTCACAAGAGCCAACGCTGGCCAACGTGCGCTAATGCATGTCTGTGAACACCAGCATGCACCAGCATACACCAACATGGACCAGTATTCACCAACATGCACCAACATGCACCAGCATACACCAACATTCACAAACACTGACACTCACAGACATGTAGATTGCATAATTGCATACCACAAGCACCCCTTGTATCAACCTAACACCTGGTAACACCAGCATAATCCACATCCATCACAAACTTGTATGTGCACAATGTGTACCAATAAACACAAACGCATGTACTAACACATAATAACATGTCCCATATGCACCATACTAGCCCCTTCCTGCCACTGTAAACAGTCCTGTTGACCCAGTCTAAAGCTGAAGTTGAGACTGAAGCTAAAAGCTAAACGCTAAAGGCTAAAGGCTGAAACAGACTCCCATTTCCCCCCAGCTCCAGATGGAGAAGCTGGCGTCTCGGCACGCCATCACTGAGCTGATGAGCTGGATCTCGCTGATGGAGAACGTGATGGAGGAGGACCAGGAGAAGATCCGGGGCGTGGTGGGGTCCCAGGCCATCCGGGACTACCTGCAGAAGTACAAGGTAACGACCGCGCCCCCGTCTTCATGTTATTAATTTCATTCGTCATGTCTGTTCTTTTTAAAAACATTGGAAGTGCTCGCCCATCTCTGTGCTAGTTCTTGAGTTATGAAACTTAAGTCTAGTGACTCATGAACTAATAAAGTCTGTTCAAAATCCTACTTGACTGAACTATAATACTGTGTTGGCGTATGGAAAAAAGAAGCCTTCTGAGAATTCCATTGTTTGGAGGTTTCTGCAAGACACTGCAGATTTATTTAATGCTCTGGGGTTACTGTATGAGGATATGCTGAATTGATTCCACTGTGTTTCCTCCAAGGGCTTCAAGATCGATGTGAACTGCAAGCAGCTGACCGTGGACTTCGTGAACCAGTCGGTCCTGCAGATCAGCAGCCAGGACGTGGAGAGCAAGCGGAGCGACAAGACCGACTTCGCCGAGAGGCTGGGCGCCATGAACCGCCGCTGGCAGATTCTGCAGGGCCTCATCACCGAGAAGGTACCATAGAAATCAGCCAGGGCTTTTCTTCACTGAGAAGGTACCATAGAAATCAATCAGAGCTTCTGATCACTGTGAAGGTACCATAGAATTCAGGCAGAGCTTCTCATCACTGAGAAGGTACCATAGTAATCAGTCACAGCTGCTAATCTCTGAGAAAGTACCATAGATATTGGTCAGAGGTTCTTGCTGAGAAGGTACCATAGAGCTCATCCTCTCCTACATGGCCTCTGCATTCACTCAGATCCAGATGCTGGAGTCTCTGCTGGAGGCGTGGCTGGAGTACGAGAGCAACGTGCAGACCCTGAAGACCTGGTTCACCGCGCAGGAGGAGAAGCTGAAGAAAAAGCACCGGATAGAGGACCTGGCCTCAGTGCAGAATGCCCTGAAAGACTGCCAGGTAGAGTAGAGTACAGCACAGCATGCCCTCCAAAGACTGCAGGTGATGCTGTGGTGGATGTTACCTGTTCATATTGCTCGCTCTTGAGAAATGAGAAGTCTCTGGTTTGGCGATCTGTCACTCTCCAGGAGCTGGAGGAGTTGGTGAAGGAGAAAGAGAGGGAGGTGGAGAAGGTGGAGGAGCGGGGCTGCGCTCTCATCCAGAACAAGAAGGAGGAGGCGTGCGCCGTCGTCATGGACGCGCTCCAGGGGCTCAACCACAGCTGGGCTAACCTGGATCACCTGGTGGGTTTCCTCATCTTATGATGTCACCTCTCTGTTTACGGTAAAATGCCTTAGGAAGTGCTCTCACAGCTAGTGGGGGTTGCCAGTTCACATTCAACTTGGGACACAGCCATTAAGCATTTGTGCTGATCTGTTTCAGTGAATATCCAGCTGTGCAAATGGATTGTGTTTTTGTGCTGTATGAGAGAATGATAGAATCATCGAAAGCTAATACATACAGTAACAGTAGCCAAGTGAAATAATGAATCACAGCTTGTGCTGATTCAGTAGTCTAACCAGGAACACAGCTTTTGCCAATACCCTTTACTTATATAAAACACAGCATAGGCTGACTGAGTGACCTGACGCATTGCTTTTTGTCCGATTGGTGTCCAGATCGGACAGCTGAAGATCAGTCTGAAGTCCGTGCTGGACCAGTGGAACGTGTACAAGCGGGCGTCTGAGGAGATCAACGGCTACCTGATGGAGGGGCGGTACTCCGTGTCCCGGTTCCGCCTCCTCACCGGCTCTCTGGAGGCCGTCCAGGTGCAGGTGGAGAACCTGCAGGTACGGAACTCTGTCCGGGTCCTAACAACGTTTGGGTCTCGTGAGAATTTTTCTGCCTACAGTAATTCTCCATCTACTGTAAAGTACTTCAAGAAGTCAGATCGTCTGACAATCATCCTGTGTAGCCCACTAGCCTGGAATCAGGTGAATGTGTGTGCATATGTGGGTGGCTGTGCTGACTGCAGTGTCTCTGCAGAACCTGCAGGAGGAGCTAGAGAAGCAGGAGAGCAGCCTGAGGAGGTTCGGCTCGGTCACGCACCAGCTGCTGAAGGAGTGCCACCCGTCCGTCGCCGACACCCTCAACACCACCCTCAAGGACGTCAACATGAGGTACGGCCAACAGGAAGTGTTCAGTCATTATTTGTGAGACAGGAAGTTCCAGGTAAACTCCAGGAGGTGAACAGGAAGTGATGGATAATGGCTGTTGGACAGGAGGTTGCAACTAAACTGCAGGGACTAGACAAGAAATGACGGACTGTGGCTCTTAGATGGTAAGATCCTTGGAAACTTCAGGAAATTTGACAAGATGTGATTGGAAGTACTTGTTAGAGAGGAAGCTTTAGGTAAACCACAGGAAGTGACAGGCTGTGGCTGTGGTAGTAGCCGTTATACAGGAAGTTCCAGGTAAACTGCAGGAAGTGGATAGGAAGTGACAGACTGCGGCTGTGGTAGTAGCCGTTAGACAGGAAGTTCCGGGTAGGCTGCAGGAAGTAGACAGGAAGCTGAGGGTGAACCCGGCGCGGTTTCAGGTGGAACGGCCTGCTGGAGGAGATCGCGGAGCGGCTGAAGAGCAGCAAGGCGCTGCTGCAGCTGTGGCAGCGCTACAAGGGGCTGTACGGCCAGAGCGCCGCCGGCGTGCAGCGGCAGGAGGAGCGGGCCGACCGTCTGCTGAAGACCGCCGCCAACAAGGACATCTCCGACCAGGAAGTGACCGCCTGGATACAGGACTGCAGCGTGAGTGCCCGGGGGGGGGGGGGGGTGTTCTGTGTGTGTGTGGCACCAAGACTCTGTGTGTGTGGTGTGTGTGTGTGTGTGTGTGACAGCATGTGTAGCACCAAGACTTCTGTGTGTGTGTGTGGCACCAAGACTGTGTGTGTTTCACCAAGACTGTGTGTGCGTGTGCGCGTGCGTGTGCACATGCGCTTGTTATACGGGAATACGAGTTTGTCTGTAGTTGGGGTATGTGTGTGTGTGTTTAACCTCTTAGTGCACACCCCCTAGTGGTCGGCACGCCGGCGTGCCTACATTACTAAACTCAAACATTCGGTGCTACTGCAACCAAAGTGTGAGTTAAAAACAGAAACGCGTTGTTTTAGTTTCATTAGTAGACGATACACGACAACTATGCCGAAGACGGAGTTTCGCAGCCCCACCATTGTCGCTCTGGTCGTTCATTTAACACGCACCCCCTCCCTGCAGTCTCATCTAAAAAACACCCCCCACCCTTGACATAATGGACAATATTGTCTATCTTGGCATTCATAAAAATATTCTTTCACCACTAAAAAATCATATTCCGTCATAGCAACAAGATAAACCCGACAACAGCCCTAAGATATGCCTATACAGCAGTGAAAACGCTGCTCACTGAACAACGACATAAACGAGAAAAAGTTTTTAAAAATGATACCATGTCATTCTACAGTCAATATCTGGGACTAAATATTAAATAAATATAAATCCTTACTGTTGGTTTTACGTGTAGAGATGTCCCTTTTGAGACTGCGTGGTCATATATTGTCTTGGACAATCAGTTTGGGAAATATAGGCGCATCTGTGACGCCTGGGTATCTTCCAAAATAGCTGTGCGTAATACCACACCTGTTGTTTACGGCGTCATCGCCCTTTTTAGTACAGTCTGGCTTGACAATTCATTTATTCAGTAGGTGAGAGTATGAGCTTTCTAACGATGTATAACATGTCTAATTCTGCTTTTGGAATAGCGTTTTATAGGTCAGCGTAACAGAAAATATTCTTAGCATCGCATTCACTTGCGCATTCACTCTATGTTAGCATAAAAATACGTTGCAGCTAACGAAAGGTGGTCAACGATATTTCGTAATTTCTTGGAAAATACTATTATTATTGAGGACTTCTGGACATAGCTAAGCCATATGTTTGCTGATAGACCTAGCTAACATCGTTTTCTGGAGCAAAACAGAAGCGAATAGGACAGCGTCATTGATACTGTCTCTGTCTCTATCTACTGAACATAGAGGAGATTTCATCATTGCTATGCTCGTATTACTGCTCAAAATATTTCGGTTATATACGTTATTTTTGAAATTAAGTATCTTTAAATAGGTTAGTGGTGTTATATAATGTGAATATTTCACACTGTAAATGATAGCGTTAGATGGTAGTGTAATAGTTTTTGTGAAGCATGCCACAGTGATGACGTCAGAGTTGGACCATTGCCAAAACGTGGTGGGCGGTCGAAAATTGTTTTCATGTTGTCCTACCCTCATACAAGAAAACATACGAGAGTACAGAGTATAGAAATACACACGAGTTAATTATTACACATTTAGGTACTGTACTGCATTGTGTGACAATATTTTTGCACTATTTTTTTAAATCTGATAGCAATGTTTCATCTTAAACCTTCATAAGGGGCTCATTTATATGCTTTATAATGGACAAAAAGCATTTTATTCAATTTTGGAGAGATTTTGGATATGTTTCTGGACACCTAGCTATTTTAGACCACTGTACTGACTGAAAGCTTGTAATTCCCATTTGAAAATTATGCAACAGTGATTTTCTTGAGTCAAAACAATTGATTTGTATTGAAATATGTGAATATGTTGTGATTTACAACAATGCATAATTTAGACATTTTGGATAGATTTGGAGACACTGGGTACACTGCTTAGTTTTTGCTTCATACATCTATAGTAGTTCTACATATCCACCCTTAGATTTTATGAACTTGTGGTCAAGAAGTTTTTGATCCAGCACAGGTGTAGTTTAACCTCCTGTATATCTCATATCTCTCAGTATTTCACTGCAAACTTAAAAAGTGCAAATTTATTTTTGATTTTTTGTCAAAACAATTGCATTTGTGGCAGTTTATTTCTTTCAAAATTATGAATATAAACTAATCGTTAATGCGTTAGTATTGTAAATTGTACAAATGTCTTGCTTCATTTAATCCATTTTTCAAGTCTCTGTGGTGTTTACATCTGGAGTTATAAAGCTTTAAATAGGGTACCCCCTAAATGGGCAAGGATTGGCAAAATTTGGCTTGTGCCTTAAGAGGTTAAGTATATGTTTCTCTAAGTGTGTGTGTGTATGTGTGTGCGCTAGCAGGTGCTAACGTGTGTGTTAGTGGGAGCGCAGCCAGCCCAGTTCCCCTCACAGTACCGCTCCTCAGAACGTGCTCCTCCAGTGGCAGTTGCTCATTCTTCCACGGGCCTGATTTACTTTGGCGGGATTCCTTGAGTAGCCTGGGCTCTGTGCCATGTGCTTCCAGCACTTCCATGTGCGGCTTGTATCTATTAGGTAGTAATTATTTCAGTAATCAAACAAATGATTCATTCACTCAAATAAATGCAACTTCTCAGGTCGAGAGCAACACGGAAAAACGTGAAATCGTAGCATGCTGGCGGGTTCAGTGGGTTTGCAAGAAAGAGCACTTGGCAAAGCAGCGGAAGAAAAGGAGGATTGTGGAACCGCACGAGGGGTGTCGGGCGAAAGCTTTCCGCTTGCGCTGAGCGCGCACAATGCAGCTGTCCTTCTTTCAGGAGCCAAATTACACTCACTGTTTGGGCCTGAATAGGGCCTTGGCGCTCTTTGGGAAGGTCAGAGCGCTGCACTGCACAGTCAAGGAGTTTTTGATTTCCCGCCAGCTGGTTACCCGGCGACTCGAGTCAGACCCGCAGTCGCTGGCGACTTTCCACCATCTGAGGCCCTTAAACTTTTTTTTTTTTTTGTCGTTGAGATTTTAGAGAAATTACCATACAACTGATATCTGTTCCTCGGTCCTGCCAGTGAAATGCTGGTCAAATTAGAATATTTTAGTGAAGATGTTAAACGTGTAAATTGTTAAACGATCACAGTTTTTGTAGTTTTGCATTCAAATGCTGTGAAACCATCATAATATAAGATCAGTTGGCATAGTATGGTTAAAATGTGAGGGGGTGTTTGGAATGTCAGTAGTGTTCAGTAGGCTGGCCAGTGCATTGACAGTGGGTGTGGCCAGTGTACTAAGAGTGGGTGTGGTCAGTCTGGTGATTATGGGTGTGGCCAGTGTACTGAGAGTGGGTGTGGTCAGTATGCTGATTGTGGGTGGGGCCAGTGCATTGACAGTGGGCGTGGTCTCTCTGGGACAGGAGCTCCTGCGGACCCAGAAGGCAGTGCAGGACTCGCTGCAGGTGCTATACGAGCTCGGAGAGCAGCTCAAGCACCAGGTGGACGCCTCTGCCGTGGCCGCCATCCAGTCGGACCGCCTGTCCCTCACGCAGCGCCTGGGAGTGGTGGAGCAGGCACTCACCAGGCAGCAAGCGGTACTGCAGGTAGGACAACCCACCCCCACATTCATCACCACACCTCATTCATCTGCTGGAAATATTGTTGGGATGATAATTAGTAGAATCAGGTGTGCCAAATTAGGGTTGAAATGAAAGCCTACAGGATGGTAGATCTCCAGGAGCAGAGTTGGGCATCCCTGCTGTAGGGTGTAAAATAGCTTTTTCTGCTGCAGTGATCTTTGTTCAGAGTGTGGGTGGTACAGTGGTTAAGCGCAGGAGCACAAATGGGTGATTATAGATTCGGGCAGAAGAAGAGCCGTTCGGAGAGGATGAAAGATTTAAGCTCCTCTCTCCCCTGAGGTTTGATTGCCGAGGTCACGTACTGTAAGGTTTTTTGGAATGAGTCACTCATGGGACGGTCGTGAAACAGTCACCATGGAGAATGCCTCTCTCTCTATCTCTGCCTCTGTCCCAGGCTGGGGTGCAGGACTTTGAGACTTTCGGCGAGCAGCTGGAGTCGCTGAACTGCTGGGCTACGGAGGCGGAGGAGCTCCTCAAGGGGCAGGACCCCGGCCGGTCCTCTGACCTGTCAATCATACAGGACCGCATGGAGGAGCTCAAGGTGATTCTCTACACCCGTAATTCTCTACAGTTCTCCAAACCCACTTCCTTATGACCATAAATGGTAATGCAACTATTACACTATGGCTACTCTTCTAATCTTCTACACATTCGTAGTAGTCTAACCACCGTCTACAGCCACATGGTGAAGTAACTATCGTCTATGGCCATTATGGTCATTTTAACAGCTGTCTATGGCTGAAGGTAAATTTAACCCCTGTCTACAGCTGCACAGCAATTTAAGCATCATATACGACTGTATAGTAAAGTTACCGTCATGTACAACAACCAGGTGGCACTCCAGGTAATTTAGCTACCAGCTGAGAATCAGAATCAAACTTCTGATGTGTATTAAAATATTATTGATGGTTCTTGTTGAGTTGGATCATCAGCAGAATAAATAGAGGTATGAGGAGAGACAGATCTCCTTGTGCTGGTCTACCTTACAGACACAAACAGTCCTGCTCTGTGTGGCTCTAACGTTGGATGTGTGGTCTGTCTCCCAGGCCCAGATGCTGAAATTCAGCAGCATGTCTCCGGACCTGGAGCGGCTGAATGAACTGGGCTACAGGCTGCCGCTCAGCGACAAGGAGATCAAACTCTTGCAGAACCTCAACCGGACCTGGTCCGCCACCTCTGCACAGACAACCGAGAGATTCAGGTAGGACTGTGCTCAAGGGATCTGAGGATCTGCAAGAGCGACACTTTCCCGCTAAGTAGTTTTGGAGAAGGTAGCCGTGAAATTAATTTTCATGTTCGGACATGGCTACTTCAGTCTTACACATGTTACACAACATATATTGACCAGACTAAGTGCCGTTGTCTTGAGAGGAATAGTAGGTTGACCTGTTGTTGCCTGTAGAATTATGTACGGCTGTTTTTCTCTGAGTGATGTTGGATTTACCGTCTGTTGTCCCTCTTTCTCTGCAGCAAGCTACAGGCCTTTCTGCTGCAGCACCAGACCTTCCTGGAGAAGTGCGAGACGTGGATGGAGTTCCTGACCCAGACGGAGGAGAAGCTGGCGTCGGAGATCTCCGGAAACTTCCAGAGCTTGCTGGAGCAGCAGAGGGCCCACGAGGTGAGGGGGCGAGGGAGGGGGAACAAGGGCAGATCTGCTGGGTGTCCCATCCCTGTTGGGACACTGGGTTCCTTTTGGCGCATAACGGGCTTTGTGTCGCTCTGGGATATGGGAGGGATACAGTTAGTAGGGCTATAGCAGTGCTCATTGCTCAAGCAGACTCCTTCTGGCCATCCGGGGACCTGGGGCATGTGTGTTCTCTCTGTGCACACACATGATTGGGTCTCCTCCTCCCCTGCTCTGCACATGTGCGGCTTGTGACTGCGGTGTGAAAAGAAGCAGCTGGCTGGCTGAAAAGGATTCGCTTCACGTTCTGGTATCAAACCCAGCCTGTTTGTGTTCCCTGCAGCTGTTCCAGGCAGAGATGTTCAGCAGGCAGCAGATCCTCCACTCGATCATCAGCGATGGACAGAAGCTACTGGAGCAAGGACAGGTGGACGACAGGTAGCACATAATGCAGGGCTTTTTATTACACAGCTGAACATTGAGAACGCTTTCAGTAGTTATAAAAATAAAATCTCTTTCTCGATCTCTCTCCTTTGTCTCTGTCTATTTTCTCTCCCATTTCTCTCTCTCTCTCATTCTTTCTCTCTCTCCTGTTCCTGTTCCTCTTCCTCACCCTGTCTTTCCCTAACTCTTCCTCTTTCTCTTTCTGCCCCTCTCCTCATCCTCACCTCTATCTCCCTCGCCCTCTCTTCTCCTCCTTTCCCTCTCTCTGCCTCTCTCTCCCTCTATATCTCTCTCTCTGCCCATCTCCTCTCCCTGCCCCCCCCCTCTCCCCGCAGGGACGAGTTTAACCTGAAGCTGGCGCTGCTGAGTAACCAGTGGCAGGGCGTGGTGCGCCGAGCCCAGCAGAGGCGGGGCATCATCGACAGCCTGATCCGCCAGTGGCAGCGCTACCAAGAGATGGCCGACAAGCTGCGCCGGTGGCTGCTGGAAGTGTCCCACCAGGCCGAGGTTGTCCAGGAGGGGGCGCCGGTGCCCCTGCAGCAGGCCCGCGCCATGCTGGACGAAGTCCAGGTCCGTCTGCAGCACGGCTGTCTGTAAAAGGGGGGACTGGGACACACTAACCAAATTGAGCAGCAGACAGGGAGTTATTCTGCATGATGAGGTGGACTTCCTATACCTGGGCCTAGTGCACTGCACACAAACGGTGTCGGTAGATATCTGTGTATGACCGCTAGCAAAAATGGTAAAGCATTTTATTTTTGGGCAAGCTTTATGTTACGTTACAGGCATTTAGCTGACACTCTTATCCAAAGCAGACTTACACAACATTTTTGCATAGTATCTGGGTATTTACATATGCTATTCAGGTGATGTACCTTGTTCAAGGCTTCAACAGCAGTGTCCTACCTGGGAATCAAACTTACGAAGGTTACAAACCCAGTTCCCTAACTGTTACGCTACGCTACCTTATCTAAGTGATATTGCGGTTGCTCTATGTGATATTGTTGATTTAAATTTTAAGTAAATGACTGCTTTGGCAATATTATGCCCATGTGTGTTCAGACCAATCAAGCATGTCTCAATCAACTTGTAAGAAAAACCTGCACACATACTGGACGTGCGGGAGTAGTGTACCCCATGTGCAGAGTGCGCCCCCTGCTGACCCGGCTGTCTCACTGCAGCTGAAGGAGAAGGTGCTCCAGCGGCAGCACGGCAGTTACATCCTGACGGTGGACGCCGGGCGGCAGCTGTTGCTAAGCGCGGACAGCAGGGCGGAGACGGCGCTGCACGCCGAGCTCACCGACATGCAGGAGCGCTGGCGGCACGCCAACATGCGCCTGGACGAGCAGAAGAGGGAGCTGCTCACCCTGCTCAAGGTAGGGCCGCCATTTTAGCTTCACCGCTGCTCACCCTGCTCAAGGTAGGGCCGCCATTTTAGCTACACCGCTGCTCACCCTCCTCAAGGTAGGGCCGCCATTTTAGCTACACCGCTGCTCACCCTGCTCAAGGTAGGGCCGCCATTTTAGCTACACCGCTGCTCACCCTGCTCAAGGTAGGGCCGCCATTTTAGCTACACTGCTGCTCACCCTGCTCAAGGTAGGGCCGCCATTTTAGCTACACCGCTGCTCACCGCTGCTCAAGGTAACGCCGCCATTTTAGCTACACCGCTGCTCACCCTGCTCAAGGTAATGCCGCCATTTTAGCTACACCGCTGCTCACCCTGCTCAAGGTAGGGCCGCCATTTTAGCTACACCGCTGCTCACCGCTGCTCAAGGTAACGCCGCCATTTTAGCTACACCGCTGCTCACCCTGCTCAAGGTAACGCCGCCATTTTAGCTACACCGCTGCTCACCCTGCTCAAGGTAGGGCCGCCATTTTAGCTACACCGCTGCTCACCCTGCTCAAGGTAGGGCCGCCATTTTAGCTACACCGCTGCTCACCCTGCTCAAGGTAGGGCCGCCATTTTAGCTACACTGCTGCTCACCCTGCTCAAGGTAGGGCCGCCATTTTAGCTACACCGCTGCTCACCGCTGCTCAAGGTAGGGCCGCCATTTTAGCTACACCGCTGCTCACCCTGCTCAAGGTAATGCCGCCATTTTAGCTACACCGCTGCTCACCCTGCTCAAGGTAGGGCCGCCATTTTAGCTACACCGCTGCTCACCGCTGCTCAAGGTAACGCCGCCATTTTAGCTACACCGCTGCTCACCCTGCTCAAGGTAACGCCGCCATTTTAGCTACACCGCTGCTCACCCTGCTCAAGGTAGGGCCGCCATTTTAGCTACACCGCTGCTCACCCTGCTCACATTAACGCCGCCATTTTAGCTACACCGCTGCTCACCCTGCTCACATTAACGCCGCCATTTTAGCTACACCGCTGCTCACCCTGCTCACATTAACGCCGCCATTTTAGCTACACCGCTGCTCACCCTGCTCACATTAACGCCGCCATTTTAGCTACACCGCTGCTCACCGCTGCTCACCCTGCTCAAGGTAACGCCACCCGACCTGGGCCTTTCTGTGTGGAGTTGTGCATGTTCTCCCCGTGTCCGCGTGGGTTTCCTCCGGGTACTCCGGTTTCTTCCCACAGTCCAGCTGGTTAGGCTAATTGGGGGTGGCACACTCACAGGGCATTACTGTAAAAGAGCATTCATGCTCAGTCAATGTACCCTGTATAAATAAAGGCGAATAATAAATAATAAATATTTTGCACACTGGGTTCAGCTGAGCCACCTACACACTGCTGACCGTTAACGGTTGCAGTCCTGGCCTGCGGTGCTCGTCTGAGCCGTGATTGGCCAGTTACTTGGTTCCCAGGAAATGATTTAATCAGAATGTCCGCTGGGTGCGCAAATCTCCAGGGACCCGTGGCGGTGCAGTGAGAGAGAGTCTGCAGCCTGCGATGAGAACACAGCGGGTCTATAGAGCATGCAGCTAGGAACACACACACACACACACACACACACACACACACACACTAACATACACACATACACATACACACATACACATACAAACACACACACACACTCATACTCTCTCACACACACACACACACACTCATACTCACACACACTAACATACACACATACACATACAAACACACACACACTCACACACACACACACACACACACACACACACACACACACACACACACACTCGCGCACGCTCACACACACGCACACACACACACATACACACACACTAACATGCACACACATACGCACACACACTCGCACGCACGCACACACACACGCGTGCACACACACACATGCACACATATAGTTAGTGCATAATGCAGCTGAGCCGTCTGTCTAAAACCCGGGAGATTTAAGATGTATGAATTATGTATCGTGCCCTCAGTGCATTTTGAGCTCTGCTGAAAAAAACAAAACAATAATGTTTAATAAAGTGAAAAAACATCATCTGGGATGATGCAGCCGTACGAAAGGAAGCCCCACCCCCCCCCCGGCATCTGAGCTTGGCGGGCTTAATGATCCTGGCACAGTAACCACAGGACGGTGTCAGTTGTGAGGGAAGAGCGGGAGCGAGCAAGGGATTTATCGTGGGGAGAGAGGTGAGAAGGGTTTCTTTTTTTTTTTTTTTTTTAAAGAGAGAGAGAGAGAAGGGGAGAGGAGGGGGCTGAAAAAGCAGCCAGCGCTCCCCCCCCCCTTTCGTTGTTACCGTAGGTGGCGCTCGGTGCCCTGAGCAGGAGGGATTTAAAGCTCGCTCTGGCGTTTGTGAGATGGGTCAGGTGGCAGGGGAGGAGGAGGAGGAGGAGGAGGAGGGAATGCGTCAGAGGCAGGGAGAGCCGCTGCAGAGGAAGAGGCGGCAGCGCTGTGCTCTGGCGGATCTCTGCTGACGGAGCGTGCGCGTGTGTGTCCCTGCGTGCGCGTGTGTGTCCCTGCGTGTGTGTGTGTGTGTGTGTGTGTGTGTGTGTGTGTCCCTGCGTGCGCGTGTGTGTCCCTGCGTGTGTGTGCGTGTGTGTGTGTGTGTGTGTGTGTGTGTGTGTGTGTCCCTGCGTGTGTGTGTGTGTGTGTGTGTGTCCCTGCGTGTGTGTGTGTGTGTGTGTGTGTGTGTGTGTGTGTGTCCCTGCGTGTGTGTGTGTGTGTGTGTGTGTGTGTGTCCCTGCGTGTGCGTGTGCGTGTGTGTGTGTGTGTGTGTGTGTGTGTGTGTGTGTGTGTGTGTGTGTCCCTGCGTGTGTGTGTGTGTGTGTGTGTGTGTGCGCGCGCGGCCGCAGGACTGGGAGAGGTGTGAGAAGGGTATCGCCGCCTCGCTGGAGCGGCTCAGGGCCTTCAAGCGGAAGCTGTGGCTGCCCTTACCTGAGCACCAGGAGGAGCTGCACGCGGAACAGATCCGCTGCAAGGTGAGCCCCACTCTGTACTGCTCTCCTCTCCTCTCTCTCCTCCTCTCTCCTCTCCTCTCTCTCCTCTCCTTCCTTTCCTCTCCTCACTCTCCTCCTCTCTGCCTCGTTATCTCTCTCCTGCTACATCATATATCCCTCTTTACCCCCTCTGCTATATCTCTCACTCTTTCTATCCTGTCCTGCTCTCTCTCTCTCTGTCTCTCTCTCTCTCTCTCTCTCTCTCTCTCTCTCCAGCTCTGCCTCTCTAACTCTCTCTAGCTACTTCATACATCTCTCTTTACTCCTCCTGGTATCTCCCTCTCTCTTTCTCTCCTGTTTTCTCTCCTGTCCTGCTCTACCTCTCTCTCTCTCCAGCTCCTGTTCGGTCTCTCCCTGCCTCCTGATATTCCTCTCCTCTTCCACTCTGTTACCCTCCCCCTCTCTTCTCCTCCGCTGTCATCCTCCCATCCTTCTAGCTCTGCCCTCTCTCTGCTCTATTGCTCTCCCTCTCTCTCCTGCTGCAGAATTTCATTTCACACGCGTAACATTTGACAAACGCAGGTCATAAACGTGTGTAGTTCTCTGCATTGACCCATTGACTTAATCTTATTTATTTACCATGCAGCACTTGCTTTGTTTTCGATTGGCGTTCTTCACATAAACAAGAAATGTAGCTGATTTAATCAGAGTGAGGTGCATAGTCGCGCAGAGCCATCCTTTCTGTGGGACGTCCCACGGGAGAAGGGTTGCGTAACAGTCCCCCCCACCCCCCCCCCAGGCTGCAGAGCTGGTCCCAACCAGTCACCCTGCCTACTGTCCCGTAAAAAAAGCTTTCCGTCAGCAGGACAAGGAGCGTGCGTCTCTTATATCCACCTTATCCCGCCCTCTTCGAAAGCATCACACTCGTCAGTGTTAGCACCCTTTAATATTTTAGGAAGTCACATTTAAGCTTAGCACCCTTTACTAAAAAATAGCCATTTTACAAAGACAGATAAACCCCTTAGCATCCGTTATTTTAATAGGAAGTGATATTGAAATGAAAACCTTTTTGCCAAAATAGCCCCTTTTTTGAGAGGTGGATGGTGCGTCGGGTACGACCCCCAGGGCCTCCGTATCCCGCGGTGATGCGCGGCTCGGAAACACCGCGTTACCCGTCCGCTTGCACTTCCTCTTCCTCCGGGGGGGGGCTGGCTGCTCACTTTCAACAGACATTTCTGAGGAGCCCATTGTATTTACCCCCATTCCTCCAAACACCAGCCGGAATTCTGGAATCCCACCAACGTTGCTTGATTGGCTGAAAAGAAAAGTGGGCGGATCCTAGCACACTTCACTCATTCCGGAGAGTCGAGCGTTTCTGTGAGAATCAGGGGTCTGGAGCCGGACGGGATTTTGGCTGCTCCCTTGTCTGACGGAGTCTGGAGTGGGACGGGGTTTTTTTTGGTTCTGACGGGGTCTCTCTCCTCCCGGCCCGGTGTCCCGCTTGTAGGAGCTGGAGAACACGTTCGACGGCTGGACGGACGACCTGTCCCACCTGGTCCAGCTGAAGGAGTCCCTGTCCAGCTACATCAGCGCCGACGACCTGTCTGTGCTGCAGGAGAGGATCGAGCTCCTGCAGAGGCAGTGGGAGGAGATCTGCCACCAGGTAAGCCACACCTCCTCCCCCACCCAAGCCCCGCCTCCTGCCTGTGTCATGTATTTTTAAAAATATGTTGGAGTCTATATATGAAAAGTGATGTCATTTCTATGTAGTGAAACCAAAATGTATAAAAATGCCTTGGGAATCTGAACTTTAAACAAATGTGCATTGTTGGATTACAAATTTTAAAATGTGGAGTACAGAGCAAAATCAAGAAAAAATGTCTTCACCCTGAACATTATAGATCTCACAATATTTTTTTTTATGAATGTTTTGCTCATTTCTTATTAATGCACATTATGCTCTAATTAAATGAACAAGAAAGAGGACGGGTGTTTATTATATGAACTTTATCCTTTTCAGCAAATGGTTCTGCTCGGATCACATAGTAACACTTTCATGTAATATTCAGTTAAATATTTGTTTAGCATTATGTTAGAAACACAAACTCAAAAACCCTTTGCGTTCTGGAGATAATAGCTGAAATTCTGTGTGTTTTACGCTGAGTGTTGAAACGGAGGAATGGAGCGGTTTGTTTTTCGTGGTGCTGTGCTTTTTGCCAGCCTGAGAGGAACCAGGATGGGGGGGGGGGCGGTGTTGCGTAACCTGTTTTGGGGTTGACCTTGAGTTGATGCAGAAATCGTTTAGACTCCAGTGGGAGTAAAGTCGTGGGTTTAAGTTCTAAAAATCTATGCGGCTCTCCAGCAGATAATGCTCTAGCCTTTTCTACAGAGGAAAACAAAGATCGAATGCAACCCTGCTTCATTTTTTAACGAAAATATAGTGGCTCTGAACCTTATATATCTGATCTTTTTATGATTGCTGGCTTTAGAGTAAATGTATTTGCTTGTTCAGAAGGTTTTAGAATTTTTTCAAATATATTTTTTTCATATATAATCAAACAATTTAGTCCATTGGGTCGTTCTTAGATAAAAATAATGAATATTTATGATGCATTTGGTTGTGGCAGTTTTATAGTGCAGATGGATTTTGTGAATGCGCTCTGTTGGTTTGTTACCTCTGTGGAATTGGTGACTCATCCAGTCAAGTGGTGCGGAGCTGAATTAGTCATGCCTGAAAATGAAAGGTAGCGTTTCAGGTGTAATTACCTCCCTGTGTCCTTCGTGATTTCATTTAGCGTTTATGAAGGGCGATACTGCCGCAATCAGCCCCACACTATCACCATTAATAGGAAGAATATTGAGGGTCAGAATCTCTTTATTTGATGCTAATGCAGATACGGTGGTGTGCAGGAAAGTGCATTATTGTGTCTGTAATAAATAAATGGATTTGAGTTTTTTTTATTTTTTTTTATTGACACACACGCTGACCGTAGGGTGGATTTATCAAATTCATAAAAAAGCTCAGCTAAGCGAGGATGTGTTTTCTGCTTTTATGCTCGAACATGTGGCATCATCTTGTTCTCTCTTTTGCTTCTTTCTTTCTTCTGAATTCTGGCTCATTCCCTTCTTTCTGTGTCTCTCTGTCCCCCTTATCCTGTTTGTATTTCCCTCGCTTTCTCTCTCTCTCCCTCTCCTCCCCTCTCTCTCCCTGCCTCTCCTCTCACCTCCTTGTCTGTCCTTTCCTCAATTCCTTCCTCCACTCTCTCCCTCAATTCTCACTTTCTGTCTCCCTCCTCTCCCTCTCTCTCTCTCCCTCTCTATCCCTCCCTCTCCCTCCCTCTCTCCAGCTTTCTCTGCGCAAGCAGCAGGTGAGTGAGAAGCTGAACGAGTGGGCCGTCTTCAACGAGAAGAACAAGGAGCTGTGCGAGTGGCTGACGCAGATGGAGAGCAAGGTCTCCCAGAACGGCGATATCAGCATCGAGGAGATGATCGAGAAACTGCGCAAGGTACAGCGAGCACAGCACAATCCGGGGGGGGGGCTGTTCAATCTAACCGCCAGTGTGCTCTCACCTAAACGTGAGCCAGTGTTCTCAGTGACTGCCAAACTCACGACAATGTTAAAAAATTTTTTTTTTTTTTTTTTTTGAGTGCATACTTATAATACATTGGTTATTTCAAGCTATTCAAAGCTACTAACAGAGGGCCATTGTGGTTATATTGAACACACCCACCACCTACATGTAAGCGAATGAATTTATTTAAAACAGCAGTAGACTCATTTGCTTTTCTGTTTGATATGAGAGCCAGGATTTGGAAAATTATTTATTCAGCTATGCTGACTTATGTTTATGTTTATTCATTCTTGTATTCTGGTGTTCATTTATTCTGTTGAGATATCACTATGTCTTGAACTTGGATGAAGAGGTCAAACACAGGGTCATTTGGGTTAATTTCCCTCTGAGTTAGACCTTTGCTGTGTTAGACCTTTGCTTGACCTCTGACAGCCTGACCTTTGCCCTCTGACCCCTGTGCAGGACTATCAGGAAGAGATAGCCATGGCGGAGGAGAACAAGCTACAGCTTCAGCAGATGGGAGAGCGTCTGGCCAAGGCCAGCCAGGACAGCAAAGCCTCAGAGATCCAGTACAAGCTCGGCAAGGTCAGCGAGCGCTGGCAGCACCTGCTGGACCTCATCGGAGCCAGGTGAGCCCAGATCACCACAGCCAGGTGAGCCTTTATCACCTGAGCCAGGTGAGCCCAAATCACCTGAGCCAGGTGAGCTCTCCTGGCTGAGCCAGAGAAATTAAAATCCAGTGCATCAGGTGTAAATCAGTCCCTGATTAGAGGGGAGGACTGAAAACCAGCAGCACTGCAGGCCCTGAGGGACAGATTTGGGTGTCCCTTGTATCAGGTGTGTCGTACGGATTGCCAGTGAAGTAACAGGTTTTGTGACGAGAAGGTGACAGGTTTGAGTCCCATGGGGGGGGGGCACTCTTGCTATGCCCCTGAGCAAGGCCCATAACATGAATTTGTGCAGTTACTGTCATGCAGTGTCATACTGTATTTTAGGCAGGTTTATGGGGTGATTATCACACTGCACCAGCCATACTGGGGCTCACAGAAAGCTTTTTATTACTTTTTTTCCAGGAGTGCAGGATCGGTTAAATTATTTAGCAGCTGTTCCAGCAGGAACTCTGAATGAAATAGCCAGCTGGATACATGTCGCAAAACTCTATTTTCCTCTGTCAGAAGGAGAGAGGGGGGAGGAAAGGAGAGAGAGAGAGGGAAAGAGAGAGAGAAAGGAGGGGTGTCGGGCAATAGAGAAAGTGACAGAGGCATGTGTATGTGAGAGAAAGAGGGTGAGAGAGATGAGAGAGAGAGCGAGAGAGAAAGGAGGGGACGATAGAGAAAGTGACAGAGGCATGTATGTGTGGGAGAAAGAGGGTGAGAGACAGGGAGATAGAGAAGACAGGAAGGGGGAGAGAGACAGAAAAAGATAGGAAGGGGTGATAGAGAAGATAACAGAGGTATGTATGTGTGTGAGAGAGAGAGGGAGAGAAACAGAGAGAGAGATTCCCACAGGGGTGTGAGGTATGTTGGGGGGGGGGGAATTATGATGCGTGCTGATGCAGCACTCAAAAATTCCTCCGGCTTTCCTCTGAAGCTCTGTGTCATCTTGTTCTCACTCCTGAGAAAATCGGCTCATTTTTAACACTGGCGACAGCCTAGCGCCGGCTAATATGTCTGCAGCGGGGGTTATTACGACCAGAGGGGCGGTTGCTGGTTTTAGTCCCGGGTGTGGGGGGGCACAGCCATTGCGCCCAGAGGAAAGTTTCACACAGGATGTGCTTCTGTGCATCTTAATGGCCGTCCGTTTTAAGCGGATAGTAATGTGTGAAATGTAAGCTGTGTAGCTCGTGTTTAGATGAGCGCGTGTGCTAAATTAGACACTCGTGTGGCGCTTCGAAGGCGTACGGCGTTCTGGGTGCGCGGGGGTCTGTTGGGTGATTTTAAAAAGTTGGCGCGGATTGTCCTGGATGTATAAACATAGGCCTGTCCTGAAGCTGTGTGTCAGTGGGGCACAAGTGAAATAGGGCAGCACGGGAGTGAGGGGGCTGCGGAGGAGGGGGTGGTGGGGGTACAATGACCTCATAGGCACAGCTGCTGCCTCTCTCAGAGCAAATCCAAAGTCTGTTCCCGTGGTCAAACTGCGACAGGCGGAGCCTGGGAAGCCTCTCGGCTTTGGAACGCCCGTTTTCAAAAAAAATTTCAAACCCCTTGAGTCCCAGAAGCAGCTGTGTCAGAGACGGGGCGTTCGGCGTTCCCCGTCCCACAGTGAGCGCTTTGTCCCGGGACACCAGCAGCGGCGGCGGCGACTGCAGTCCGACCGCGTGGACGCATTTCTCACCAGCACATGCTAATGACCGTAAGTTTTTATTTAGCAACGCAGAGCTCTCCGCCTGTCACTCTGCGGCCAGCGTCCAATAACGTTTGCTTTCCAGGCGTGGTTGACGACAACTCACCCCCCCCCCCCCCCCCCCCCCCCCCGTGAAGGTTCCTCCTACCTTCCCCCACCCTCCTTCCTCCTGACAGGGGTCACTGCGTTTACAGGGAGAGAAAGTTTTCTTCTACTTCCAGAGAGAGAGAGAGAGAAGGGAGGCAGCGCGTTGTGTTCTTTAAAACCACAGACAGTTCTTTGGACGCTGTGTCCCCATGGTGCTGGAATTTGGAAGAGATAAAATGGAGGATTGCCCCAGCGAAGATTCCGATCTTCCGGAGTGTGACTGTGATGTCAACAGGCAGGCTAAACTAAACTTTTTTTCTTTTGTTTTGGGGGGGGGGACAGGGTGGGTATGGGTTCTGCTTGTTGTCTTTGGTATTGTTCTTGTTGTTGTTGGTGAGTTGCTGTTGTTGCCAGTGGCCATTTCCTGTTTGCTCGTGCGTTGAGTCGTGGGTTTGCCAGGATTTTTTGGAGCCACTGTTGTTTCGTGTTGGACGTTGCAATTTATCCCTTTTGAGCTACGTTACTCCACAGAAACGTGCTCTCTGCTGTCCTACACTGCAGTCACAAAGTCGCATGTGGGCAGCATGTGTTTCAACCTGGAGAGGATTGTACCGTCACCCCAGATATCCACACAGACAAATGCGGGGAACTGATGCTTGCCTGTTTAGTGATTCATCTGGGGCTTGAAGTTCTGAATGTGTAAAAACTACATGGCAATACATGGAAAACCTAATATCAAAAATATCTGCCATTTATTAAAAAAAATATGTGACATTTATTACAAATCTATAAATTATTGCTATTGGAATGCTGTATATATTTACATTTTTTAGTGGTATTTCTCTTTAAAAATATTTTAATCTACATACGACTGTGTGTATGAAAATATCAGTGAGGTTAGTTGTGTATTTATATGCGTTCCTCACAGAACACAGGTGTAATTTGCATGTTCCTGTTAGCCTGTTGTTTTGTCTTGATAATGCATAATGTGTTGAGACCCAAAATAGCTCGTACAGCGGAGCGTACAGGAGGAGCTGACACAATTTGGGTTGCGTCGGCGTGGGACCTGAAACGGGGCCCTGGAAGTTCCTCATTTTAGCGAAGGGCGGTGCTTTTTACAGTAACGGTGTCGCCTGACCGGCCGCAGGCGGGGCGCTACATGGTAACTGTGGGCGTTTCCCAAACTGCCGCGGGCGCGCTAAATCTGTCCCTCAGCGCACCCTCGCGGGATTCAGCCGGGGAGGGAGTCGCGAGCGTTCTCAGAGAAACGTGAAGGTGCCTGTTCTCCCTCAAACTTGCGGTACTAATGTGAGCTTAGGATGTGAGAGCAGACTGTCTGTCTGACCTGCTAGAAAAGGTGTATTTTGTTTAATATTTATATTAGTACATCGTATTATATTTCACTGTATTCATGCAGCCCCAGTCATCGTGTGTGAGTCACTGACACTGTAGTCAATCTTGAAACTTCTCTGGCGCTTTCCAAAATGGCCGCCAGTCATGTGGTGTTGACACTGTTCACACTGACTCAATTGGGAAAAACTCCTTTAAAATATCTAGAATATAGAACAAATGCATGACCTCTCTTCAGCTCATATCTTCTTTCATCTAAAAAAAAATGAAATTGCTCCATGTACCGAATTCTCTCCCGAGTCTCTCAGGGTTTATTTAGTCTGCTGGGTAAGAGGGATTGTGTGGTTTGAAAAATAAGCTGTCTGTGAATGCCAAGAAGTGGTTTCTTAGCACTTCAATATTTCTGTGTTTTAAGAGGTGCTGAATGTGTCTATTTAAACCGTAATACGATAAAAACAAAAACCATTTTATGCTAACTTATGGTTATAAGTGGTAGTTTGAATGTTTGGGGTTTATCTGGTTTTTCACTGTATTATTTTTTTTGATAACTTAGGTTACTTCGGAAATTCGTCTGAAAATAAAGAACCACAAAGTTATGTTGATGTGTAACAGATCATCAAAGCATGTTCAAAGCATACTGGCCTCAGTTACCCATCATGCAGTCTGTCCATCAATGTTTTGGTTCTGTCTGTGCATTGCTCAAGCCTGCAGTTTTACTTGTATGTATCTATTGGTCGGTTGATACTGAAGATACAACGGCAGTCGGAATTAAACTAGCAACTTTTTTGGTTGTAAATTCCATTTCATACCAATTATGAATGAAGAATGAAACCAAGAATGGGCGGAGCCATGATCTGTCACTCACTTATTGGGACCAGCCATAGTGATTTGCTGTGAAGAGCGGTATCTTTCTATTGGCTCAGAGAAATGATTGAAACTAGGTCACCGTAGCTCCTATTCTTTGCTGATCTGTTGAAATGTGGATAGTGGGTTGTGGGCGGGGCCTCACCCTGCTGTCTCCGCCCCCCTGCCGCCGCGTGATAGGGTGAAGAAGCTGCGGGAGACGCTGGTTGCCGTGCAGCAGCTGGATAAGAACATGAGCAGCCTGCGCTCCTGGTTGGCCCACATCGAGACAGAGCTGTCCCGCCCCATCGTCTACGACACCTGCGACGCCCAGGAGATCCAGAGGAAGCTCAGCCAGCAGCAGGTAGAACAGGGGCTCTCTCAGCACCCCCAACACACTAAAACACATACATAGATACACACGCACACGTGCGCGCATACACATTTCCACACACACACGGAGACACACACGCACTAACTCTCACTTAAGCGCACAAACACACACACGACAACTCTCACACACAGTAGAAACACACACGCACCAAGTCTCACCCAAGGGCTGGAGATCTCGTTGAGCTGCTAATTAGTAGAATCAGGCTTGCCAAATTAGAGTTTAACTGAAAGCCTACAGGACGGTAGATCTCCAGGAGCAGGGTTGGGAACCATTGCTGTAAGGCCTGGAAACCTTGGGAACAGAGTATGTGGCTGAACTACAGGCCACAGGAATACCACACGTATGCCAGCCATCTACTGACCTACTTTCGCTGGGCTGCTGTAATTAGATCTGGATTCTGATGCCGACCCTGACCAATTTAGCTTCCTCACACAAGATGTCTGTCTGTCTGTTTGTCTATCTGTCTCTGAGGTAACAAAAACAAACAGTTGCAGGATGTGTGTGTGTGTGTGTGGATGTGTATACGGTGAACAGTCCAGTGGTGAACTCTAAGAGTGAAATTTCACTGCTGTCAAGCACATAACTATGTGATGTCTTAAACGCCAGACACAGTTTCCAGTTTACCTGATAAGCTGTTTTCTAATTAAAGACAGACCAGACAGACAGACATATAGATAAGATAAAATGAACATTAAAGGGTTATCTTTGAAAACAATGCTATGAAAATGTAAATATTTAAAAATATTTTTTATAGTGTTCTATTGTAGTGGTGAGTATATTGGTTACATGGTAAATACTGACCTGTTTTGCAGTACTTAACTGACAGTGTGCAGATCACATAGCACAGCCCTGAAAACATACTAGCCGGAAGCATTTTTTTGGGTCCTCCTCCCTGTCTGACCTTCACTGCCCCCCCCCCCCCATTCTCCCAGGACCTGCAGCGGGACATCGAGAAGCACAGCACGGGCGTGGCGTCGGTGCTGAACCTGTGCGAGGTGCTGCTGCACGACTGCGATGCCTGCGCCACGGAGACGGAGTGCGACTCCATCCAGCAGGCCACGCGCGGCCTGGACCGCCGCTGGAGGAACATCTGCGCCGTCAGCATGGAGCGCAGGCTCAAGTGAGTCGCTCGACCGACTGACCGACCGACTGACCGACCTACTGACCCTGCGCGTGGTCCACAATCCCGCGCTCCGACCCCGCGGTGACCGGAGGTGACCGGTGGTGACCGGTGGTGACCGGTGGTGACCGGAGGTGCCTGATCTGCTAGCCTGTGTGGTTGAAAAACGGTCTAAACTGTAATTTGTGCGGTGTGGTACAAATTTGATTGGAAAGATTGCCGACCGTGAAGGTCAGGTTTCCTCTAGCAATTTTCTCAGTAGCTATTACTGGAGTTGGATCTAAATTAACACCTTAGCTGCTGGAGTACTTGTTCCAGGTTCTCTTTTTTTGTGGTCAGGATTGTGTATCCGGAGGGGGTGGAGGCAGTTGGTGGTGGGGTGGGGTAGGTGGATCTGAGCACCTGCTGCTGTCTGTAGGCAAAAGACTGGGGGCTTGCCAACAGCTGCTCTCCTTACACCACAGGAACTGTCACTACATTAAGGAGCGTGTATGTTTATGTTTCCTGTGCTTTGAGTTTACAGTATATACATGGAGTCCAGTCACTGCACAGTAAAATGTCCAGTGTTGATTCAACTCTAAACTGGGACCATATGTACTCTGTAAGAGTTGATTTAACACTGAACATTTTACCGCATCCTGTGATTTCCCATAATCCCATGCGTTCCTCGTCCGCCTCTGTAACCGCAGAATCGAGGAGACGTGGAGGCTGTGGCAGAAGTTCCTGGACGACTTCTCGCGCTTCGAGGACTGGCTGAAGAGCTCGGAGAAGATGGCGGCCCTGCCCAACTCGTCGGGGGTGCTGTACACGGTGGCCAAAGAGGAGCTGAAGAAGTTTGAGGTACCAGCTGCCCCGCGCGCGACTGCGCGTCGGCGGGATCGGGTTACCACGAGAACCGGTCCCAGCCGGTCAGCTCCCGTCAAACACTTGAGCTTGGCCGCATTTGTCCAGCTATCTCTGTGGAGAGAGAGAGGGACAGAACTGGAGAGAGAGCGAGAGAGAGGAGAGAGTGGAGTGTGAGAGAGAAACAGAATGGGAGATAGAGAGAGAGAGAGACAGAATGGGAGTGAGTCAGAGGAGAGAGAGAGATAGAAAGAGGGGGAGAGAGACAGAGGCCCCACTTTGGCTGCCCTCATTGTGCCTGATTACGGCTGGCAAACAGAGGTCATCAAGTACGCTGAGCGGTTGAACTCTGTCCCAGCTTCATGAGAGAGAACCATGCATTTGTGTGTGTGTGTGCGCGCGTGTGTATGTGTGTGCGCACACGTGTGTGTGCGTGTTTCAATTTTATTGCTGTGCATTTTTTTTTCTGACCTTCAAAGCTAGAAGAATCGCAATCAAACGACACAAAAAACTGAGTAAAGCCGGGCGGGGATGTCCCGCGGGGTCAGAGGTCGTTTGACGGAGAGCGGCGGTGTGGTCTGTGTCCGCTTAAACAGGCCTTCCAGAGACAGGTCCACGAGAGCCTGACCCAGCTGGAGCTCATCAACAAGCAGTACCGGCGCCTGGCCCGGGAGAACCGCACCGACTCGTCCTGCCGGCTCCGCGAAATGGTGCATGATGGGAACCAGCGCTGGGACTACCTGCAGAAGAGGGTGGCGTCCATCTTGCGGAGGTTGAAGGTACGAGTCGGGTCTCTGGGGGGAGAGAGAGAGAGAGAGAGACTTACCGGGGTGTGCTGCCGCACCCAGGGTCTGTAATACATCTTAAATAAATAATATTATGTGACTCTGTATAATTATTACTGTAACACTGGCTAAATGAGCTTAATTGGCTGTATACACCAACACTGGTTCACTCATAGATTAGACCACAGTAAAACACCTCGTAAACATTCTCCGGCTGTCACTCATGCGTTTATCAATAAATGCGCCTAAAACGTCAGACGGCATTAGATGTTAGGGGTAATCAAGCGATTAAGGCCAGAAGTTGCCATGGAAACCAGAAACGGATACAGCTTCTCGTTGCCATCCTCTGCTCTAACATCGCTGAAGATCACTGATTTGAGAAAATTAATCTGATTTATTATTTTGTGATTACCCTTCTAATTGGAAATGAATAAGATTTGCTTTTGCGGCGTGATGTAACCTTGGTAACGAGTATGTGGATCAGTGGTGGTGTGCGTGTGTTTTGAGCCGGGCGGCCCTCCCTGCTCCTGAGTTATTACTCTAATAATAACCGCTGAGCCGATAGCCGTTTGCCTGACAAGCCCAAGTACGCGTGCCCGTCTTTGTGACCCCGTTTACTGCCTCTCTCCTGGGCGTGATGCTACACTCTGTGCGAACTCCTCCTGATAACAGGCCTTGGGTATCCAGCAGTGCTGGGTTACTTTGTCCGTTTAGTGTTTTGTTGTGTTGCCGGGGAATGGCGTTTAGATTGTTCTGCTCCCGTTATTACCGTTAGAAAGAAGAGTTGCAGTGTTTATAACTAATCACTGTGTGTACACAGTTCCTGTCTATTTATAGATATGTGGGTGTGAAGGAGGATCCTGTAGCACACGTGTTCAGTATATAGATATCTCATGTACTTCCTGCTTCCCGCAGCACTTGCTGTATAATACTACATAATAAAGCACTTCCTGTCTTCAGCAATACTTATGCAAATTCTGTATTTATAGATCTGTGATGCACTTCCTGTTTCTCGTAGTAGTACCGTCTGATTGAGAAGCACTTCCTGTCTCATATAGCCATCACACAAATTCTGTGTGTTCTGTGATGCAGTTCCTGCTTTTGAAGTGCTTAAACACAGTCTGATTATGAGATGCACTTCCTGTGTTCTGTAATGCGTTTCCTGTCTCCCGTAGCACTTTATCACCCAGAGGGAGGAGTTTGAGACGGCCAGGGACAGCATCCTGGTGTGGCTCACGGAGATGGACCTCCAGCTGACCAACATCGAGCACTTCTCAGAGTGTGACATCCAGGCCAAAATCAGACAGCTCAGGGTAGGATATCCACTTCACACCACAGGGAGTGTGTGTGTGTGTGTGTGTGTGTGTGTGTGTGTGTGTGTGTGTGCGTGCACACGTGTGCGTGCGTGTGCATGTGTGCTTGTGTGTGCGCGAGTGTTTGTGTGTGTGTGTGTGTGTGTGTGTGTGTGTGTGTGAGAGTGCGAGTGTGTGTGTGTGTGTGTGTGTGTGTGTGTGTGTGTGTGTGTGTGCATGCGGGCGTGCGTGCATGTGTGTGTGTGTGCATGTGTGTGTGTGTGTGTGTGTGTGTGTGTGTGTGTGTGTGCGTGCGTGCGTGCGAGTGAGTGAGTGTGTGTTTTATTATGGACACACCAGAGAGTTTCTCTCTCACTAATGGGAAAGAAGCCTACATAAGAGAAATGCTGATATTTTATGTTTTATTTTCCATTCAGGCTCTCACTTAGCAGAGCTGTCTTTCTAGAGAGACTTGAGCGCTGCTGTTTAAAATAACAGTTCAGCAAAATGTCCTATTAGTGGCCATGAGAGGAGACAGTTTCTTCACTGGCTCTCTGTGAAGCACTGGAACTTACCGGAAAAACAAGCTCCTGACCTCCTCTTCTTTTTCTCCTCCTCCCCCTCCCCCTCCTCCTCCTCCTCCCCCTTCCCTCTCCCCCTGTAGGCCTTCCAGCAGGAGATCTCCCTGAACGCGGGCAAGATCGAGCACGTCTTCCACCAGGGGGAGGCGCTGATCGAGAAGAGCGAGCCGCTGGACGCCGCCGTCATCGAGGAGGAGCTGGAGGAGCTGCAGCGGTACTGCCAGGAGGTCTTCGGCCGCGTGGAGCGCTACTACAAGAAGCTGACGCGCCTGCCGGTAAAAAAAAAACCCACCGGACGCCATTATGGCTCTGATTCATCGCGGTTTCAATAATACACATGCGTAAATATGGGGCGGCAGTGTAGTTTAACGGGTAAGGAATTGTTCGTTTGATTCCCTGGTGGGGAGCGCTACTACAAGAAGCTGACGCGCCTGCCTGTAAAAATGACGGCTATAGTAACGAACACAGTTATACTTCATTATTATAACTCTGAATCATTGCAGTTATAATAATGAATATGCGTGTGTGGCATGCGTGTTTGCTCCCGGTCTCGGCCCCAAACTGTGGAGAGTAACACACCTTTAAAGCACCTGGGCTTATGAGTTAACGCAGCCTAGGTGCGTGTGTTCTCTCCACCAGCCGGCACAACCGAGACCGATCCGCTTCTCTGCCGGACCAAATGCCGTAGTGTGTATTCAGGATATCACACATCTCCTCTCTCTCTCTCTCTCTCTCTCTCTCTCTCTCTCTCTCTCTCTCTCTCTCTCTCTCTCTCTCTCTCTCTCTCTCTCTCTCTCTCTCTCTCTCTCTCTCTCTCTCTCTCTCTCTCTCCCTCCCTCCAGCTGACAGACGACGAGCACGACGTTTCGGACCGCGAGCTGGACCTGGACGAGGGCGGGGACCTGTCCAGCCTGCCCTGGACGGAGGGGGCGAGCGGCAGCCCCACCTCGCCCCTCCCCTCCTCCAGCCGCTCCGCCTCCGCCTCCCTGGCCCCGCCCGCTCGGGCGGAACGTTCCGGAAGGGACACGCCCGCCAGCGTGGACTCCATCCCGCTGGAGTGGGACCATGACTACGACCTGAGCCGGGGTTTGGGGTCCGAGCCGGGGGAGCGGTCCCGGGACGACGGGGAGGAGTTCCACAGGCACGCCGGCGCCACGCTGTCAGGTCAGCGCCCCCCTGCTGGTCACACGCAGCATCGCATACAGTTACACACACAGTCCTCATACTATTGTACTATATTGTACTTACACACGTACAGTACTCACACACGTCCATCATCTCACACACAAATACTCACGCACACACACCTTGCTCAACACACCTACCACACCCAAACACACGCCGCTAAACCCCATACAATAGCATGCACTTTCACAGACCTCATTTGCACACACTCCACGCTCACACACTTCACTCACACACTACCCAGACGCACACACACTTAATCCCATGCTATCAGAAATGCGTGTGCCAGACCACATCTGTCCCACGTGCAAATAAAGCACTGCGTTTCGTATCACACCAGGAATACTTGGTAGTGCTGCCGATTTTCATTCTACCCCTCTAATCAGGACTAATTTAACACCAGGTGAGTTAAATCTCTGGCCAATCCGGGGCATTAATCCATCAATTAACTATTGGATATGAAATGAAAACCTGCAGCACTGCTGGCCTCCAGGGCCAGATTTGGGTATCCCTGGTGTATACTTATACCTGCTACAGTACAGGAGAGGCCAGCACACCATTCATGAATAAAATCTCCTAATTAAACTTCCCAAGAGCTGAACTGCTATGTTGCAGCTGCACTACTTTTGAATAGCCCAGAGTTTCATGTGGGAATACCTGTAATAACTCGTGTTTTAGTTCAGCTGTGGTCCTTATTAGCATTTTTTTAAAAGTATACTGTGGTAGGCAGTAACATTACTGAAATACGGTTAGTAATAGGGTTATTGCATCCCCGTAAAACTTCCCCTTCTTTATGGCAGTTGTTTGTGACAATCTGTATGTTTATATAACTGTTTATGCAGGGATGTTTATTTTCAGAGTGCTACAGATGTTTTCTGTTTAAATACTGCTGTTGATTGAGCCTGTCAAATACACGCTAATCCTTCGACAGCTGTGAGTAGGAGGATCTGTTCGGCGAATAAATGTTTGACGCAAGGGGTCCCCCAGTCAAATCCGAAAAGGGATTCAGTGTGGGTCCAGGTTTTTTGTGTTAGCCCAGCACTAGGACACCTGATTCTACCTATCAAGGTCTTGATTGAAGACCATGATTAGTTAATTAGTTGAATCAGGTGTCGTAGCACTGGGACAAAACAAAAACCTGGACCCCCTTTTCGGATAAGACTGGGGACCCCCAAGTAAGTAACGGCACAGTAAAGCGAACTGGCATGGCGGAAGGTTCAGTCGTCGGCTCTGAGACTGCTCCTCCAAACGTTGCTGTATGTCTCTCGTTGCAGATGTAGTGATTCCTGAGAGCCCAGAGGCCTATGTCAAACTGACAGAGAGCACTCTGAGATCCTCCTCCGGTAGGCTACTGGCCACAGCATGCCCTGCCCTGCGGGACAGTAACGCTCACCTGTTTCACCTGTCCGCCGGTCGATTAACGCGGGGGGCCGAGCCCACGCCATCGCCACGCCACCCCGCTCGCCCCCCCCGGGCACTCGCGGGCCCCCCCCCCCCCCCATTCATGGTGAAACAGAACGCACTAACCACCTCCGACCACCCCCATCGTTAACCATAACTACACTAAGAGGCCTTTATTTTCAATAAGTAGGTTTTTTGGTAGCACTTTGCTTGAGCTACGTGCTATGGAGCATACATAATGCTGCCATAAGCATGACGTAATACCAGTCATAACCAGCCGTGACGGCTTATTGCAGCTCATGATAGATGTCAAAACACTGCAAATTTTCCTGAACAGGTTAGGAGATAATTATTACAAAATGATTGATTATGATGACAGTGTTATAACATCAAACTGTAATGTAGTATTGTGTCAGGTGTTATGTCAAGCATATGACAATGTAAGGGACACATCATGGCATATAGTTCAAGGAAAGGTGTTTTTTTCGTTTATGTATTTATATTTTGGTTTCTTGTTTTGCCGCACACCATGTCATGTCAAAGCCGCTCGCGAGGGTGTGTCCACGTGTGGCTCGAGCCAATCCGCTCGCTCATCCGTGCGTGCATGTTCCGGGTTCCGTCGCCATCCAGGAAACGCATCACTGCTGAACACGCAAGCCCCGCCCCTCCCCGGCTGCTGTCGACTAACGAGCACTTCGAGGCACCTGTACCTCTGTCATGGCTGACACCTCTCACAGCTTTAACCTCTGGGCTGGATTCCCAAATTCCCTCTGACCTCTGGGTTCGCCCCTAGGACAGAGAGAGGCTGTTTCCTTCAGTACTGAGGAAAAAAAACGCTAATGGCTAAGATGATTGACAGGCCGTGTAACCAATCAGATGAGAGAGACGACCCTCCACTAATATCACAAATCCCCACCCCCCTCACCCGCTTGTGGCTGGACTGAGCGACAGGAGCTGTTGCGCTAACTCCGCGTAGCGGACGTTTCTCACACGTCCCGGAGGGGAAGGGTGTTTTGAGCGTAACCCGAAATGTCTCTGTCCCCCCCACAGTGGAGCCCGGCGCCCTGGAGGCACACATCCGGCAGCTGGACAAGACGCTGGAGCCCGGTCGGTTCCTCCCGCAGCCGGCTGAGGGGGTGGCACGGAGCCCCACCGGCTCGGAGCCGGACGCCAGCTACATGGGCTACGTGAGTACCGCCTGCTAGCTGGGGGCTCTGGGCTGTACTCAGCCTTGGGTTATAGCACTGGCGTTAAGACTGCTGTGATGTCCACTCACTGGTAGAGTTACTAAGATAAAATCCACCAATCATGGAGGACATTACTAACGACCAATAGAACAAGGGTAAAGGTGATTGGTGGATACATTCTAAATACTTCCACCACTGTTGCTAAGATACTGCATATTACCAATGCACTCTGTTGAACTTCCGACTGTTTTCTTCCTTCCTGAAAGCTGAAACTCTGTTGCTCCTCAGTCTATTGTGGAGAGCTGTGTGTTGTCACTCAGTGTTAAAGGGCGGGGCTTGCTCTGATGGGTGAATAACGCACATATTACACGCGCCCCCCTCCCCCCCCCGCAGATGAGGCTGCTGGGAGAATGCCGCAGCAACATCAACGCGGTCAAGCGGGTGGGCGGCGAGCTGAAGGAGGAGGAGGACGAGCCGTCGGGTCTGATCAACCTGACCGGGACGGAGCCACAGACCTCAGGTCAGTTAGCGCACGGTACTGCTGTTACTGATAAACCTGACCGGGACGGAGTCACAGACCTCAGGTCAGTTAGCGCACGGTCCTGCTGTTACTGATCACACAGAACAGCACAGAAACACAGACCCCACATGAGTGAGAGCTGTGTAGGATTCATGAAGGCAGAACAGGAATGCTTATTTTATTTTTAAGTTTACTAAAAATGACCTGTGTGTATACGTGTGTGTGTGTGTGTGTGTGTGTGTGTGTGTGTGTGTGTGCGCGCTTGTGTGGGTTCATGTGTGTGCGTGCTTACATGTGTGTGACGGTGTGTGTTGCGTCGCAGGTGTGATCGAGCGCTGGGAGCTTCTCCAGGCCCAGGAGCTGCAGCAGAAGCAGAACCTCCAGCAGTGGCAGCAGTTCAACTCCGACCTGGACAATGTGTGGGCGTGGCTCGGGCAAGCAGAGGCGGAGCTGGAGCAGCAGCGCGGGCTGGACCGCAGCACGGACATCCACACCATCGAGCAGCGCATCAAGAAGCTCAAGGTGCAGAATCTAACCCTTCAACAGTTGGCCAACAGTGAGGTCACAAACGTGATTAGAATGTTCTCAGCTGAACATTCTAATGCTGATGTCACAATCACTGCCGGTGACGGAATTGATTGGCAGCAAACCCACCCACAGAAAACGTCTTTCTGGGTGAACATTTGAGACGTGACAGAGCCCTTTTGTCTGTGACCTACCCCTGCCCCCCCCAGGAGCTGCAGAAGGCCGTGGACGCGCGCAAGGCCATCGTTCTATCCATTAACCTGTGCAGCGGCGAGTTCCTGCGGGGCGACTCGGAGTCCTCGCGGCAGCTCCAGGCGCGGCTGAAGGAGATGAACGCACGCTGGGACCGGCTGGGCGCCTCGCTGGAGGAGTGGAGAGGCACCCTGCAGGATGCCCTCATGCAGTGCCAGGTAGGCCCCGCCCCCTCACAGCGCTGCGCCAATACAGCCCTCACAGCTCCGCCTCCTGGCTGTCCCGCCTGCTCGAAGCCCCACGTTGTTATAGCTACACCCCATTAGAGCTCCCCCCCCATCAGAGCACCACCCAATTACAGCCCCACCCTGTTGTAGCCCCGCCCCCCTTGTAGGCCTGCCCAGTTGTAGCCCGGCCCAAAGTCAAAATCTAAGGGCAGATATTGACTGAGTCAAGGCCTGTGTTACTGAGTTCCTCAGTCCAGTGCTTACTGCTGGTGTATTTTTGTTTTGCTTCCAAAATAAAATCCACACCACGAGCTGAATGTGATGGGTCACTGAGTGTTCTGTCCCTTTCTGTACCACCCTCCACCCCCCCAACAGGATTTCCATGAGATGAGTCACGGTCTGCTGCTGTGGTTGGAGAACATCGACCGCAGGAGGAACGAGATCGTCCCCATCGACCACAGCGCCGACAGCGACACGCTCCACGGGCACCACCGGACGCTCACTGTACGCAAGACACTCCTTACTGAACACCTGTTTAACACCACCCAGCCTCTACTGAACACCTGTTTAACACCGCCCGGCCTATACACTCTCTACCGAATACCTGCTTTACTTAGCTCAATATAAGAAGAAGGATTATGCTTGGTTCAAACTTGGAAAGGACAATATTTCGAATTCTGCTGGAGCACACGGCTAGCTTAGCAGAATACTAGTGTTACTTAGGTGAAGTTGTAGACATTAAAATTAATCATCTCCTTTCCTCTCTCTCTCCCTCTGTCACCCTCTCCTCTCTCTCTCCTTCCTTTCTATCTCCCCTATCTCTCTTCCCCTCTCCCTCCTTCCCTTTCTCTCTCCCTTCCTTTCTCTCCTCCCTCCCTCTCCCTCCCTCTCCCCCCTCCCTCTCTCTCTCCCCCTCTCCCTCTCTCTCCCTCCCCCTCTCTCCCCTCCGGGCCTGCAGCAAATTCGGCGTGAGCTGCTGGACTCCCAGCTGAAGGTGTCCTCCCTGCAGGACATGTCCCGGCAGCTGCTGGTGCAGTCGGAGGGCGGGGACTGCCTGGAGGCCAAGGAGAAGGTGCACGTGATCGGGAACCGGCTCAAACTGCTCCTGAAGGAGGTGACGCGGGACCTCCGGGGGCTGGAGAAGACCCTCGAGATCACCAGCAGCCAGCAGGTCAGCTAAATAACGACTCGCTTTTTTTTTTTAATTTACCATGTTTTCATTTATATGCCTATATACTAGGTTTTAACCTGGTCTCGTTTAGGTTCAGTTGTGTTTTATGGTTGCATTGACAAAAAAAAAAAAAAAAAGAAAAAAAAAGCTTGCCGTCTGATTGGTCGCTGTGTGTTTTTTGGCAGGACCTGTCGTCTTGGTCGTCGGCCGACGAGCTGGACACGTCGGGGTCGGCGAGCCCGGCGTCGGGCCGAAGCACGCCGAGCCGGCGCCCGTCGGTAACGTGCCCCGCCCGTTTCGTTCTGTTCCCCGCGTGTGGAGGGAGAGTTCCGTGTCCTAAAAAAAACCACAGTAGTCCGTCACCGTGCTCCCGAGTGTTCGAGTAGAGGCCAAGGTCACCCCTCGCAGCCCCTCCCCTCCCGTCCCCTCCACACCCCCTCCTCTCCTCCTCCTCACCCCCCCCTCCCCCCCCCCACCTCGCCCTGCAGGGCCTCCCCCTTTCCCACCATTACCGCTCCTTACCCCCCCCACCCCCTCCTCCCCCTTCTGCATGCTGTCCCAACCTGGAGCCACAGAAACACACCTCCCCCCCACCCCTCCACCCCTAGCGCGGGACTCCCTCCCTCCCTCCTTTCGTTTTCCAGTTCCGTTGATTAATTTGACTCCCCCCACCCCGCCCCCTTTTCCTTAGTTTCCTAAATATATCGTGTTTTAGTTTATCCTGTTCAATATGTACATCTGTAAACTCTTTTGTCTTTAAAAAAGAAAAAAAAAAAAGACTGGTTTTGCTACATTCCCTAGCTCCTTGTAGACCCTTGTAGTGAAATGCACAAGGAATACTGGCTTTTCAATGAGAACCAGTTGCACAACGCAGCCTGATGGCTACTCACACAGTGAGCGTTACCAGGGCGATGTTAAATCAAGACATACGGCCCGCCCTGTCAATCATTAATGAGCCTGATTGGCTTAATAAGGCTGATTGGCTTTGGTGCTGATTTTGGCCAATCGGGGCCCGAGTTTTGGTTTGATTCCGGCCTGGTAAAACCATCATTCCATTCGGCTTAGCTCTGTACATTTCCCCCCCCCCCACCCCCACGTTCAAGCAAGAGGCCATTTCATTGCTGTGATGGTTTTCGAAAATGCCGTTCCAAATCACAAGAGTTTGGATTTTAGATTCACTTTTTAAAGGCATGTTTTTCTCCACTTCACTCTAGCGCACATCGTTTGCTGTTGAATGTCAGTGTAAAAGAACACACAGTTCTAATAGCTGACATATTGTGTCAAATCACTTTGCCAAAAAAAAAGGCACACGCAGTTCTTAAACTGACGGTGTAACACATTTTTGGAACCTAACTGCACTAGCCATTATCAGTGATGCTGTTATAAGACATACCACAACAGATTTGGAGGTCCACACCATCCAATCAGAACAAGGTTAAGGCCCTGTTGGCATCCAATCAGAACAAGGTCAAGGCCCTGTTGGCATCCAATCAGAACAAGGTCAAGGCCCTGTTGGCATCCAATCAGAAGCAGCAGTGCACTTTGAAAAGCCAGTTTCCTTGCTCCCCTTGTTGGGATACCTGTCACCCTCATTTGATTTTGTTGCTGCTCTTTTTTCTTGTTTTTTGTTTTGTTTTTTTTGTGTTTGTTTCGTTTGTTTTTTGTTTGTTTGTTCATTCGTTTGTTTCTTTCATCGGTAGCTTGTCTTTATTTGCCTGGACTGAACATTCTCTTTCTTTACTCCCTGTTCATTGCACACAGCCACGGGGCAAATGTAGTGTGTCTCAGCCTGGACCCTCTGTCAGCCGCCCACTCCGCAGGTACATTTCTCCTGGTTTCTAGAACTCCCGGAAGATAATGGAACTCAAGTCATGATCCAAAAAACCTGGCTGGCGCCGGGTCTGGGGGTGTTCCCAATTCAGAACCGCCCCCCGTCCCGTCCCCTCCCCTCCCAACCTCGACTCTCCGACCCCACTTGCTATTTCCGGCAGAACTGGGGAGTCAGTCTTTGATACATGCCACATTCCATGCCCATGCTTCTGCCTCCATGGCAACCGCATCTCTCCAACCACTTCAAAAACAAGCCTCAGGAAACACGGGCCCCATTGCAATAGGGTCCCTTAAAACAACCAATCGCATCTCAGAATTGAGTATATGGACCAATCAGGGTCATGCTTATGAATTCCATCATCTTCTACAATTCTAGACGCTACATTAGAAGCCTAGGTGTTACATGCAGAGAGTAATCTGCTGATTCTGGAAACAAAGATCTCCATCGCCCTGTAGCGAGCGTAGGCTTTCTGTGCTTCCATTGTCCTTGGCTGCTTGATAATGCCGTCCAAACTGCGCTTGAAGCCCTTGTCTGTCCTTCCTTTCCTGTTAAAACAACCACAACAACAACAGCAACAACAGCGACAAAAGTCCTGCAGTGCTCCTCTAACCCACTAGGTGGCGGTAGAGTTCTAATGCTCCTTTTCTTCTGAAATTCTCTCCCTAGTTGCCAAGCCAGCAGTGTCTGCAATGAACAATGTTTCAACAGCAGTCGCACTCTCTCTCTCTCTCCCCCTCTCCCTCTCTCTATCTATCTCTATCGCTCATGTGTGACATCACTTCCTCTTTATTACTAACGACCCACCCTGTTCTCTCCTAATTTGCCATGTGGGCATTGCCTCTCAGGTCTCATTTTGTGAAGTGACCGGGTGCACTTTGATCTAAGCCCTCCCCAATTCCCCCACCCGCCCCCCTCCCCCTTGCCCCCTCCCCCCTCCCATCCCCACCCCCTCACCCTACCCCCTACCCCACCTCCCACCTTCCAAAAAAAAAACCAAAAAAAAAACCTGAGTTTGGCCAAAACACGATTTCCATAATAAATTTGCTGGCTCAATGGCTGAGGATTTATGACGATTAAATTTGAATTCGAATTTTCCCCCTGAGAATCTGGCCCTCGTGAAATCGATGCTAGGAATCAGCGCAGTTCAGCCTTAAGAACTTTGAGTGTTAAGTAAGGAGCAAGTGAAGACAGTATTATATTTATGATGTGGCATAATAAGTGTAAAATGTGCATGTATGAACATGTCGGTTTGATAGACAATATGTCACTTCCCGAACACTACCACACACTGTTTTTGTATACTGTGTCGAGCGTAATATAAGATTTTTTGGGGGAGCTTCTGAAAATACAGGGGGGGGGGGGTCACCTCTCCTATTCCCCAGACAGGTTAGTTTTGTACAGGCATATCTTTGGGAACCTTCGGCAGAAGTCTTTCCCAGCACACGTTCCTGCAGATCAGGACCCACCGGTCAGAATGTAAATCGCGTTCGCATCGCACAAGCAGAGAGGACGCCACCTGTTCAGGAGACGTGTTATTGGAGTAAAAAAAAAAAACGGATTAATTATCAAGTGTTAGCGGAGGTGTCTGTGAGCGGCAGCCTGTGCGATTATCGAATCTTTACCTCACACGTAAATAACCCTCTGCCGCCGTTGCCATAGGAACGCTTGCGTCTCATAATTTCTGACTGGCGCCCTCTTCGGAAGCCATCTCGCGTCCACCGGTGCGATGCTTTGGCCCAGTGAGCTTTTTAACTGAAATTGGCCTGAATTTAAAAAAAAACCGTGGCAAAAAATTACTGTATTCTACCTCAGAACGTTGCGTTGCCGTGACGTCCACATGAGCGAACGGATGTTAGTAGCTGCCACTGAAGACAGTGGCAGTCTCTGTGAAGGTGGCGGATAGAAAGTTCACATTTTGGAGAGGAGAGAAGAGCATGTTATAGCAAGGGAGGTGATGAGTGCGATCCTGTTGCCTACCTCAGAAACTTTAGACCAGAGGAGAGAAAATCACCGGGAGCTATTAACACTACGACTTGTGCTAACTTCCCCTTCAGGCTCCTTGTTTATTCCTACTCTTGAGTGGTAACACTGACACAAAAGATAAAAAAATATACTTTTATAAAAAACCTTCGCAAAATACTCACATTTCAGCTGTCAGCTATTTACAGCACGTCACTGGCGGTTTCTAACACTGCACGTCAAAGCCTGTCTGCTTCCTGTCATTTTGTTTTTTGACTGACAAAAAAAAACAACAAACAAAACATTGCACTCCTTGGACTGGCAAGCATGCACTTTACAGCAGATCCGGTTCATCTGAAAGACAATGGTGCTCATTTTTTCCTGTAACAAGGGTTTTTAAAAGGTGTATACTTATACATATTTATACCTAAATATATTTAGTGGCCACAGAGATTTTAGTCTGTTTACAGTCCTTAATCCAAATCAGCCTGTGCTAACTTGGACAGGCTTCGCTTGGTTTGATCTTGCATTGGAACAACAGGAGAACCGAACTGGAGCCTATGCTGGGTACTGTTGAGGCTTCATTTAATGTATACAAAGCAGTTCCAGTTACTGGAGGGTGTCTTCAACGTAGCACTGCGTGCGCTAACGAATAAGGAAGCTTTCTATGCGCTTCTGCTTTAGAAGAGGACCAGAAATTTGTTCCTCGAAATTGCATGCGGTTCTACACACAAGTTGGCTTGCCAGGTATTAGAAATAATGGCAGGTTGCTGATTAGTTTATAGATTAAGAGGCTGGGCTTTGGCCAGGTTGGTAAATTGATCTGAAATGAGATGACATATTTAAGGGTAATTTTGTGGGAATGAAATGGGGGGGGGGGGGGGGGGTAATTTTTTTTCCGGTGGGCTTTTGGCGGGTGAAGATGACGACCGCAGGTGTCTCCCCCCCCCCCCCCCCCCCCCGCTGCGAGAGCTAAGCAGCGCCCCAGCGGCCGGTACTTAAACCCTTATTGGGCCGAAAATTGCAAATCCAGTGAGGGTAACGAGGTTGCTATGGAGACCGAAGGCACTGCCGTTCACCTAATTGGCTGCCGTAGCGCCCCCCCCCCTTACTCCTATCCCCTATACCAACCCCATGACCGACTGCCACCAAAATATCGCCCCCACCTCCACCCAGCAACCCCCCCCCCCCGCCAAACCTCCAGGAAAGCTTTCAGGAAATATAAAAAGGTAGAAAGGTCAAGATCTCGCCACCCTTGCGTTCCTTTTAGAAACCTCTGACGTCCTTTTTCCTCGTATCCATGTGTGTTCCTCCAAACTACTGTGGTTCCTTAAAAAGTTGACCCCCCAAGCTTATGCTCTGTTCATTATTAGAACTGGGTACGCAACCTTAAAAAACAAAAATACATCTGACATTTCACTTCAAGGGCACAACGGCCAGTGTCCCACCGAGGGGAATGGCACCTGCAAACTTTTGGTTGCCAGCCCAGTTCCCCATCGCCCATTACACCACAAATGGCGTTGAGAGTAGAGGAACTATTTTAAATGAGACTTCAGCAACCGAAATAAAAAACCCTTCTTGGCAGGCTAAATTATGTTGTTTGAGTGCAATGAAGCGGTAAAAACAGATAAAAACAGCAGATAAAACTGAAGTTTCGACCGAAGGCTGAAATTGGGTGTTTGCGGTTAAGGGCGCTGGCTCCACTGCCAGTCACACACCCGCTCCAGAGCTGGAGCACCTACTCGCCCACAGCAGTGAGTAATGCGGGGAAAGGAGAGGACAGCAAGGCCTTCGCTGTCTCCACTTGTGTTTTTCCCCCCTCAAGTGGAAAATCTGAGCTTATTAATGTTGCCATTTGCTTGACGAGTGGAAATGGTCTTACCCCCTTACGTTGGTGGAATCTTGAAACGAGTCGAACTGTCGCACCTCATTGGCAATCTTTTGTCTTAAGCAAAAAAACAGTAACAGAAATTCTAACTCTAAATATAAGACAAAAACTTAGACTTAAGATTTACCATTTTTTTTTGTTTTTTGCAGTGTTGACAATAATACTCCCCGCCCCCCACCTCCTCCTCCGCCTCCTCTTGGCTCTGTCTGCGGGAGTAAAGTTTGCCACTTAGGCTACCCCTCCCACACGGGACACTAATGCAGAGGACAGAGTTCAGGCTCCTTATAAATAACTGAAACTTTGTCTAGCTCTCAGTCTTCCTGTGGTTTGCTTACTGTGTTAAATGCACCTTTTTGTGAGTCGCTTCGGCTTTCAAGTGCCTAAATTGCTGTAACTGTAAATTATGAAAATGACATGCCGACAGGGTAATGCCATTTATCTGGGCTGAGCCGCCAAACCCCAGTTGTGAATTCCCACCTACGTAGTTTCAGCCTGCCTAGTCCTATACAGGCCCAACTACGTGACTATTTCTGGTAATGCTGTGCTGCTTGTGTGCGCATACAAACAAGACAGACGGACACAGATGGATGGACTGATATTGAGAGGGAATAATTATTCTGAGAGAGAGAAAGGGAGGGAGAGAGAATGATTGATTGTTTTGGGAGTTAAATCACAGGCATCTAGGACAATCCCCAAAAAAGGAAAAAAATGAAAGAGAGATGAAAACTGTTGAGCCAATGCAAGATCATTTGTAACAGCTAAAATGGATGCAGAAAAGGACTGCAAGAAAAAAAAGAAAAAAAAACAATAATGGCTGCATTGATGTGTAAAGCCAAAGATAAGTTCTGCTCTTTGTGGGTAGTTACTGTGCTGGTGAGTGTCGCAGCCAGTGCTGTGGAACTGCTGGGCATCTGCTGGAGCGCAGGGCGTGGGCCTCGGGAGTCTGACTCACCGGCCGGGGCGTCCTGCGCCGTCAGCGGCGTCTTAACGAGCAGCGGGGCCGCTGTGTGTTCTTTTTTTTCCCCCGTGTCGTCTGGAGCAGGTCTCCCAGAGGCGCTGGGTCCGCTTCCTCCCGTTCTGACGCGCAGCCGGCGCCCCGGAGCCCGTCCTTCTTCCTGCGCGTGCTGCGCGCGGCGCTGCCCCTCCAGCTCCTGCTGCTGCTGATCATCGGCCTGGCCTGCCTCGTGCCCATGACGGAGGAGGACTTCAGCTGCACCCACTCCAACAACTTCGCCCGCTCCTTCCACCCCATGCTGCGCTACACCAACGGCCCGCCGCCCATATGAAAGCGGAAATAAATTTAAAAAACGCCGGCCGACCCAACGGTTTATTTTTTATTTTTTACTTTTTTTTTTATAACAGTCGTAACTGTTATTTTTTTCGAGTTTCCGTGAAAACGGCAAAAGAAGAAGCACTATTTACAACGGTAGCCAAAGTCGAACTGTGCTGTGTCTTTGTACAGGGGAAAACAGCTGCTATTTGTGTTTTAATCGATCTGCGTAGATGTTAGGATCAAGCGCGGCGCACTCGCGGGTTTGCTGTGGCCTACGTCAAAATTGCGAGATGGAAAAAAAAAATATTTGAAATGAAATAACAAGCCTCCTTCACATACCAAAAAACGGGGGCGCGAGAAGAAGAGTGTCCATTAACGATATTGGATAGCACTGACGTAAGCACTGTTTTAGATACGGCTCTTGTGTTGCTCTGGTCCGAGGCTATGATGTCTTCCTTTTAAGTGAAGAAAAGTATTTTTACATCAGTGTTTTAAGTATTAAAAAAAGTGAACTCACTCATATGAATTTAATGATCTGTAAAATAACATTTTAAATAGCTTATATATGGCAATTATTTTTTATATTTTTCCTTTTGGCATGCAGTTGTAATCGTTGCTTTGAAAGCGAACAATCACCGGTAGCTTGTGAGCAGGTACATTCGAAAGGCTAGTTTTTAATAATGATCATAACTGGATGTGCAAATTGAGATTCACTGGATTTTGCGTGATGATGCTATGTATAAAAATGGAAATGATGAAAAAGGTTATTTAACTATGTACAGTTTGCTAATGCTGACCCAAGAACTTTGTTTGCATTTAATATACACATACATACAATATGCAAATGTATTCATGATTGTTTTTTTTATTTTACTTTGGTGATGTAGAAAATTATTAAATATAAACTCAAATGAATACCGTTTATGATCATATTCAACCATGAAATTCTTTAATAAAACTTCGTCCATACAAATATGCAGCACATTCACATGTAGCCTATAGTATACAGAGTGTATGTTGCTCATGGTATACAATACACATACACATGTATTTTTCAATCTATATCACAGGACTTAACGGTGATTGGTGGATACTTTCTGGCTATACTTCGACAATCCTTGAGGCAGTTATCAGGAAGTAGCCTACAATAAAAACCTACAATACATATTAACTGCAGTTTGTGTCATGGATACAAACATTGATGGTATTGTCATGGTATATGGCATAAGTTGTAAAATTACAATGAATTAATATGTATATATAATTACATACATTTCATTACAATAACATTTATAAATGTGGACAGGTTCCCATCAGGAGTCCAGAATAACACATTTTCATTTTAATCGCATTTATTCATAGCAGGGCATAATTTAAAAAAACTCACATTATGTAAGCGTTTGCCTGTCTCAAGGAGAGTTTTATTTTCATAGGTGCTGAAGCAAAAAATGATTTCCTTAAACAACTTTAAAGAAGCATTCATGTTAATCAAGAAAACAGGCATACACGTTTTTGTTTTTAGTTTTTTTTTTTTTTTCTGTGAGGCTCATCGATGGAGAATAACCACTTAACTGTGAGCTTGCTGGTGAATTACAATACAAAGAGGTTCCCTCATTAAGCCTCTGGTCACTTCAATTGTAAGGCACTTAAAAAATAATAATAATAAGGTCCTCAATATTCATATGTAATATAAAGCCACAAGCCAGCCCATGTACACGCGATACCATACATTTCCAGATAAGCACAGGTATATTCACATATAAGCTTTAGCTTTTAAACCTTTTCTCCTGCATCAGTGTACAGAAATCCACAAAAAAGAGTTCTCACATTTCATATTGTGACATGGGTTACTATTCTGCTAAAACCATTTCGTACCTCATTGTGCCAAAGCTTGTGTCATGTGACCCAAAAGGGGAGGACAGGAAGGGGCAGTTTTGCCTGTGGATGCTGTTATTTGACAGTTTGCCTTCACTGAAATATCAAAATTAATGCGTAAAAGAGGAAAGCAATTCAAAAATTCAAGAAGATGCAGGTTTTTCAGGCGCAAAGTACTAACCAACAGAAGGAGACTTCTTGCCTTACCGGTTTTGGGTGTCAAAGCCAAGTTTGAGTTTTTAACTCATTCAAACGAAGGCAACGAATGCCATTTTAATTTTTTTTTTTTTTTTTTTTACACACACACACAGTTGCATTCTGACTCAGACATTCGCTGAAGCAACTTGAGTGTTTACCGCCAGCATCTCTGGTAAAGGACACGAGCCCGTTATATTCTGTTTGACAGGCTGAGTACCGTAACCTTCACAACCGCACTCTCCAATCACTCGGCTCTTAAAAAAAGAACACCGAATTATTTTTAAAATTCTACTTTTTTTTTTTTTTTTTTTGAAAGGTCCCTTCACTTTGCAGACTCAGTTTGTACTGATGATGCACTTCAGGGAGGAAATGAGTAATTTTAGTCACAGAACAAAGGAAACCGTACAGTTTTCCTTGAAATAGTACATCATGCAACACTGGCCAATCCGGAAAAAATGCGTTTAACTTGCATGTAAAGACACTGAATAAAAATCCATCCTTGAACATACATATTCTGCGAAGACCACAAGTAGCCAATGTGAGTTGCTTTCTTGATACATCGTTCTAATTTGTGTGAATAATTCTAGTATTAATTTCTAGAGCGTTCTGCATTGACCGAACCACTTAGTTAAAGTGCAGGAGAACTTCAACCTCGCATAAAGAGATCCACAAGACCAGGTTGGAATAAGCCAATTAATTAGTAGGGGAAAAACTCTTCAGAATGTACAAAGAAAGATCTACAGTCTTAATTACTTTCATGCATTGTCCCGCGGATGGGTAAATATATTTTTGCACAAAATGTTTTGAAAGCTGTTTTGTTATGAATAGAATCTCTCTCCCCCCCCCCCCCCCCCCCAGAAAACACTGTGATCATACATGAAGTCAAGAAAGCTTTCACATTTTAGAAAACATGTAAACCTAAATATGCATTAATTTTATGTTTTGTTAAAAATAGGGTTTTTTTAACCACTATACTGAAGCTGAAGAAAGAGAAGCTGATTTGTGTGTTCCTTCCATCATACCTGGATACACTTTAAAACAGAAAAGGTCAAGGGTCACGCTGTGAAAAGGCCTTAATTAAGTAAATATAAATAGCTTTCCGGACTTCAAATCATAATTTCCAGAGAAAAAAAAAAACCAATACAAATTTCACATTTTGTCCAAACTTGTTTCCTCAAATATGTTGGACTTGATTTCAGTTTGCTGCACGAGCCATAAAATCCAGAAAGCAACAAAAAAAACCCCTAATTTTACAATTTTCTGGTTCTGGTTATTTATTTATTTATTCAAGTATACAGTTTCTCCTGTTCAATTATTAGTCCTCCGGTGAACCTAAAACTAAACAGTCCCCTCAGCCTCTGTTATGGCAGTTGACCATCGCAGGCACTTCCAAATGTAATCTTTTTTAAAACTGTTTTTTAAATATATTTTACACTTTTAAGATGGCAGATAAATATGTCAGTACACAGCAGCAACAAGAATTCTCTAATTCAAGGGGTGTAATGTGATATCTTTCCAAATTTGAAATATTCAAGTGTACATGTAACAAAATAAAATTAACTTTTTTTATACTGCAAAGTACATTTTAAAATATTTTATCATATATATATTTGTTAATATATGTCTAAACACAGTAGTATATATTTCTACTCACTTGTGTTTATATATGCATATGCATATATAAACACACACACATATATATATATTTGTATATATTTATATATTTATGCTGCATGTTTGAAAACACATAGTTTTTTGTATCGATGGTAAACTTTTCCATCTCGATTGAAACCCAGAGATTTTTTTTTTCTGGAATATATAGCAGAAGTCTACAGGACGCTAATTGCCTCCTTTTCATTGGTTGGCTGCGATGCGGAGCTGTGACTCAGCGGCGTGGGAGGATGTCACAGTGCAGACACAGTTACAGACCGTCCCTCTGTCCCCGGAGTCCCACTGCATACGCGATGGCGGCCCGCCGGCGCAGCTGCGCTGCCTAATTAGCTTTTTTTTATTTATTTTTTTAAAAACACGCGATCTGGACTTTCACATCTCCGAAAATGAAATGCGCTTCGAAACGCGCCTCTTGAAATTAAATTGGCTCTTGCGAGGTTCGCTTTGCGGCAGTCCAAAGGTGGAAAAACCGTTCCTTACGGGACCTTTATTTTGGAACTTTTTTGTTCCCGACTCAATACGAGAGATCCAGAGAGAGCCACAACCTCAATTCACCTGAAGCGGTCGTTGGCTGAATTTGGGGGGGGGGGGGGGGGGGGGGTTTGTGGGGACGCGTCTCCTCTGGGCGAGTTAGGACCCCACGTTGAGGCTGTTCTGGATGTGGCATGTCACAGGGGCGGGACCGCTCTCCCCCGGGGACTTGGCCCGCCCCACCCAGGTGGGGGAGTGCAGTCTGTGTGCGTCCAGGAGCTCCAGCAGCAGGTCGTACAGCGGGACCATGTTCTTACACTTCATGCTGTACAAGTGCTCCATGCCTTTGTTGCTGTGGAGAGAGAGAGATGTTCGTTCATTCATTCATTCATTCATTCATTCATTCTTTCAAAAGGAAATACTGTGAGTTTGTAAAGTTGTGTCACTTAATGTATTAAGAGTTTCCAACAAGTAACACACAAGATAGATGGTAAAAGAAAATTGTATTGCATTGCATTGCATTGTGTTGCATACTTGCATTGTTGCATTGCATTGCATGCAGTATATTACATTGTATTGCACTGTTGCATTGCATGGTGTTGCATTGCATTGTGTTCCATATTTACATTGTGTTGCATTGCATTGTGTTGCATACTTGCATTGTTACATTGCAATGTGCTGCACTGCATTGTTGCATTGTTGCATTGCAAGGCATTGCATTGCTTTGTGCTGCATTGCATTGCGCTGCATGGTGAGGCGGCAGCGTGCTACACCGTCCCTCCCTCACCTCATGTGTCGTATGTGCGAGAGCAGCAGGAGCAGCTGCGCCTGCCTCCTGGACTGCTGCTGGACCGCCAGCCCCGACTTGCTGATGTAATATATGAGGGTGTCCGTGATTTTATCCAGCATGCACTGCACCGTAAAGCTGTCGTTCAGGGGCTCCACAGAGCTGGTGCAGAAGGGGAAGGCACCTGATGGAGCGAGAGAGAGAAAGGGAGAGGGGGAGGGGGAGAGAGAAAGAAAGAGGGGGAGAAGGAGATAGGGAATGGGAGGAATAATGAGTCAAAAAATCCATTAAGAACATCGTTCTGCGCTGCTTTTCATCATAACACAATACTCAAAACTTGCCATAAGATTAATTAGACCCCTCGTTATGATTAATAGGCATTGTTATCTTTTAGCAACTAAAGATCTTTAATTGAATGTTTATTAATGCATTCACTCCTCTTTACGTGGTGTGATCTGGAAAACCACTGGAAATGAATAACACACAAACAAGAAAGCACGCGTGTTCATTGCATATTGCAGTGTATTCAATTTCCAAAACTGTAGGCGATACCGGACAGGATAATTTGGTAGAGGAGAACCTGATAAGGAGAATCTGAAAGCATCGCTGCTCAGTCACCAGTCCCCATCAGTGATCCAAATTTAGTGAGTACTGTAATTTAAACCTGAGTTTCTAGGTCAAGACACTCCCCAACCAACTACTCCTCTACAGAGCAGGAAATGAAGCAAGGCCTGGTGCAGTTATCCCCCACCCAGATGAACATAGATAAGTAAAATACTCCAGTGAGATGCAACCCATCAAATCGGGTGGATTCCGTGCTGATTGTAGACATTCGCCCCTGCGCATTGTTCATGAATCACGTTCGCCAGTTCGGTCGGCAAACTTGCGTAAACGGCAATGACACATGGCTGTGTTTCTGTGAGTCCAGCTGTGGGGGTTTGTGCATTGCGCTGTGTGTCCTTGTTTTCCCGTCAATGTGCAACAGTTGATTTGTTGAACGTTCAATTGTTGAACATTGACGAGAGAACAAGGACACGGAGTGTCATTGATGCGAAGCACCATGAGTGCTAACAGCTCCCCCTTGTGGACAATCTTCAGACTGCTAAACGTAGGTGGGTGAGTGAGTGAGTGAGTGAGTGAGTGAGTGAGTGAGTGTTAGTTAGTGTTAGTTAGTTAGTTAGTTACAAGCCAGGTCCATGAGGTGCTTCACATCTAAAAAAGTTTAAATGCAAACCCTGAACGCACAGCTAAAATAAAACGGAAAAAAAAAAAAACATACAGCAGCAATCGCATTGTGGCGGAGTCACTCGATTTAAGAAGGGTCGGGTTCGGCCCGGCGACCCGGAACCACAGATCCGGGAGGCCCAGCTCACCGGAGTTGAGCAGTATGATGGCCTTGAGGCAGACGAACTCCTCCGACTTCAGCTTGAGGGCGCGGAACCGGGCGACGGTGGCGAGGATCATGTCGAAAATCTCGGCCATGCCCTCCACGCAGCTGCCCTCGTTCCTGTGGAACACAGAGCAAGGGAGGGGGGAGACGGGGGGGGGGGCGGAGTCAAACGGCGACGTTCCAATCCTGCCCGAAAAACTCCCCCGTTTCATTTCCCGTCCAAGAGCGCGTGCCGACTGGCATCAGAATTACTTCTATTGCCTTCCCAATTTAACCGGAGAATGGCTGGGGGCATCGTCGATTCCATCCCGGGTACCGTACCTCGAGAGAAAACTGTGGCCGGAAGAACCAAGTAAATGGAAAGGAAATAAGGGAGGGAAAAAAAACATCTATTTATCTACGAAGCGAAGTGGCTTGACCTCAAAGCAAAAACACAGGCGCTCTTACCCCTCTCTCAGCATTCCTTACGTGATGCGAAATTTACGAGAGGAGAGAGAGGTTGCCGACTCACTTTATTTTTTTAAATAGAAAAAAATAAAACGGGAAAATAAAATATAAGTCTTGCCACCAAAAGGTAAAAAAAGAGACATCTTAAATCTGCAATATCTGCATTATGATTGACAAACAATACAAAGGTCATCCAGTTCATTGAAAGAAACATAAGGTTTTGGAGGTGATTTATTATGAAACCTGGATTCCAACAACAACAAAAACCTGATTAGCCCTTTGAAGTGTCAGTTTTTTTGGAACGTGTCGGTGTTCTAGAACTCCAGTGCTTTCAGTCGCCAGCAGTGATTGTTACATCAGCATTAGAATGATCGGTAAAGAACATTCTTGTGACATATTAGTGATCTTGCACCGTAAAGGGTTAATTAAACCTCATGTACGTCCAGGATTCAAACATACAACTGTCAGGCCTTGCTCACACTCAAAAAACCCATTTTAATCGGTTTTAATCGTTCTTTTTTTCTCTGTCTCTCTCTTTTTTCATTCCAGTTTGCCTTTTGCCTTTAGCTCCAGTAGAATCGTTATGTAATTACATAATTGAAATGTCACCTGGTGAGGTGGTCCCTCTTAAGAGCTCTAAGTGAGCCATTTCTGAAAAGAGCAAAGTCACTCTTTAGAAGCAGTCATTCAGAGCACCGCGGAACCCGACCAAATCGACAATGGAGGTTAGCGACGGTCGTCACACCGCGTGGCTGAGTGGGCAGTCGAAATGGGGAGCAAAAGGTTAAAGGCATTAAGTTGGGGGGGGGGGCGCGGGGGGGGCATATGGGGCAGGGGTTCAGCACGGCCTGCTAAACAATGAGGGACATGGGAACCCCACACTGTACCCGCAGAACATGCATCTCCGGGCCACAATGTGATTAATTCTCTCATACTATCATCTGGGTAGAAAGATAGGAAAACCCTTGGCAGTGATTGGCCCATTTTCCGGAGAGCCATTTCAATTCAATTTTCACCGTGCTGCAGCCAAGTAGAACTTTGTTCTTCAGGAAAATGAGAGGGCCAAATTTTCATTTCCCTCTCTCTCTCTCTCTCTCGCAGTTTTTTTCCCCCCCTCTCTCTCTTTTTTCAGGGCTCTGTGAAATACAGTTTTTAACATCTTCAAACTTTCAGGGAGTTTCGTATTTCGTACATTTCTTATTTAATTTCTTATTTTTAAATTTTTTAAAAGGGCGCACGTGTTCTGGGCTGTGAGTCATACAAGCGTGGATGAGATTCCCACGTATGTCCGTTTTTTTTTTAATGACACCGAAGAATAAAATAATTTGCCGAAAACACTGATTTATTTGCTTGTCTGTCTGCAGAAAAATATTCTGAGGATGTGACTCATGTCGAGGGGGAACGAGAAACGCAGGCAATGTACTGAGACGCCATGATGAGACGCTCTGTGGTTCATACACCGAAATGCACCAAAGCTGGGGGAGGAATACGACCGAAAACACCAGAAACACAGGTACCTCTGTCCATGCGAGGAACCGAAATGCAGCACTGCTTTTTTTTTTTTTTATGCAAAAATGGAACATGCTAAAAATATATCAACGTAAATATAGCAATATATTTTATACAGTTATAAAGTTATTTTTTTGTCAATATATTTTCAGCATGTTCCATGCAATGTCTGGGCAGTACACAGATTATTGCTCCGTTGCATACATTGCAACATATTACACAGCTGTGAAATATATTTAGCATTATACTTTCAAAACGGGTTCATGCGTTTATGGTACAATGCAGTAAATCCCCGGGTCTGCAGATGTGATAAGTGTGAGTTCAGACACCCAGCTCAGCCGGAGCACGCTCAGTGCAGGTGCGCTCTCACCTGTCCAGGATCAGGTCCTGGGCGAACAGGAGCTTCCCGGGGCTGTGGATGGAGCGCCACACCAGCCCGATTATCAGCACCTCCAGCCAGGAGCTCTCCAGCAGCTGCACCTGGTCGTGGAGCGTCAGCTCCTGGAACCCTGCGGGACCCCCAAAAACACGTTCGGGAACGACGCGGTCAGAGAGATCATACGGTCGGGAACACCATACAGTCAGAAACACCATACAGCCAGAAACGCCATAGTCAGAAACACCATACAGCCAGAAACACCATACAGTCAGAAACGCCATAGTCAGAAACACCATACAGTCAGAAACACCATACAGTCAGAAATGCCATACAGTCAGAAACGCCATACAGTCAGAAACACCATACAGCCAGAAACACCATACAGTCAGAAACGCCATACAGCCAGAAACGCCATACAGCCAGAAACGCCATAGTCAGAAACACCATACAGTCAGAAATGCCATACAGTCAGGAACACCATACAGTCAGAAACACCATACAGTCAGAAATGCCATACAGTCAGAAACACCAAACAGTCAGGAACACCATACAGTCAGGAACACCATACAGTCAGGAACACCATACAGTCAGAAACACCATACAGTCAGAAACACCAAACAGCCAGAAACACCATACAGTCAGAAACACCAAACAGTCAGAAACACCATACAGTCAGAAACGCCATACAGTCAGGAACACCAACAATCAGTAACACAACCACTAACAATCCTTTTTTTTTCTCTCTCCAAACTGTCTCACCTCATTGGCAATCTATTTGTCTTATTAAGCAAAACAGTAATAGAAATAAGATTTTAAGTCTAAATATAAGACTAAAATCCTCGTTGAGACCGACTTTTAAAAAATAAGCGTGGTCAGAAATGCATGCCACACGGACAGTCACAATGCGGTCAATAACAATGGTGCACTCGGGGACAACACAGCAAGAAACTCGGTGTGGTCGTACTTAAGGTCAGATAAACCACCACGATCAGACAAAATGCCCTCAGCTAAACGTTACGATCAGACACGCTGTTATCTATCACATGCCCCGAACAGACAAGCAGTGTAGTCAGACACAACCCCCCAGTCAGATATGCACCAGCCGTCCGCGTGCAAAACAGCAATAGGTCAGCAGCGGTCCAGGATAATGGTTAACAGATAATGGATATGACAATGAATAACAGATAATGGATAGCTGGACTTGTAACTGTGAGTTTGCAGGTATCCCAGGTGGGGAACTGCCTTTGCAACACAAAATCAGCGAAAACGAAAGTATGGACAAACAGCTCTTATTTTATGAAATTTTAAATTTTACTTTGTCGTTACCGTACATTCGGAAGTCTCTGCATATGATTTTCTGGGAGCTCATTCTTTAGCTCTGAGCACTGACAGGATGTGACATCACTTATCAGTCCTTCTGTTTTCTGCCATGGGTCTCCTCTTCGACAAGGAGAGGCAAGGCATTTCGCCCATTTTGATTACTGCAATTACGATGTCTGCACATTACAGTGAAAAACTCAGCATGCCGTGGTTACAAAAGTGTGCCTTGTTCTCAGGCTAACAACTTCCTGTGCAGATGATGAGGCCCAGTTTTTTGTCTTGGCAAAGTACACGAGGCTCGCACAGTGTTAAGTATTTTTAGTATGGAGAGGAACATCACAAGTCAGGTCATAAGTTGAACCGAACTCAAAAGGCAGCTTCAGTCGTTCCCTGGTGAATTTTGCATGGATGTTTAGAATCTGGAACAATCCGATGATACTTTCACATGCTTATCTATTTAACAGCCAAATCTGAAATAATCTATGAAAGAGCCAATACAAAGAGAATCATTGAAATGGACCCCACGGATTGTCAGAATGTAGAGGTCAGAAAGAACACTGCCTGAATATCTGATTGGTACTGTGATGTCACTAACCCACTGTGACATCTGCGAGGGCAGTAACCCATTGTGGCATCTGTGATGTCACAAAGGACATCAGTGATGTCACAAGTGGACCAGTCACAGGCCCTCACCGGGTACTTTCTTGGCCCAGGCGATCATGTGCACCAGCTCCTTGTCGGCCAGGTTGGTGAGCAGGGTCATCATGGTGACCTCGGTGTAGGGGCGGCTGTGCTTCTGCTTGGAGCAGATGCTGGGCGGCTCGGCGCTGAGCAGGAGGGGCAGCACCTGGTCCACCGGCACGGCCAGGCCACGCCCGCTGCCGGCCAGCGGGACGGGGGCCTGCAGGGGCGGGCTGACCAGGTCGGCATAGCCCTTCTCCTGCTGCACCGCCTCCTTGCGTTTCTCCCGTAGCAGCTGGCGCCCCCCGCGGTCCTTGCGCAGTCCTGCAAGAGACAGGGCATCGCTAAGCAACACAGGGCAGGCTATAGCTTAGAGCAGGGCTGCCCAGCCCTGTTCCTGGAGAGCTAGCGTCCTGTAGGTTTTCACTCCAGCCCTCAAACAAAGCACACCTCACTCAACAGCTAGAGATTCTGTTGAGCTGCGAATTAGTCGAATCAGGTTGGGGTTGAATATGGTTGTAAAATTAGGGTTGAAGTGAAAACCTACAGGACAGTAGATCTCCAGGAATAGGGTTGGGTAGCCCTGCTCCAGCTGTTGAATGAGGCATGCTTTGTTAGGGTTGGAGTGAAAATTTACACGCTCACAGATTTCCTGGAACAGGGTTGGGCAGCCCTTCCTTATAGAGAAAGCTGAGGTATGTGACCATTACAAACCAGGGATCCTCAACCTGGCCCAGGTCGGCCACAGAAGTAGACTGCTTCCAACTCCGATCCAATAAACAAGCAAAAGTGAGTTCAACGTGTCATCAGATGGTTAAACTGAACCAGCAGACCATGCTTGCGGCCTTCGGGATCCATGATGGTTGAGTTTTAACACTTACACAAATTGCATTAGTAAGTAATCTTAGTATTTCACTGAAGCATTTTGCACAAGGCAAGGCATTCTAGTGCACAGCGGCTGTGTCCCCTCCAGGGAAATCAAACCTGCAATCTCCTGGATGTAAGCCCACAGATCGTTAAAGCCGTCCCACCTCCGCAAATATTTTCAGTCAGGCGTGCACCGCGCACGCTATCTGCCGAGCACTTCTGCATTCTCAGATCTCGGTCAGAAGTTTTTATTCATTTTTAAAAAATTTTATTTTATTTATTTAGTTTTCATTATTTGGTCAAGAATAGTGCTGGGTCCCGTAGCCACGTCCGCCAAGTCCTGTCCCCCGCCATCCCGCGCAAGAAGAGAGATTATCTGGAATGAATCTCATTCTAAGCCCGTGATGTCTCCCCCCCCCCCCCCTGCACTGAGGTCTGTTCCTCCAGGGACTCACTGTGCCTCCCCAAGCAGTTCCGTTTATCTTATGAGTCTCTGTTATTGCCCCCCCCCGCCCCCGCCCCCCACCCCCCAAAATATTTTTCCATATCCCGTTAAACCTGCCCCACTTGATTTATTAGGAATGTGTACCGAAACAGTGACGCAGGAGGAGGAGGAGGAGGAGGAGTAGGAATTTTCCTTTCCAAAACTTCCGAGCCACACACTTTGCAGTGAACACCTGCGTGCTTATTGTGTGATAGTGCTGGGGATGTTCCCCCCCCCCCCACGACAATCTGAATCTTAGGACAAGAATCTCATTTCTAAGTTTCTTTTTTAAAAATTCATATTTACCTTGTGTAATGTATATTGGCTACATGCTTTAAAGTCTCCTGAAACATTACTGCATGTCGAAATGGCTTGGAGAAAATGCAAGGTGCTTTCTCACAAAGTAATTTCCGTCTCTGCAGAGAATAACTGTGACAGTTATAGACATCCATTTTGGTCTGACCGTTAGCGTGATTACGGTTTCCATGCCTACTAATTAGGTTACTATGGAACATACTATATAATTACGAAGATGCACAAATTGGAATAATTCTTAGTAATACCCTGCCTTGCTTTTCCCAGTGTACTTCTCTGTATCGTGACCGCAATTTACTCTCTTCCGTGAATTGCACTTGACCGCAAAGGTCTGAATGGCATAATAACTTACAAATTTAAAAGATATTAATATTATTTTTGGGTCGCTGTATGAATGTGCAGAAACCGTGCATGTTTCTATAATACGGACACAGTGTCATAGAAACGCACAAACACAAGAACGCAAGTATGAGAACGAACGGGAGAGATCGTGTGTTCAGCGCACGAGGCTCAAGGACGAAATCATATCGGACACCTCGGCCATATCATGTATCTGGCACCGGCTACGCCGCTACAGAACTCTATGTCCTCGGAATGAAAGGACGAATGTTTGAGGACTGCTTATCAACAAGAATACCCCCACCCCCCCACCCACCATCCTCCACACTTTTACTTGTGGGACAACAGTCATTATCAATTTCCTAGAAACTGTTTGGAAGATAAATAGCCCGACCAGAACTGGAATCCCCCCGCCGTACCCCCCCCCCCCCACCCCCCCATCGCTGTTCCATTCTCTGCTGCGCATGCACCGAAGCGCACGGCTGCTCCCTTTTCGCTGCAGTCAACGCAGCTGAGCTGCGCAGCCGCAGCTGACGCAGCCGAACCGCAGTGGCTAAGCGCACGATGAGACAGGGGCTGCCCTGGAGACCGAAACCCTCCCTCCACTGTGCAAACGCTTCACCCAATCACGCGCTGCCACACGCGGGCCGCTCTGCGCTCTGGCGAAAGATCAGGATTCTGTCGCGGTCTACGGGCTTCGTCAGGGTATCAAGATAAGGGCTGATGTGGGCACCCCCCCCCCCCCCCAACTCCCCTCGAAAGCCCATAAAGTTTAAACTTCTGAAACCTGAGGAGCAAAATGCACGCCCGCTCTCCCTGGCATCACCTGCTAACAAGATACGCCGCGGAGGCAACCGGGCACACGCTGTGCTCTAATGGGGTGAGACTGACTAATAAGGTGCCATGCCAGGACCTTTCAGAGTCAACTGGAAGAAAAAAGGGAAAAAAAAGAAGGAAAAAAAAGCACCTGAAAAAAGCTTCATGGAGTCAAAGCCTGAGTCACATCGACACGTGGGAAAAAAATAAATCAAGTAATTGCATTTTTTTTTCTATTTGACTTCTTATTAAGCCTTGACTGCGGTGCTCTGCGCTAAAAGTGCTTATTACTTCATTACCTTCACAAAAGGCGAAAGCCTTTTAAAGTGGAAGGGGAATGTGTGAATGAGAACTTCTGCAGGTCCTTACCTGAAACTTTTAAGGGTGAATTTATTTTTTTTAATTTTTTTTGTTACTGAAATGACAGGTCAAGCTCAGAATCAATGGCACCACTATTTTAAGCACATGGAGATTATTTAAAAACTAGTGACGCAAGGATATGTGATTTATACCACAACGTACCTTAACAGGACTTGGCTGACCTGTGCAATGTCGGCAAGAACCGCAGGTACATTTTTAACGCGTCAAAGCTACATGGAAAGGTATATCCGAGACTAGACAAGCAGAATAATATCCACGTAGTACACTGTCACTTAGCAGGACTGGACAGGACTTTGTGGACAAACTGTCCAGGAAGCAAGCTGCCATTTGATAGTTTCTTAAAACAACATGCCACGTTTTGGAAGATGCAGTATTTTGCGGCTATTTATGTCCAAAAGACACTCAAGAAGGATGAAATGCTACACACAAATAACATAGTAAACAAGTACTATGACTGCACAAGTACTGTGTTGTTTTTTGATCTTTATTTTTTATTTGTATATTCAAGTCATCTGCTCTGATGGGAATGCAGTCTAATAACAGACCTTTCGGGTTTCAGGCCGGTATGATCTGCTGATTTGGGGTCCACCCCCGAGGAACGTGTCCCGCTGCCGCTGCGTGGCTGTCCCACGGCTGCACGGGCCGATGGCTTCGCCTCGCCTCGCCGATAAAGCGGGGAATCTTTTAACCTCCCGGCCCTTCCTTTTTCGGCTACCTCCCTCCTGAGGCTCCCTCGCCCAGGTCTTAATTGCAGAGCGCTGCTGTGAGCTCCTGAAGCCTGATTAGCTCACCACGACTTAATGAACCCCCCCCCCCCTCCCCCTGACGCTCAACTCAACCGTGCAGGTCTGGAGATTAACATTTCTTTCAGGATGTACAGCATATTACCGCTTCAAGCAGCGGCAGGTGGTGGAGATCCTGGGCTGCGGCGGGCGGTGTATTCGCTGCTGAATCCATTATGCACGTCAGCTTCTGCGCGTTTGTGACGCGGCAATTCTCGCACCAGGTTGGTTTTTTTTTTTAGAAAGCAGGAAGCCAGAATGTACACTCAGGAGGTTCCAAAAGGCTCTTCTGTGTCCCCATAAGAGGAACCCTGACCAGTTCAAGGGTTCTTAGTCAAGCAAAATGGTTCCATTTGGAAGCTTCTAGTTTTTACAAATACCATACAAGGTTCCATAAAGAACTAAAAGGAGTTCTCCAGTGGAGAGAAGCCGAAGAACCTTTTTTTCCCCCCCGAGAGTGCATCATTACATCCACCAATCACCACTCTAATATGTATCCAATGGTTGTCACCAAAGTACTCCGTGATTGGTTCCTTTCTGTCCATGGATGAGACAGGGGTTAAGTTAGCAAATCGAAACCCTGCTTCCCTGGGGCAATGACAGGGGCCAGTTACCTGGCCTGGTTGGGGCTCCACACCAGCCCCACGGGACTGCATGACTTGCACTGAACCCCAATTTATTAGAAAGGACGACCCACCCCAGAGAGCCCAGAATAAGAAACTTTTCGCGGGTTCGGCTTGGTTGCCATGACGCCCGAGGCGCCACCCCGCGTTCTTCGCGCGGTGCTTTTTTTGTTATCGCAGCGACGATGTTCCGCGTGCGTCGTCTCGGATGCGAGTCTAGCGACAAAATGAGGACCACGGGGGGGGGGGGGGCGCACAAGGGGGGGGGGGCGGGTAAGGAGGGGTAAGTGGGGTGGGTAAGGGTGGATGAGCCACCTAGGGGGGCAGGTATAATTGCTGTGATTACCGCGCTGTTGGCAGACACTCACCCCCCTTCATCATGCCGACCTTGTAGCACTTCCGCAGTCGGCAGGCCTGGCAGCTCTTCCTGCGGTTCCTGTCGATGGTGCACTGGTTCGTCGCGGGGCACACGTAGTCACTGTGACCTGCGGAAGGGGCGAACGTGTTCGTTAACAAACACACACACACACACAAAACACACATGCCCAACATGCCTAGGAGGGGACGCTGGCTGTTGTTTCTGCTTCACAAACAACCTGGAAGCCACAGACTTCTGACAACTTAAACCCATTTCTCTTCCTCAATACAAATATCCTTGTTATCCCTGTTTGGCCATGCCTAGTTTAATTTTACCCCCCAAAACACAATTTGTTTTTACGTTGGCCCAGTGTAAAATTCCCAGGTACAAAAACCTGGTAATTCTGGCTTTGTGTTTGAATAGAGTAATATAATTTAGTTCACAAAACTACAAATATTTCACTGGACCTCTTAGTCTTGTTAGCTGAACAGTACAATATAAGTTAATACAGCTTATTAATGGTTGCTCTGTAATGCAAAAAATCTAAGTTGAGCTAACTCAGAAAGTGCAATGTAATCAGTTATATTTTGTCGCTGGAGGAGACTTACATTTTTAATAGTGCACCTAAACCACCAATTTTACACACTTTCATCACAATTTGTTTTGAATGACCGCGAGAACACTGGTCACAACATCACTCGTACAAGCGGTGTCCTTCATCTTCAATGCAATGCAAAACGCTAAATTTGTTCCTCGCTGTTAGAGTAACGGAGTCCTCGTGCACGTGAAATATTTCGGGACACTGTTTAGAATTCTGCAGCAACACGTTTGCAAACCTTAACACAAAAACAAAGCTAATGCTTGAGCCGGTATAAAAACTTTTTTTTTTTTAAAAACCCACATTTTTCTGAAAACTGAAATCTATTACTGCGTTTCACTCTTACTCGTCTCTGTCTGCGCTCATTCAAATAGTTTGACACAGAGGTCGGCACATGTAGGCTATATCTTTGGTGATATAGTCACCTTGAATGCTGCGCTTGAAGAACGCCTTGCAGCCCTCGCAGGACCACACGCCGTAGTGGTATCCCGAGGCGTAATCGCTGCAGACCGCGCAGTAGCGCGTCTCCTTCGTTGTCTCCGATGACCCCACGGTCGGCTGACTGTCAGAGACGCCGTTGAACTGGTCCCGCATGGTCTGTGCTTTGCTCCCGATGTTCTGCCTGTTGGCAAAAAAGCATGTGGTTTTTCTTTGTTTCTGTGATTCTGTTTTTATGGTGTTGTTTCAAGAGTTATCCGTCGAATTAACCTAGGGGAATAATACATTTTAAAAAAAACAACCAAAAAATACGCACAAACAAGGCGGACTTGCTGATAACATTCAGAGTGCTTGCTCGCGACCGCAAATCCGTAAACAGACTGCTCAAACGCAACCACTTCGGAATTTATTGCGCAATGTTATTTACAACCCTGTCAGATGCTACATTATAATCGTTCTGCTCGCCTATTTGGTGTTTCCCTTTTTGCCTTGTAAGTTGCCATATAATAATTTGGTGTGAAATTATAGCCTAACTGGCAGAGTTAAACATTTTATTTTTTTTACTGAGATGAACCCAAGTAACCCGACTGATACTTGGAATAGCGTTGTTTTACCCAACCATGTTTGAGAGTATGTTAAAAGTAGCCTCTCTAAATAAAACGCGAGAACAATGGCCGGACGAGAGTTCTGAGTGTGCAGCGGTCAATGCACTAATGATGGTCAAAGTGACCAACGACTTAGCATCAACGACCAATCATCGCCAGCCACCTGTAATTCTATGCTAAGCATAAAGCCGTTACTCGCGAGGCATTTCTGGGACCGATGTAGCACATTAGAGTTTAAAAATGTGTCGCGTGCTTCTGCCACGAAGTTGAGACGATATTTAGAAATGAAATGCCGTCCCCTTCCATTTCCAGGCAAGGAGTGTGAGTTAAAGCGCAAAAAAAGTATTTCACCAATTCGAACTTCCACATCGCCGAAGGCAATCAATGGGGTGGAAACCACGTTTCTTAATCTTTGTTTTATGACTCTTATTCATGAAATCTTGCAGTAATTCCTAATACATGTTTAGATTTTTTCTCAACATAGATTGACACCGAGTTTGAATTCATATTGTCTGTGTTATTTTCATACTCAACCACTTAGCAGCTGCCATGTCTGTCATAATAGCTTATAAAGTGCAGCCCTGCTGACGGGGGTCTGGCACGATTCAAACGTGCAAATATAATTACGCAGTGGCTCTGGATACTGTGAACCACATAAAAAACATGCCCTGTATTAAACTGCCTTTAGAAATATGATCAGAAATTCAGGAGTTCCTCTGTAACTCCTCACAAACAGTTTTTAAAAAAAAGGAGAAAACAGATTTCTGACAAATCCAAGTGAAGACACAGCACACCCATGTCTCCCCATGCTGCATGATAGACCAGCACTTTCAGACATTGTTTTAGAATCACATGCACAAACACTCAGCACACATCACAGAACACAAAACCAAGCTTTGCACCCCCTTTCACTTACAATCTTGAAAAAAAGTCCCTACAGGCTCCTGCAAATCCACCAGATGGAAAAACCAAAAAGGTTCTCTCTTGTCTTTTTTATCGTCTTTTTTTATCACTTCTTTTTTTTTCAAAGCAGCTGCTTGCCTGTTTGCTCTACCTGCTCGTGAGAACCAAAAAAAACAAAAAAAAACAGAGGACGACCCAGCAGACCTGGGGGTGGGGGGGGGGGGGGGGGGCCTGGAGCTCACCTGAAGACGGGGGTGGCTGCGGTGCTCTCCAGGTAGTAGGGCACCTGTTGGCCGGCGGGGAGGTGGGCGGGGTGGACGAAGGGGGACAGCTGCGGGCTGGCGGGCAGGAACACCAGCGGGCTGCCGGGCAGGCTGCCCAGGGAGTGCAGGCTGGCGTCGGAGGCGGGTCCCTGGGCCTCCGCGGCGGCGGCGGCGGCGGCGGCGGGCGCAGGGTAGTAGCTCACGCCGGCGCCACCGTAGAGCGCGGCGGACGAGCCCACGTAGTCGTAACCGCCGTCCAGGTAGCTGATCGCCACGGCGCCCGGCCCCGACCCTGTCCCGGTCCCCGTCCCCGTCCCGGGCCGGTTCTCCTCCAGGTACATGTCGGCCGAGGCCCTCTCGGGCGCGGGTTTCCCCGGCGACCCGGCGGTCTCCTCCAGCTCGCCCTCCGCCTCAGTCTTGCCCAGCGGCAGCGTTCCTGGAGCGCGGGCAGAAGACAGGCTTGCCATGGTCACAGCGGATAAGCAGCATGATTTAGCCTGTTTTTCCTCTCCTCCCCGCCTCTGTTCCGCCTCGAGGCTCAGCCCAAAAGGAAAGGGAGGAAAAAAAAGAGCTCCTCCTCTTTATTTCTTTTTTTTTTTTTTTAGAGCGAGAGAGAGACAGAAACCAGAACACAGCAGGAACTAGAAGGAATATTTCTCTCTCTTTTCTCCCCCCCCCCCCCCCCACATGAACCGAAATGCACAACAAAAGACGCCATTCTCTCGCTGGCCCTCAAGACTGTTGTAAATTAAGTCAATAGTCCCTTTTGAAACAATTTTGCAGCAGTTAGGCAAAGGACGTTAGCCCTGTGTTCCTGCTGGATTCAAAGCAGCTGGCAACGAACAAGCGAAATGATGCAATATAAGGTCGTTGCTCGTTGCCTACAATACTAAGGCAAAATACCCTGCATCCCTTAACTGCCTGTGCGGTGTCCCGCTCAGAAAAAGCAGGGTTCCAAAAGGCTCCTCTTTGTCTCCAGAGAGGAACCCTATCTAGTTCAAGGGTTCTTGGTCAGGCAAAATGGTTCCACCTTCGAGCTTTCACAGGGTTCCACAAAGAACTACAAAGGGTTCCCATATGGAGACAAGCCAAAGAACCTTTTTTTTTTCTGAGGGTGTCCAGTTGCCAGTCTTGCAAACAGTTTGAATTTGCATTGTATGGCTTCTCGTGTTTCATAACTGTCTTTGTCCTCAAAGTGGTATGTTTGAAATCAAAAAGTCAAAAAAGAGGTTTGATTGCTTGCAAGGCATTGAGACAGACTGAGTTCTAAGCAGTTCACCAGATAGGTCATGTTTTGCTGGGTGTCAGTCGAATGTCCGTGACAGTTCTGTTCACTTTTCACCTACTTCTCCGAAAATAAATAAATATTTATGGTATATAACTTTGATTTTTTCCAGTATTCACTAATGCTAAATTTAGGGAGGAAAAATGTTTTTCTGAAATACTTTCATAATACAATACTGATGCTTTGAGTACTGCAGTGATATTAAAATTATACAGCTTTACTGTTGTACATTCCAGATACTAAGATCCTACTGTGAGATTTGAAATGTGACCCTTTTCAACACTTTTGTTGAAGCCTAGAGTGATCCCCCGTCCCCATAACCAGATCTTTGTAAACTGACGAGATTCACAAAGAGAGGACACATAAATTAAGTCAGATGTTTCCCCAGAATTATAATCAAACTGGTGGTTTACAAGAAAAACTTACCTCAATATTTAGCTTAGTTGCTTTTTAAAATCATGCGCTGGTTTTTTTTTTTTTTTTTAGGTTCTCTGTTTCATCTGGTGGAATAAGCCCCATGCAACTCTGAAGTGTATTCCTTATCAGAAACCTCTCAATGCGCAGTTCCAGCAGGTGTAAGAGATGAAGAGAGGTACAAAATGCGTGCGCGCGCACACACACACACACACACTCATGAAAGGATCAGTGCTGTATCTCGGTTCAGGTCATAGTAACACAGCAAATAACTGAGGAGGTCATTTGATTTCCTGACTGCCAAAAAAAGAAGAAAAAACCCAAACACTGTATTTGAAGAGCTCTTTCACCTTCGAACCTGAGGCAAGTGGTCAAGCCATTTCCTACTTTCTATTTCATCAGAGACGTCTTCTTTTTTTTATATACACACTGAAGAAAAAGAGGAAAAGACAGAGAGAGAGAGCAAGAGTCAGATTATATCTAGTCCATATCCATTGTAGTTCTTCTTGTACTGATATAGTCATTCCAAGTAACTAGTTGTTCTGAACAGAGGAGATAAACAAGCCCCTCGGCCCAAGCAGCGGTTGCTTTGTGGAGGTGTTGTGTTATAGGGGTACCTTCGGAGGAGAGTGGCATCTCTTCTGTAGACTGTTCTTCCAAAAAAAACATTAGAAACCAAAACAGATAAAATAAATACTCTGGTAAGACTCTAAACCGTTTAAAATAAAAAATAAAATAAAATAAAAACCCAACTGTTTAAACTTGGCTTTTTGAAGACACTGCTTTAATACAGACCCCTTTCACTATTGCAGTTCAGTGGGTCCTATTTTGTATATATGTTGTGTTTGCTTTTATTTATAGTTTTCTTCCTTTTTTATTTTATTATTATAATGAATGCTTTTGTATCATTAATATCTGCAATTGTTAAAAAGTACATTGAGAAAAGCCCATAAAATGTTTTTATTTTTTATTTTGATGAAAGTGATAACACTAAACCAATATTTTTTGTATTAATTACATATTAATATAGACAGTACATTTTTTCATGCACTTCATGTCACCAGAATTAATTGATCTGTTTTCCCCACTGGAAGCATATTTGTTTTTCCGAGTTCATCATTCATTCAATCATTGACAAGCCCGCAGTTTGGTAAGAAAGAAAAAAAAAAAATCAACAGCAAGTAGCCAGATTTCCAATTCTTTCCAAGAACTTCCTTGTGGGGTGATTTGGACACATGGACATTGCGGATATACCGATCAAAGGTTCTCAGAATAGATACCAGTTGTAAATATTAATAAGTAGAGTGGTCATCTGAGGTAAATATACCACAGGTTTGCTTATATGTGCCATTCATTCAACCCGTGTAATGGTCTATTTTTCTGGCGAGTGAACCAAGATGGCTGACAATGTTGCCTAATTAAAGGCGAGTTCCCTTCTGTAAGACAGACTGCAGCTGAATGTGAGACTTCTGCAATACAATGTGTGCTTTTTGTATACTGCATCTGTGTCCTTGCAGGGCACTTAATGTAAATTCAAACCTAAACACTTAACTATCTTAACTGCCGTCGCACTTTAATTTCATTCTTTGTTGCTGTATATTTAATCTGAAAAAATTCTGTTTCATTGAACATACACCGTAAATTCATAACAATAATTTTGTTCTTATCATGGCAGCAATTTTCATTGTTAGTTATCATTTTACTGCTCTAAATGATGGAAAAATCAAATTGACAAATGACAATAATGATATAAGGGCGCACACACAGACATGCAAGTAATGCGCAACATTTCGGCCAGTGAGAAAGCGGATGATTTGACCGAGTGAACTCCTGGTTTTTCTTGGAGGTTTATGCAGTTTCAGCGAGCACAAGGCCACGGCCTGGCCTTCCATCCCCATCAAAAGATAAACGCATGCCTCTGGATGTCATCCAGGAAATAACCAGGAAGAGGACGGACTCCACCGCCATTTATGTACCGTCTTCAGAAGCACCAGCTGCATCCATCGTACGTACCGACACACAAATGTCCGAAAAACACATTAACCGTAAATCAAATCGGGTCTTTTTAAAAATGATAACACTGTTTGAGAACCCTCCCAATAAAGATCCAATTATTTAAACTTATGAAGACGTACAGTATAAAGTACAAATCAGTTCACTTCTGAAAGTGCAGAGTTAAAACCTTCAGTTTATTTAAATTGTATCGAAATCGACCTTTAAGTGAAATCGACCTTTAAGTAAACTCAAGTAAATTTATGAAGACAGTATACAGTATAGTCCCGATTAGTTAACTTTTGAAAGTGCAGAGTTAAAAACCTTCAGTTTATTTAAACTGTATTGAAATCGACCTTTAAGTAAATTCAAGTAAATTAAGTAGAATTCAAAAATTCAAGTAAACAAGCGGTTCCATGAGATTACCTTTTTCGCCCACTGGCCAGAGTGGCTTGTGGATTCTAAAAATCAGCAGCCATTTTAAACCTTATATCACCAGCAATACCTTTTACAAATATAACACAACCCGACTGATTACCAGCCCAAGTGACTGCTAAGAGTAGAAAACCTTACAAACCACAACCAGCATTTGGCTGGTGGCGGGCCTTAATTTCACACCCTGAGTGTCTCCATCGGTGACATTTTTAAATGTGTTTCACTTCAAATGCAAATGATAATTTCTGAATCTTCAGCCATGAAAGGAAATGAGCTGTCCCTACCAGGAATTCTGGGTAATTTTAGATGCTCTGCCAGCGTGCTTCTTTATTCAGGGAGAGAGAGCCCATGTTTCAGACATGTCAGGTCAAGTTGTAATTGCGAAGATTGAACAATACCTCCATAAGACGGTTGCGCTTCTCTCAAGAAATCACCCGCAAAAAAAAAAAGAAGGAAAAAAAGCAGTACACTGGAGGACAGAATCATCTTTTTCCTTCACCTTCATCCCATATTTCCCATTTCTGAAATTACCCTCTAATTACTCATTTCAATACACCAGATGAGGAATTATTTCCTTAAAAGCCTGGGGTTTCTTTTCATAAATTGCTGTAATAAGATTTCTGAAAAGGTATTTTTGTGTTTTCGAGATGGATGCTAACCTCTCTCTGAGTAAGGACTGCATAATTGCATTGACCATGTGGCCTGTTGCTTTGAATCACATACCCTGGTTTTCAGCTGTACAACTGGAGTACTTTTTCCCGACCAAATATTTTTGGTTTCGGTTATATCAAATTAATGTTCCGCAGCAGAAAACTATTAAACATCTGTTTTTTCACTCAGCAATTTGTGCAAAATCTGAAACAACTCTGACCACGGTTTGTGGAATAGTGCTCGCCACACATCTGAACCGAGCAGTAGACATTTTATTGACAAAAGAAGCGCTTACTGTGATCTGAGACCCTCAATGAAGTCACGGTCTGCTGTTTTCACTCCGCAATAGGCCTTGTTTTGCACTGAGACAGGTGCACTTCAAGGCTCAACACGGCCAGGTGATTCACGGGATCAACAGAGGAACACGCGATCCTAAAGATTTAAAGGTTTAAACAACAGGAAAGCCCGGAGATTTTGCAACAACTGTAAACAGTGTGCTTCCAGACCATGTCTAGCAAATGTGGCAAGTCAAATTTGTAATCAAACATAGACAGATTTCTTTTTTTTTTCCTTTAAAATTGAGAATAGTGGACTGGATGTTATTTGCTATATGCAAATATTTATCCGTATTGCACAGGACAGAAAAAGAATAAGAAAAAAAATTTAGGCATAGTATGAATATGAGAGACATAAAGCAATAAAATGTGTCAAATAAACAGGACTGCACGCCAAGTCCTTTTTTTAGGTTGATGAGCACCACCTGTCAAAAAAAAACTAAAGAATAAAAATGAGAGCTTCGGCAGCTATCATTTATGATTTGACAAGAGGCTTTCATCCGCACTAATAGTCCCTCGGAAAAGAATTTCGCAAATCAAGCAGACGTGCCTTTCTGAACAAACACATAATGACAGTAATTATTTTATTCAACCAAGAAAGTTGTTTTTACCACGTCCGGCCAATATGCAGAAAATAGCATAGTGGGAAGCCTAGAAGTTTAACCAAAAAACAGATTTCCTGATTGGACTCTAGTTTTATGATGTGCCATTCATCCAATTCATTTCTACAGTCTCTGTTCAGTAGTTGTCTGATATTTCCCCTGCATGAGAATGATATAAAAAAAACTATTTTCAGTAAGAATAAGGCTGTTACAGCACCAGGAAATTGTTCAATTATTGACTTTGAAAAAAACATACAACACAGAGACCGCGGTTTATCTGGATTACAAAACACACTTCCAAGTCGGCAATTAAATTTATTTTTGAATACATACACAATATTCATCCAATGCAGATGCAAGTGTCCCAATGTCAGCGAACGACAGCTTCCTTCAACACCCTGACTGAAATCCTTACTTCAGCTATTGCGAACCGTTAAAAAAACAAAAACGTTTGAATAATGTGTAAACTTCGATGCATGAACGAGCGCATGCATTAAAAAAAACATCAGTCTGCTGCACTTAAAATTAGTTGGAAGAGGAAGCGGCACAGACTGCAATAACAAGCAAACTGACCAATAACAGATCGTGCCTTGTTAAGCCTACTGTACGCAAGACGCTGCCCTGATGCTTCAAGAAACAGTGCAGCCAGAACAACTTCCAAGGCAAAAAAATGTTGGACATTAAGACTGTTCACAAGAACTTAGGAGAGCACAAAAAATGTGTAACATTCTAAAGAAATGTTTCATTTTAGGGTCATTCACTGTGTTAGCAGCACTTACTGTAACTCTCTTTACATCTCTAATATGGTACAGTAGGTATCATTAGAGAATAAGTCAGCCTAGATTGTATGGTAAAATGTAAAAGACCGTATGAAGCTGAATTTATTTGGAGATGTCCGGACTGTTCACAAAATGTTCTACGTAACGTTCTTTGCCTTAATATAAATGCCCATAACGTATCAGAGGCAGTACAAATCCCATGTGCATATCTTAATTCAAAATATACTTATTATACAGTAATACAGTAAAAATGGTCTATGTCCGGATGAGATGGAAATCTTGGAAGTATGCAAAAACACACCATCTGTAAGCAGCACGCTGCCTGCCCATGGAAGCCAGTAAAAATAGGAAAAATAAGACATGGTAATTTTGGAAGTAAGGTGAGATATGTAAACTAAGCATTGAATGCTTGTACACAAGTTTAGCTGAAAACAGTGACCAAAGTGTTCTACCAGTTAATTCCCTAACTAAAAAAACGGGTGAAAAGGGCTATGCCTTGAGCAGCAATTAAACGATAGGTAGAACGTCATGCAAGACAACTTTCCGATTTTTCCACAGTAACATCGGTCTGTCGTTTTAACGCTGCGGTTTTGCTTTTTGCCTCGAGCTCGCCGGTAAACTCGGGTGTAAAATGAAAGACCTATTGTTCTCTGTGATGGCTGGAGAACTGTATCACTGCGTACGCTCCACTGGTCATCCAGTTGGGCTCTCGAGCGGTCATGCTCTCCCCTTGGTCGGGTCGGAGGCCCACCTGGACGTTGGCCTTAAGGGTCCTCAAACTGCACAGGGGGGCGGGCCGGAACCCCCTCAGGGCCCTCTCGAAGGTTTCGGTGTGCGCCCAGTCCCTGTCGCTCGTCAGCTTCCTGTAGTTGAGGTCGCCCTTGAAGAGAACGAGGTCCGCCTGCTGAAGAGCGGCATAGAGGTCGGGGGCGTCGGCGGCCATGTCGCAGAATTCGTGGGGCAGGGTCCAGAAAGGGTGGTCGTGGTAACACCAGGTGCCGTCCTTCACGTAGCGCTGCCACTGGGCGCCGCTCTTCGACATCCACTTGTGATTGGCCGCCATGGTCTGCTTTATGGTCCAGCTGAAATCCTCCCGCGTGGTGTCGGAGACGAACCACGGCATGGACTTCCCGTGGAAGTGGACCTGTCTGGCCAGGCCGGAGGAGACCAGGAAGTCGGCGAAGACGAGGTCGGTGACGAGCTCGAAGCCCGCGTTGTCCAGGACGATGTCCACTCTTCCCCGCGGCTTCCCCGACCCTCCTGGGGTTTTGCCGCCCATCAAGACGGACCAGACCAGGTTTGAGTCGTCCACCAGGATGAAGGACTTCAGATCCTCCAGGGCCTCCACAGGACTGGACTTCTGAGAGTTCTCCTGACCCGCCGAGATGGAGAGATCGCACTTGTTTCCCCACAAGGAGACCTTCGAGACGGATCGATGAAACACAAGTGCATTACTACCAACTCAAACAGTGCTCCTGTCTACAGTGCATTCAGGTCTACAGTATTTTGATTACCATGACAACAGCAGGATCCCCAAGGGAGTAACAGATTTTATTAGCTGCAGAATACTTTTATCAAATCTCCTCTTCTCTCATTTGCAAGGGCGTACTTGATGGGGTTACAACCTCCCCAATATGAGAAAACAGGCCAAATCCCCCCCCCCCCCCCCAAAAAAAAAATATAGGGTGATGATGAGGAAAATTATTTCATATAATCAATATGGGGATTTCATACTGGGATTGAGATACTGATCAGTAATCTGAAGTATTTTCCCCTTAGAATTCACCTGGAATTATCATTTCACAGCTGTTCTTTCTTCCTGGGGGAGGAAAGAAGGGTTGCAGTTCTCAGGGTCTATGCATTTCCACCCCCCCAAAATTCTAAGTAAAGTTACGCCCTTGCCCATTTGTAACTGTCGCATGTGCTATGCGCTTCTGTGCACTCCTGCAGTACACTCGCTTGTGATTTGTCGACAACAACTGGTAACCTTTATGTGGTTGGTCAGTTGCCAGGGGATTCTTAAGAAGCATTGGTGACCAAAGGATCCATGTCTGACTTTATCCCACTCGACCCCTTGAAGGAGAATGCCAATTCCGTACAGTGACAGCAGACTGCCAGTTTCTGTCAGTTTAGTTCGGGTTCATATTACTGACGTTGAAAGTTGAAACTATAGGTCTAAGCCTCTAGTTGTGATAAATTATTCTACTGACTTAACCCCCTCAATATAGGGCCTTGCTTAATGTGAAACTTCAATCAGAAGTAACCTTTGAAAGAGGGCTGCCCAACCCTAATTTCCTAATGTGGCACAGCTGATTCTACTAATAAGCAGTCTCGCTGTTGAATGAGGTGTGCTTTGTGAGGGTTGGAGTGAAAAACAACAGCACAGTAAATCCTCAGGAACAGGGTTGGGCAGCCCTGCTATAAAATCATCTTATATCTACAGCTATAGTCAATTATATATCGCAGTTTTCAGGCGGATGACCTTTGTATGAACGTGACTAAACCCTGGAGGTCACTCACCTGCAGCAGTTTCAGAAACTGGTTCAAAAGCTGCTCCTCAGAGAAGTCGTTCATGTTTTTATTCAGTCCTTGGAGATACGTACAAATCGCTATTATGGCCTGTTGAGACTCAAAGTAGCTTTGCGTTTTGGCTGCTCTGAACACATCAAAATCACAGATTGGGGGACTGAAACAAAAAAAAATTATTTAATTACAAACAATACAATTAAATATTGATAATAATAAACCATAATTTGGCACGAGCACACAAATTCTGCTGTTTCTGCAGATTTTCATTACATGTGATTTATTTTCTTACTGCAACTTACATTAAATTCTTTCTCAGAAAACTTCAATGGCCAACTTACACATTATTCAACACAACAGCTATACATTTACTGAAATTGTAGCAATGTCACTTAATAATACAACTGTGCCTCATGCAAAACTTGAACCTGTAAACCCCCTCCGACAAGCCCAGTTACCCCTCTGCCACAGCCAAAGGACTTTCTCCATTTCACACACACTTATTATCAGCAGCTTACTTTAGACGTATAGATTCCTGAATCCTTCTGTACATGTAGCACTCCACGTACAACCACGGTGACTTGAACCAGCTCGGCGGCTGGTTCTCATCCATTAGGTTCTGCTGCCGTTGCAGGTACTGGTTCCACATGTCCGTGTCCACGCCATCGTCAGTCAGGGCCAGCACCGGTTTGTCTGTCTGCAGCTCGTTACGAAGTTTGGAGAGGAAAGAGATTGCCCTCTTTTCGGCCTGGACGCCTTCCTGCAGGCCGGGAGGAAGCAAAACGACGTTAATTTCGCAAGAGGAGGCGGTTGACAATAAACCTGACGTCACTGTGTTCGGCGAGGTTATGTCTCCTTACCTCCCCGTGTTCTTCAAAGAATTTGTTTTTGTTTCGGTGGATGGTGTCGATGACTTTAGTAAGAATGGTTGGCAGTCTGTCCCTTACTGTCAAGTACGCAAAAGTTCTGAAATAAACAGATAATTATAGCAGTTTCAATCGCACAAGGTACACTAAAGAAGGAAAGAGTTAAGGAAAGACCTAGTACTAACCCCAGCTAATTCGAAATAAGCCGTTTAAACAATACAACGCTAGCTAGTTGGCTTATTTTATGTTTTTACTTTTTGGAAATGTGTGGGTGGTTAGCATTAGCATGCTAAGCTGCGGTGGAACGAAAAAGCCACGACTGTCAGCCTGTCCAGAGCAAAACCTGGTGAGGCATGTTTCCAAGTTTAATCGACTGACAGCTTCAGGCTGCGTGGCTGATAGCTAGCAAGTGAGCTAGGTCATAATGGTAGCAACTAGCTACCCATTCTGACACTGATGGGCTGTCAATAATCACAATAACCGCCCACAACAGCTAGCTAGCACTAGCTACCCAACTGACAGGTGACAAGCGGTAAATAACCACAGGGCGAGCTACACCTAACGATATGCGAGCCAGATTGACTATTTTACTATTAGCCAATTCCTATTGTGTAATTGCAATAACTTGTGCATTAACGTTATTTGATCGCTCACAGCAATGCAGTGTTAACACGATATCGGTGTTCATTTGTTAGCCAGTGAGTCATTTAAACATACATACCCCACAAATTTTGCAGAGAGAGACTCTGGAACTCCGCGAAGCGTCACTTGGTTCGCCATGTCTACAACCAGGAAGTGGATAAGTGCAGCTATTCAAACAAAACTTTATGCATCATTGCATGGGCTCATGTTAGCTAGTTAGCTACATGTGTGCTGATCAACACAGGCTGGAGCCGTGGACGCACAGATGAACCCCGGGCAGAATCAAAGCAAGCTTGACAACTAAAGTTTCCACGTTAAATCGGGAATTTCTCATAAGAAGCCGTGTCAGTGATGACAAATATATTATTTTCGCATTCTGTGACTGGGGATTAAACAGGTTACTAGCTAGCTTTGCATTATGACTCAAACTTTTATTATTTTACCTTAAATACCTTCAATCAAATTACGACAGTCCCCCACTGTTAATGTTAGCACAGCTAGCTTGCTACAGAATATGCACCTGTCACTGCTAGGTAACGTATGAATGGTAAATGAATTAAAATTCGTTAGCCTTTTAGCAATCTAGCTAATTTAGCAAAAAATGTAGCTAGATAAACACTGATGCCAGCTAGCTGTCTAGATAGCGTGTATGTTCAAGGTCAGTCCGCATGTTTAGCTTGCTAGCCTATAGGCAAGTAATAGCACTGACAAAGCTAAAGTTAGTTTAACGTGAAGTTACATTACATTTTTGGTTAGCTAGAAGGCTGCGCCAGCAACCGTAGCTCTATAGCTAACTTGTTATTCCTGTCCCATGCAGTAGCTAGATTGCTAATGCTATCTAGACTACATAAATTAACTTAGCTGCATTATTGCATTCCAGTTTTACGTGGACCTTTGGCTACTGATTGGTCAACTGTGAGCTATAGCAGAGTTTTAACTGACGACGTTACTAGATAATATATTAAACTAGCATGTTTGTGTACTTGTTGACTAGTTAGTATTTACATGCCAAGTGATGCAGCTAAGATAGATTTGCAAGTGCAGTCATTTTCAGTGTTGTCATTCGTGGTATAATTGTTCACACCTAACAAAAAGTGACACAAAAAGTAGACTAACGTTTTTACAGCTGATTGAATTTGTCACCTTTTTCCTACAGGTGAACTATGGCTATCAAGATCACCAGGAACTCGCTGTGGTTGCTGCAGAATCTGGATAAGAGTTTTGGCAGACCGACTGGATTTAATCAGTTACCTTGTTGCCTCAGACCCAAGCTAGCAAGCCTGCAGAACCCGTCTCTGACGGAGAGAGGCCGTGCTTGCTTCACCGATGCGCGCAGTAACGTCTGTCTACGCGCACCTTATCGGAGACAGTACTCTGACCCTTTTCCGAACTGTCGTGTAAGATGGGACAGACGATTGTTTTGGGGGGAGCAATATGTTCTTTGTTCAGCGGTACACAGGACAGTCTGTGTGGCCACGAAAGTGCCAAATCGGTTCTACTCGGCCGCTGCCGCCATGCCAGTCGCAAAAAAGTCGCCGTTGCCAGGGAAACGGGCGCCCAAAGGACCCAGGACCAAGCAGCCGTCTCGATCCAACCAGCCCTCGCCTAATGAGGACACGGTACTATGCCTCTTTCAGCTGAGGGACAAGCATTTTAGACGTGGTTTGCACGCAGTATTTCTGGCGGATATACCTGAGAAAGCTCAGGTGGATAAAAAAAAAGAATGGAAATTAAGCTACCTGGGCTAGCCTATGACATCTCACTATGATGAGCGCCTCATCATGGACTGACGTTTGGTAATGTCCAGGATAGCCACCAAATTACCTCGCTGTGTCGGGTTACTAACATGGACAATTAAGAATCGGAAGGGAGTCATTAAATCCCTGCAAGAGGGGCATGCCGGTGAGGCACCCAGCTGTAAGCTTTTGAGTGCCAGTGATGCACTTCATATCCCAGAACTGAACCCGGAGTCAAGATTCTATTCTGGAACGTGAACTGCATCACTGCACACTTGCCTTTGCTGCTACAAACTGTAGCTGGCAGTGGCAGTCCATATGCACCTGCTGGGAGAACTGCCCCTGTACGGATATTATTCTTTGTACTTTACCTGATGCCATTTATTCCCTCTCTAAATTCAGGTCACATTTACAAAAGGAAAATATGGCCTTTTGATCATGGCATGATTTGTACTGTAGGGGAGTATTGAAAGTGCTCCAGTGAGGGGATGTTCCTGCTGTAACGTCACTTGTATAAATCACAGAAGTCGGGGGAGATTATGTTAAAAATATAATATCATACAGACAGTTATGCAGCTGGAGGAGCATCCGATCAGCTATGCATTTGATCCTCCCTTAGAGTTTACGGCTTTTGGCGTACTGTACGTCTGGTTTCTAAAACGAGGAATCGGAACCTCCCAACATCTGGTTGAGTAATTGAGCTGATAGAATCTGTGTGCTGATTAATTCCTTCCTGGGACTTTGCAGCAAGACACAGTCCGCATTACAGGAGATGACACAAGCATTCTCGTAGTGGTTTTAGTTTAGTTAAGAATTTCTGATGTGAATGTCTTGTGATTAAAATTTTTTTTTTTTTTTTACAAGGCCCTGTTGTCATGTGCTGTCCAAATAAGCTTCTTTCTCTGATCACATAGATCTGGGTTGATCTATGTGATGTGGAATAGCTGTTTGGAACATCCTTCTGTGATGGCTTGCCTTGGTTGACAAAACCGCGTGCTAATGTCAGCACCATATCACGAAACGCATTCATCTTCGTAAATTTCGCAATTATTTTGAAATGACTACTGAGTCGAATTAAATTAGATTCCGAGTATTTCAGAAAGCAGAACTGGGAATCACTCTTCAGAAAAAGGTCAAGATGACGTAATGCCACATCAGCGTGTACGCCAGGGGCCTTACGACCTTTGTTTTGTTTTTTTTTAATCCCTTCTGCAGGACATGATGCAATGCATTGCTTTTGCCACTGCGGACCAGTACGTCTTGCCGAGTCTCAGCCACGAGCTGTCGGCCCATGGGTTTTTAGAAATGACAGATTTGCCTAGAGGTAAAATTTTAAATCCTGATTCATGTTCATGTTTGATGTCAGGCTTACTGTTAAGAGACTTAACGGCATCAGAACCTTGTTCATTCCCTCCCAAATGTCCTAGTAATTAAGGTTTGATTGTGTTTATGTATTGTTAGCTTAAATTTCATACATTGTTTTCACTTATTTTTATACGAGAGGTAAAACCTTACTCATTTTGTAAATCAGGGTAGCTGTGACAGTATAGTTATTTTGGTTTTCCAGATGCTTCCAATGTCCTTGTTATGGGAACAGAAATGGCTTCTAAGTCTAATGACTGTGCATTGATGTTTTTCTTCAGGTGAGAGGTCTACACATCTGAAATATTAGCCCCCTCCTAAATTTGCCCCATTCTTTCCTTTTTTAATTTCAACATTTAAATGACATTAATCCCTTTATGTCCACAGGGAGGGGTCTGTTGTCTTCTGGAATGTAGAGGAGAAAACGGTGTGTATGATGTTGGTAATCATGCCGTGCGTACCTGCTGGACTAACCAAACTGCCTTTGTAGGATATTATACTGTGAGTTACAAGCATGCTGGCATATGTAGATCGTACTATAGTACATTGAGCACTAACATTAGATGATACTACTGTATAGTATTTACTAAAATAAGTGTAGTATTCTTAGCGGGTACATTAAATAGCATGTTTTTGGACAGATATCTGACTTGAAGTTTAAATAAATAACTGCTGCTAATCGCTTTATAATGCTGATGTAACAATCACTACCAGTAAATGAAAGCTATGGAGTTCTGGGACACTCTTATAATTTTGAAAAACGTTCCAGAAAACCAGTTGTTTTGCGGAGTCCATTTTGATGTGAGACCTGCCACAGAGCTGTCTGTTTGTTCATCTGTCTGCCACTGCAGATGAAAAACGTGATGAGGATCTTGGAGCATCACGAGGTGAACCCGTATGAAGTAGCCCTGGTTCACTGGGAGAATGAGGAGATCAACTACACACTGGGGGAGTACGTCTGCTCTCTCTTCTCCTGTGATGCTCTTTTTTTAATGGCCTGTAGGTGGCAGCACAAGCTATGGATGTCTGTAGCAAGCTTGGTGGCTTGCACTCAGTAAACTGGCCTGGTCGAGGATCAAGTGCCAAACTTTGGGTCACTATAGCCATCCTTGAGTTTGCATTGTTGGTTTAACAGAAGTACAGTAGATCTATCTCAGGACCAACAGTAATTTCTTAGTTGATGTGTTAATATTTATAACCCTCTGCTTGTGATTGGTCCTGAAGGGATTTTAGAATGGTGCTGTGTTGTCTGTTATGCAGGAGTTTCACTTATTGCATGATAAATATGACTCCTCCCTCTTTTTTTGACAGAATGTAAAGTCCATGTAATGCTTATAGTTTTACATTTTCTGTATTACTGTGATTGTTTGTTATAACTTTGAAAGCATGAGTAAGCAAAGGTGTCCTAGGATAGCTCCATGCACTGTCTTTGGGGGAATCCAGCATAGCAGTGGATTAAGCAACAGCGCCCTCTGCTGTTATTTCTTTTCCTTTGCATTTTTTTTGCATGTGATATTGACCGTGTATATTTAAAGTGTAAAAGGCTGACTTTTGCTCTACAAAAACTGTTGGCACAAATGTCGACGTGTGCTACTCGACTCTCGTTGCCTGTGGTGACGTCACTGAGATATTGTGTTGCTCAGTCTAACTCCTCCTCTTCCTGCTCCTGTTTTTAAAAGTGACCGTGCGCGCCCTTTCTCTCCCAGGGGAAACTCGAAGCTGCACCGTGGGAACTTCCTGCTCAACTGTGAGCTGGCTCAGGACCAGGCCGTGCTGGAGAAGTTCGCCTTCTCCAACGCTCTCTCCCTGTCAGGTGAGGGGTGATTCCGCTTCGGCAGCCCCAGCAAACGCACGCCCTGAGCTGGCCACAGGCAGGTGGGCTCTCCCCTCTTGAGTCTGGTTCCTCCGATGGGGAATTGTCGAGGAGGTTAAGTGGTAATGTTCCAGATGTGCGAACCAATCTTCTACTCCAGCTCTGCAGTGAGTGTGGTATTGCTACCATGCTGTTTTTACTGATATCGCCCTCCCTAACCGTATAATAATATTGATCAAATATCATTTCATATTATACATTCATATATAATAATGTATATTCATATTGTATTTCTAAGCTTCGAGACCAGAAGTCTTGAAGAAGTTGGGAAATTTTTTAAAAGTCAACATAAACAAAGTGAAAATGAAATCACTTAAACCCCATGGAAAAGTAATGGTAAATTACTGGTGTTAGTTGCATAAGTTTATGTGCTCTAATCTCATTTGGTTTGGCTTGTTTTTGAAGTCGTGACTTCAGAAGTTGTGTCGTTCCGCTCCACTCACAGCGCTGTGTGAGAGAGAGCGATGCTTCCACTGCGCTTTCAAACAGAGAGCGAGTGCGTGCAAAACTCCCCCCCCCCCCCCCCCATCCCTCCTGGGGGGCTCTAGCGCTTAATCTAATGGATGTGCATGGAATCAGGCCTGCCCCGCCAGGCACACCCCCCCCTCCCCCCTCCCCTGCCTCCCTCCCCAAAAATAAACGTGACGCCATTCTCGGTCAGCCTCTGTTGTTCAGGGCAACCGTTGCCATGGAGACGGTAATCCATGGTATCACAGAAATGCAGAACCAGTAGGCCTTGGGGGGGACAGGAAATTTGGAAATGAGACCCCCCCTCCCCTCCCCTCCACCACCCCCCTTGATATGGGGGCAGTTAACCATATCTTTTTAAATGCCTGTAAACGTGTGACTCTCACAGAAATCACAGTTTTCACGTGTTTGTGTGCCACAGTTTCTCATTTTAGAGGTACATTACTCATTTAGGTGTCTGTTCAAAGCAGGTTGAATTTTTGCTGGACTTACTACTGATAATAAGGCAATGATTTATCATATCATTTATTCTTACATAATCTCAATGAATGTTCATGTCACTTTGGTTGAGTACACCTAGATCTTGAGCATATTGGGTGAAGAATTGACTATAGTCACACATGAAGATTCTACAGCTTCAGCCCAATTCTGGGCGCACTTTTTCCTGTGTTTTCTGGGTAAAATTCCGTTGGTAGACTCAACCCTTTCTTCAGTCGGGCTTTGAAAGGGCTATTCTTCCGTTCAGGTTTTTCATTTTGCTAAAGGGTGCCTGTGCAATTGTGTTTCATCGCAGTGAAATTGGCCATATGGGAAGTGTCGCTGGACAATTTTGTGGAGTCCATTCAGTCCATCCCTGAGGTGAGTGCATTAGACCGCTGTTCCATGTCTTGTCAGAGCTGAGCACCGAAGGCCTGATTACTGCCTGAATCTGAAGTTAACAGACCTTTCACCTCCAGTACTGACGCTGTACGCCTGCCCACAGCTGCAGTTCCATACGCAATGAAAACACGAGCGCGCGTGTGTGTGTGTATGCTACTTTGCGTTAGCATTAGCGTTTTCATACATCAGCGTGCTGTTATAACCATACAGCGGCGAGTTTCTGACCGTGCCCGATGTGTACGTGTACGAATCTGTCGATTTAGGACCTCGCAAGGTCCTAAATCGATTGGATCTGAGCATATTGTCAAGGATGAGGTTCTTTTTCTTTTTTTTTCTTCTTCTTCCTCCGTTTTAAGTGGCTAAGCCAGGGGGAAAAAAAAAAATCACCATGGGAACCGTGGGCTTGTTGCTAGGTTGTAGAGTCCTCCCGTGGAGGTATAAGCGGTCCCCAGCTGTGTCAAGCTGTTCTAACCCGGTGCGGGATCCGAGCGGTAATCCAGTGCCGTAGGCACTGTTGGGGGGGGGAGCGGGGTGGGGGGGGTTTGGCAGTCTGGCCTTACGTTCCGTCTCCAGTTTCAGTACGGGAAGTGCGCTGTGTTTTTAAAAATAAAAAAAATTTGGGTCTAACCCTAACGTGTTATGACAGGTGCCCTCCTCCCTCACGGGCAAGTTAATGACTCCCTAGTCCTTCTAAATTGTACTAAATTCAATTAGGAATGAGATTTTTTTTTTTTGTTGTTGCTTTCTCTTGTTGTACATATTTCCCCTGTCTGGCTTGCCTGTGTGATCACGAATGAAAATGGGTTGTGGTACATCAAAAGGCTACTCACAGTTTGCTTTTGTCATGTAATTCTTTACTGTTGTTGTTGTTCTGGCTGTTTTTTTTTTTTTTTAAATTAGATGCTGAAATCTGGAAAAAGGGTGAAGCTTTCTCGAGCAGAGGTGATGCAGAAAATCGGAGAGCTCTTTGCGCTGAGGTAAACGCATTCGTGCAGCATTAGTATTCAGACATCCGGTCGACTGGGCTTTTAAGCTCAGAGCACTGGACAGCACCGCTGATCCTGGTCCTGGAGAGCTGCAGGACATCTCAAAAAAACAAACAACCCGCTTAGACCCGGGAGGCCAGGTGAGCTAACGGTGTCATGAGCTGCTTTAGTGGAGTGAGAATAAAATCAGAAACACCCTGCGGCTCTGCAGGACCAAGGCTGGGACGCCTCTGCCAATCATTAGATGATAAATAGTAGAGAAACTCCCCCTGGTGGCTGTTCGTGCTAAAAGCACGTTCTTTAACCGATTTTGATTTATTTCACTGATATACTGTTGTGTTTACAGCCCGGTAAGCGGGTGCCAAACCTGGTGTAACTGGGCGCTTGCAGTGCCGAACTTGTTGCTGAAATCCTTCTGTGCTTTTTTTTTTTTTTTTTTTTTTTAAACCTGGTTCCGACAGTGGAGACACGTGGGTAAGGGGTTCTACTAGGGTTGCCAGATTCCCGGGTTTGGACCAGAATGTCCAGTTTTCAAATTATCAGTAGGGGACTGGACAAAATAAATATCCTGTCTGAAAAATTGATTGAAATTTGGCTGATAATTTGCAATGAATGTCTTCTGTCGTCACTCCGCGATCAATTCCAACAGCTTTTGCCAGTCATTAAATTAGTTCCGACAGACCCCCCCCCACCCCCCCCAGTCCGCGATCGCTACCGACAGTGTGTGCGTGTGTGGTGTCCTGTTTTGAAGGATTCTAAATCTGGCAACCCTAGCTTCCCTACTCAGATGGCTCCGCCCAGTCTGTGGACAGCGTCCGGTTTTGAGGAGTTGTAAATCTGGCGACCCTAGCTACCCCCCCCCCCCCCCCCAGACGGCTCCGCTTGCTTTCCAGGCACTGCATTAACCTGAGCTCTGACCTGCTGCTCACACCCGACTTCTACTGGGACCGGGAGAACCTGGAGCAGCTCTACGACAAGACCTGCCAGTTCCTCAGCATCAACCGCCGGGTCAAGGTTCACACGCGCTTCTCCACTTTACACTACGGGGCATTTAGCAGATGCTAACATATGTATATGTATGTATATACATTTATACATTTGTATGTGTGCGTGTATGTATAACTGTATAAATGTAAATGCATATATTTGAGTGTTGGTAAGGCTACATTTCCACTTGGGCTGAGCTACGTAAAATGTGCCTGCCCAGGAATTCAAGACACGGTACGTTAGCACTGTTAAATAAATCTCAACGGCTCTGTATGACATCACCACTGTCCGTACGAAGACTCCGCCCCCTCACTCGGCGACGCCTCCGTCCCCCAGGTGATGAACGAGAAGCTGCAGCACTGCACGGAGCTCACCGACCTGATGCGCAACTACCTGAGCGAGAAGCACGGCCTGCGCCTGGAGTGGATGATCGTCATCCTCATCGCCATCGAGGTCAGGAGGCTCCGCCCACCTTGGTGGATCCGCCCCCTGCCCCCCCCCCCCCCCCCCCCCCCACATCGCGTGGCGTCAGCCTGACCACTTGTGGTTTATCGAGTCTGACATGGTGGCAGCGTTTTGTTTTTTTTTGTTGTTTTTTTTGAGGTGGTAAACTGCTATTTGTAGTCGTGTTGCCTAGTTACAGGCCAGCCCATGTACCTGAAAGCCTCATTCAGTGGCCCACAGCATGGTTAGACTACTGACTGGATAAAACGAAAATGTCATGTTTATCACAGAGGTGAACAGAACCGGTTACTTATGCAAGAAACATGGGTCTCCTTATGACCGATATCTAATCATCCTGTTGTGGGATGTTTTAAGAACTTTGTTGCTTTCAGGATGTTAAAAAAAAACTCTGGCTTAAAATCTCGACTGAATAAAGTAGGCTTTATATTGCCATATCGGTTTTCTTTGGTTCATTTTGCACAATATAACTATTGAAAAGTAAGTATTATTGCACAAAGAGAAAGACCCTGACTGCAAAAGGCTTTAAACTGAGATACTTTTCCTTTTGAAATTCACTTTTTTTTTATCTCTCTGGATGTGTGTTAACAGACCTTCATATGGGAGAAGCAAATTATCACACTAGCACGCTCTGCTCTCCCTTAGCTCTGAATGGAGGATGAGTGGTGTAAACAGAGAAAGGCTAAATTGATCAAAAGTATTGATCACCTGCAGAATGTAACATTAGAAGATGGAGGTCTGAGCTTCGTTTCAACCCGAGTTATCAACACGACAGACTGTCTCTCTCTCTCACTCTGACCTGATTTTGTGTGTTTAATGTCAGAACTGTTCAAATATTGGAATCTGCTGATATTGAATGCGCAGAAATAATAGTGCATTTGTTCCTCTCCTCAGGTGATGTTTGAACTTGCCAGAGTGATCTTTTAAAAAGATCTCTTGAAGGACAAAGGTGTGCCACAGGATGACCCGTCTCCAAGACCCGCAGACCATGATCATTTGAACAAGGAACAAATAGACAAAGATGCCCTTTGCCACAATATACCCCAACTCCAAGATATCGCATCTTCGGATTGATGACATTACCTTGAATGACAAAGAACATTGAATAGATATTCAAGAGCTTAAATGAATCAAGTCTGACTCAAATATGCTTAATTTATATGCGTTTATTGTTGTTTTTTAGGAACCTAAAAAAGAGCGTTGTCAAAAATACCATATGTGCCACCTTAACAACAGTCACACTTCTGATGAAATCTATTGGCCACTTCAAGTGCGGCGGCGCGCCTGATTGGCTCATCTCAAACCATTTCCCCTTTCCGTGTCCTTCAGTTTAACGATGTGAACCCTCAGCGGTGATAATGAAGTATTGATTATGTACAGGGTTCTGGCAGAATCCCATGCCTATTATAGTAACAAACGCTTGCCTTCAAGACGCCATATCCTGTCTGATCATCGCAACACTGTCCAGTTCCCTCGTCAAGTCAGGGAGAGAGAGAAAACCAGCGGCGAATTTAAAAAGCCGTCCACATGCCAGAACCTTATAATTGTTTCACCTGAGATGTCTTCAGTAGTAACAACACAGCTGGCTTGTTCAGATTACCTTCTGGTGACACAGTCGGGAGGGGAAAGCGTCAAAGGAATTTGTATGCGAACGCAGGAGTGAATTAAATCTTGAAGGGGGGGGGGAATCGGGTTCAAACTTTAAATGAATTCCAGCCGGCTTCACCCTGGTTACCGTAAACACAGCTGAGCATTTCTGAAGTCATAGTCTGGAGATTCAGTAATCATTTTTACTTTACAGAAATGATTTGGCATTACATGATCAAAAAAATAAATATAACGGTCTGGAAAGTTGAATCAAGCACTTTTATAAATCTCATTCCCTGGTGTTTTGAATGCGAGTTACGTTTTTATGCATATCAGCATTCCGATCAACAGGGTCCCAAGCAAATCTGATTAATGTTTTCCATTGATATTCAATTATTTAAAAAAAGATATTCAAAGATTAGTTTTACTGTGGTTCCCTTCAAATTGGACTGCTTTGAATTTGAATTGGGACGGGGGAGGGGGATACTTTTTGAGATGGATTCTACTCAAAATATCTTGTCTGCCCTAAAAACACGAGGAGAAGCTCTTGGCAGCTATTCAGTAGCGACTTTAGTGCATAAACAAGTGAAGACCAGCTAATTTGTTAGCGATATTAGCACACTTACATGGCTGTACTTGACAATATGTGACGACCAGCCAGGGGAGCTGGCGATGGACATATTTCACTCACTGTACAAGACGTTAGAATGAAATATATTTTTGGACGCATTTCCATGAATTTCAAGGGAGAGCGTGCTGTTTTATCACTTCATGTGACTTTTACACAACTTTCCAAGATTCAGATATTTTGAAGGACTTAAACGTGTAGAATGTGATCAGTTGAAGGTGTATGACCATTGAAGTTAAATCTTCTGTTTTTTGTAATATATGCTACACTTCTATGTCAAAGCCACTTCATGCAGACATGTCTTATGTACTCTAGAAAGCACAAATGGATGGCTTTTCAGTTATGCAGTAGAGTATAAATTCAATATTGCTGGAGATTACTGCGCTTTTGTCTACCTTTTCTTGACCTTGAACTTTGAATGTGTGCGTTACATTTGTTGTTTGAAATCACATGAGCAAAAAAGACATTTCTCTTTTGCGATCATGTTGTAAAACCCATAAGATTAGGTACTCTCTCACTCCCTCACATTTTTGTCCCCTGTAGGAGATCTGGTCTCTGGTCTTAAGAACCATATATTCGACTATGCTGAAACCTACGCTACAAGGGGACATTCAATAAAAAAATAAAATCATATTTTTGACCAACATGTTTTTGTATTATGTCAAAAATATTTAAATGGATTTTTTCTTACAGGTCTCAACAGGATACAGACATGACCTTACTCCCATCCATTATCTATACCCACTTATTCCTGGTCAGGGTCACAAGGGGTGCTGGAGCCAATCAGCATGCATGAGAGGGAGGAGCTAAATGTAAAGGTATAACAACCAGCACCCTACAAATGTTCAGAATAACAGAATTCACATGTCCAGTACTATTAAGCCAAGTGCTAAGATTTTTTTTTAAATGCAGGTTAGGCTACCTGGGGGGGGGGGGTGCATTAACAGGGTATTGCTGTAAAAGAGCACACATGCTCATGCTCAGCCTACCCTGTTTAAACGAAGGTCAATAAAAATAAACATCTGTAAAAGTACTGCAGGGTTGAGGTACCTTAAGGTGCAGTTTGAGGAGCTCGGTCTTCAGCCTGATAGCTCTGCTGCTTTGACCACTGTGGGAAATTTGTGTCACCATTGGGGGAGGGGTAGGGGGGAGGGGAGGGGAGGGGGGAGACAGGACATGCAACCAGGAAGTGCAACCCTGCAGGGGAGGGGCAGGGGATGTAATGTCAAACAAATATGTCCTGAGAGAAAACTTGCTTTTTTTTTATTTTTTTGTTTGTTTGAAGTGCATCAAACCCCAATACAGTGGTACTATGCTGACCCAGGTTTCAGGTCACCACCTATGATTTGCATGCACATTTTATCTTATTGTTTGCTAAAATAAAAACAGCCCTGTGATTTTTTAAAATTTAATCTATTTGTTGGAAGGGGCCTAGGGTATGCCAGCAAATGGGTTCTCAAGCTCAAAGGCTCAGTGGCTGCGAAACCAAACAGCGAAATTGTGTGTGCCAGACGCCGCCTCTTTTGACAAAGTGGCTCGTTCAAAGTCACCATTAACGGCCCTTGGCCTACGGGTCAGGTAAGCATACTCTTCAGCCAGCCACACTCCACTTCCAGAAAAGACCACTGTAGACTGCTACATGAGGGCTTTTTAGGGAATTTCCTGCCCGTTTAATCCAGAGGTGCTGGATCACCTGTAACCTGAGACGTGCGAACGCCAGACACTGCCATCTAACTCGTAGCCTACAGTGGATTATTTTATTTTATGCTTTTTGTTTGTTTATCTTTCTGCTTTCTCGCAGAAACTGTTATTTCAATTTCTCGTTCATAATGCCATTACACAATATTTAGCCTACTATTTTGACTTTTGACAAATAGCACGGTCATTTGATGACATTCCACGTTATTCACTGACTCGACTCACCGGATCTGTAACGGCTGTTTGCAGAAAGCATTTGACAACGTAACACGAAAAAGTGCCTAAGGAAATTAAGACAATTAAGTAGGCTATACTTCGTTCTATCCGCACACGTTTCACAGGCGTCACACTTCATGTTGTAGGCTACTTAAAGCAATGCTAATTATATGCAGATATCACGCTACTTTATGACATCATTATATTATATCGAAGTGGCCTATATGTGTAAATATATGCATACCATAAGATACATTGTCCGTGTTACTGTTGTTCTATATCTGTCATATTTAAATGTAGTACGGCATCATATGAATTTCCATGTATTTCGGGTAATGCGCCCGCTTAAACCAATTGCAAGCAGTCTTTTTTCTAAAATTCTAAATGTATATAATGTCATTTATTTGTTTATATTGTTGCACTTATTTATTTATTTTGCGAGGCAATTCTGAAGAATTCGCATTTAGTCCAGGACAGATAGCCCGCTAGTTCTTCAGGCGCTTAATAGTCGCGCGAGGGTGCGCAGACATGTCGCGAGCTAGCAGCGTTAGCTATGTGTAAATTTCGTAACCAACTAATCTAAAGTAAGAACACGGGCAAAAACGCTTCAAATACTACAAAGTAAAGCTGTATTAAGTCTCCGCCAGCTAGCTAATTGATTGGAATGTTCGCATTGGTTCACCGGTCTGATAACAATCAAATTAATTCATTTTAAAATTCAAAATATTTCCTAAATAAAACATTTAAATAATAATATAATGGGCGACTACTGTGAAACTACTTAAAATGTAATTGAGGTAAGTACGTCACAGTAGACTCCTTTAATAATTCTATTAATTACTATTATGTATTTCAGTGGCTATTGGTATTTCGCTGTCCAGATAGTCACAGTAGTTTGTTTACAACTTGCGTGCTTGCTATATAACTAGCGAGTAACAACCAATGCAAATGCAACGGCGAGCTAGCAAACGTTAGCTACAAAGACCCCTAATACGTTATCGGTTTGTGGGGGGTTGGGTGGGCAAATGACCTACGGCTGCTTTCTTTCTAAATCGGTTTATATTTTTACAAACCAAGAGATTAAATAAATTAACATACAGTGCTCGCCCACTGTGATAGTAACCCTTTTGCTTACTGTAAACACAGGCTAGATAACAATTCTGCTTCACGGTGACACACTGCGCTCCAGTATGCGCGGGGAGGAATTAGCCAAATGTCCCCAACGCTGGGCTTTACAACTGCTGTTTTTTAAGTGCTTTTAGACAGTCATGTGATTGTAACGTAACCCGACCGGAAAACACCGACGACCATCGCCGCCAATGCTGCGTTTTAGAGGAACAGAGCAGCTGCGAGCCCAACGGACAAGTCCCCGGTAACAAACAACACAACAAACTCCACAAAATCGCGAGGAGCACGAAAGGTAGGCTTAGACGCACCACGTTCTCCGTTGAACGGGTTTGCGCACCGATAATTATTTTAATACGCCTTCAATATTTAGATCACTTTTGAAGTTTAAAAATACGTTCGGTGACCACCCCCTTCCCCCTGTGTGTCCGTTTCACGAGGCTCCGTTTATTTTAGCTTCACATTGCTTTCAGACATCGGAAGAACAGATGCGAAGATTTGACCCTCTGCTGTTTGGTCGGCGGATCGTGCAAGTTCTGATGTAAAAACAATTAGAAAGTAAATCGCGATATATCTGCCGCATGTGTGTGTGTATGTGGCGCGGTTGGGGGCAAAGCGTGTACACAAGCGAAGTCATATATGTATCGCCTTTTGGAGGGGTTATTTTTTGTTTGTGAGGAAAGCGCACTGCGGAAGTGGTTTTACTCTGCGGGAGATCTGTCCGGTCCACGTGTCTGCGTTAGGGGCGGTGCTTTCTTACACACATATTTCAACACACACAGTTTTATTTTATTAACTACAGTTGCTAAGTTAACTACCCTCTTGTTTATTTAATAGGCGCAGTTGTGTTGGAGAAATTTATGTTATTTTGTGAAATGTTTTAGTTATCAACCATTCTGGATTATGCCTGGGTTTGTGAATGGCTGAATTGTGAAAGGGGCAGTTATATGTGTATATATATTTATATATAGGCCTATTTAAATATAGATTTCTAACCCGAATCTGACGTACTTTCAGTGTTTATGTTGAATTTAAATCCATTCATTCTGAATATGTAACCAGAGAAGTAGGAATAGTAGTCATTTTCACCATAAATGATTGTTACACTGGCTTTTGGCCTAATTTTGGCAGTCTGTCATTGTTTTGATATTTTTTAATCTCTTACTTTGATTTTAATTTATAAGAATCAAACTGCTGGTTTAAATGCCTCTAATTTAAAGAGGTAAACTCGAGAGCTCATTCACTTTAAGCATTGCAATTTAGAAAAACACACACCAAAGCATTTGTACTTCAGATTGTTTAGATGTTGCTGTCACCGTTAGAATAGCTAGTTGCCACTTGGGCCTTAGTCTCTGAGATTTTAATTGACTCAAAAGTTAGTTAAATGACAGCACTGTTTGACTGGAGTGAATTAGCGACACACACACTTGGCAATCTCAAACTGCGAGCATTGTTTGCATAAAATGCCCCTGGGGGGTGTCAGTAATTGCACGTGACGAGGGAGACGCGGCGTTTACCCCCCCCCCACCCCCCACCCCCCTCGTCCCCATTGGTCGAGCTCCGCGCTGCCTCAAGAATGTACACGTAACGCGCGTCATGTGATTCCCGAGCCGCTGGCCCTGCCGTGACCTTTAGAGCAGAATTAAGGGTCAGCGGCGTCCGACGCTCAGCTAGCTTCTCTGAGGACGACGCTAACAGCTAGGAGCCGCAAGGACATGCCGAGGGGTCGGGCGGGGGGTGCGGGGGGGGTGCGGGGGGTGCGGGGGCTGACAGGAGCTGTGGGCTAAACCTAAAACCGGGGTCCTGTCTGAAGCTGGAGAGCAGGGGTGCAACGCAGCGCAACGTCCGTTTCATTTATCCCCAAGCAAAACAGTGGTAGCTGGGGCCCACAGACAGCCGGAAACAACAAACTTATGATACGTAAACCGGAGGCTCACAATGCGCTCTGCACAATGGCGCTACCCCCCAGCAAGCGTGCAGGTTTCAGGTTTTTCAGATTCGCCCCATAGCTTGAACACGGCCTTTCAGCACTGCTACTAGGCAGGTTGACTACTCTCCTGGTGTCACAATTTTCCAAAAGTGCACGGGATTAAGAAATGCACCACTCAAGACTTTGTGTTTCATTTTTTTTTTTGTCTTTCTGTGTTCAGTCAAGTCTTCTTAATCTTGCAGAGAAGGCCATACTGCCTGGATGCAAAAGCTGGTTAAATATGTCCTCTTCCCCCCTGTTTTGGTAAAGAATGTCTCAGATACTTTGGGAATAGAGAGAGCATCGCTGGAAATTTGCTACAGCTTAACGACTTTAAAAAAAAAAAAAAAAAAATTTTTAAACTTATAAGCCAAAAACAACTCGATTAATGAAGTCCCATCAGTCCCCTGGGAGGAATGACTCACGCATGAAATATATAAAGACACAAAAGAACCGGTGCAGGCTTTTAACCAACATTACAGGCTTTATTTATAGTCTTTCTATGTCTTATGACATTAGGTGGTGAAATTAATTCCAAATCCTGGTCAGTACAAAACAGTCCCCTCCACTATCTCTCTGGTAAATAGGCTACTTATCCGTTATTAGTTAAGGCACTAAGTGAAGCTGTCATCACTGACTAGAGTCCTTCAGAATTGTCTTTGTAACAAATCTAGCATTGATATTATTATTAAATTATTATTAGTAGTAGTAGTACTAGCAGTAGCAGCAGCAGCAGTAGTAAAAATTCAGCTCCATTGAGTCTTTGTAGGTATTTGTAGAGTATAATTTGGGAGTGGGAGTTAAAGTAAGTACAGAGAGAGTATGCATGTAATGCTGTGATATGGGCTGTTTTTATTTCCACAAGTACCCTCCTAACAGGCCTGTTTCCTTGCCCACAGTAGTGGGGGGATGTGTGCATCCCTTTGGTGTTAACAGGGGTCCGTTTGGTGGCGAAGCCTACGCACATGCCGCACGTGCTCTGTAGCGGTGCCAACATGGAGGCTCTTGTGTTTCTTCTCCATTCGCGGCGGTTCACCCCTCCTCCCCACCGCGACGCCCCCCCCCCCCACCACCACCCCACCCCCCCCCCCCCCCACCCAAAGTCTGTTTTTCGGTTGCGTTCTGCGCCCGGGCCCTGGCAGGAAGCTGAGTCTCTCTCGTCTCGTGTCTGCCTCTTTTTTGTGTGTGTAGGCGGAAGAATGGAGCTGTCCAACCATGGCCTTATCCTCCTGCAGCAGCTCAACGCTCAGAGGGAGTTCGGGTTCCTGTGCGACTGCACGGTGGCCATCGGGGACGTCTTCTTCAAGGCGCACAAGGCCGTCCTCGCCGCCTTCTCCAACTACTTCAGAATGCTCTTCATACACCAGGACAGGTAGCGCAGGCGTCCTCCTCCTCCTCCTCACCCCCCCCCCCCCAAAATACGCCACCCGAAAATCTGACAAGTGAGGTACAGCAAGTCAAGTGGCTCTGTTTAGCTCGTATATACTGAATTGCTTCAGTATATATACAGCAGTGTAAATGGATACTATGTAAAACAAAACAAAAATAAAATAATTTAAATAAAGTTGTGTAAGTCACTCTCGATAACAGTGTCTGCTAAATACCTGGAATGTAGTCTTGGTAAATTGGTATCTGGTACCTTCTGGGCACTGTGTTAGTCCGCTGGCTTTCAAACTGTCGGCCAGTCCGCAGGGAGGTTCGGGCCTTTGCGATTGGCTGCTTGAAATGGCAGTTGGTCAGAGGAGGAAATAAACCGCCACAAAACATGGGTAATGGCGAACTTTGAAAAGTCACACTATGTAATGCACTCTGGCTGCGATACGTGTAAACTGCTACCAGCTGTAAAGTTAGAGTTGTGGATGAGGCCTACGTAGTGCGCTCTGGCTGTGGGTTCATAACCTCTTGGTCTGATCAGTGACATTTTCTTATTTTCTGTTTCTGTATGGATAAGTGATACATTAGAGTGGGAGAAAATCACCGCACGTGATTGGCTGCAGACCCCCTCTTTCAGGCCGGCGCACGTGCGTGTGCGTGTGTGTGTGCGTGTGTGTGTGCGTGTGTGTGTGTGAGTGAGAGCGGTTTTTAAGGTGTGTTTCCGTTCCCTTTCCAGCGACTGCGTGCGACTGAAACCGGGGGACATCCAGCCGGACATCTTCAGCTACCTCCTGAACCTGATGTACACGGGCAAGCTGGCCCCCCAGCTCATCGACCCGCTGCGCCTGGAGCAGGGCGTCAAGTTCCTGCACGCCTACCCCCTGCTGCAGGAGGCCAGCCTGGCCACCCAGGCCTCCTTCTCGCACCCGGAGCAGAGCCTCCCGCTGTCCACCTCCCTGTACGGCATCCAGATCTCCGACCAGCAGGGGGCGACCTCCACCACCACCGCCGCCGCCACCACCACCACGGCGGCCATTAGCCGGCTGTCGGGCCGCCGGCAGCCGTCCCCGTCCTTCGACCTGTCCGACGGCAAGTTCGGGGTCGGCTCCAACGCCGCCGCCGCCGCCACCGGCGAGCCCAAACCGGCGCAGTCGCTCTTCGAGGCGGAGCCCTCCACCAGCGGCTTCCCGCTGGCCGGGGAGGAGCCCGGTCCCGGCCCCGGCCCGGACGCGCCCGGGGACGACCCCCCGGCCGCCACCACCATCCTGCACGTCAAGCCCAGCATCATGAAGCGGAACTCGTCCTTCCGCAAGCACTACACCTGCCACCTGTGCGGCGGCCGCTTCGGCCAGCGCGGCGCGCTCCGCGAGCACCTGCTCCAGCACGCCCAGGCCCTGCTGCCCGAGGCCGGCCTGGGGGTCGCGCCCATGGAGACAGGCCCCGCCCCCGAGACGTCGGTAACCGCGGCGACCATGACCACCATGACGACGGAGGAGCAGCCCCCCTCGCACGCGGGCGTGGGCCTCGGCCCCGGCCCCGGCCCCGGCGCCGGCGCGGCCGACCCGGCCAGCGACGGCGAGCAGCAGGCCGCCACCGACTCGCCGCGGGCGGACGGGCCGCAGTCGCAGGCGGAGACGCCGCCGCCCTCCGACATCGCCGACATCGACAACCTGGAGACGGCGGACCTGGAGCGCGAGGTGAAGCGGCGCAAGTACGAGTGCTCCACCTGCGGCCGCAAGTTCATCCAGAAGAGCCACTGGCGCGAGCACATGTACATCCACACGGGCAAGCCCTTCAAGTGCAGCGCCTGCGGCAAGAGCTTCTGCCGCGCCAACCAGGCCGCCCGCCACGTCTGCCTCAACCAGAGCGCCGAGTCCTACACCATGGTGGACAAGCAGAGCATGGAGCTGTGCTCCAGCGAGGACAGCTCGCAGATGGAGGCGCTCTTCCTGGCCTCCGGCCGGCCGTACAAGTGCAACGTGTGCGAGATGACCTTCTCCAGCCCCAACGAGGTCATCAAGCACCTGTGCTTCGCCCAGGCCGCCGCCCTGCAGGGCGACGAGCTTCCCAAGGACGAGGGGTCCAGGGACTCCTCCAGCGCCGGGCCCCTGGTCACGTCCATTAAGACTGAGGAGATCCTAGTCGAATAGCAGCCGCCAACTCGTGTACTTTTTAGTTTTTTTTTGTTTTTGTTTTTTTGTACTTTTTAAATTATGGTCAGTAGATATTCTAAGAATTTAGTGAAAATTTTTCGTATTGAAAAGGAAAAAAAAACAAACAAAAAAACAAACAGCTTTTTTTTCTGGTTTTTCTGTCTTCACAGTTCTTTAATTTGCCCTCAGGAACTGGAATAGGGATTTTAGCGCAAGGCTCACGTGAATTGAACTCTTCCTCCTTGTCGGACAAAAAAACGTCTCTTGTCAAACGTTTTTGACCGGTCAGATATCAGTGTGTGTGTGAACCAGCGTTAACATACATGTTACTGTATCTCGTGACCTCCCAACTTTTTTGGCTGACTGGTGAGTGACCTGGGTGACCAGTTACCAGTGCAATGCTGAGTGTTGTGAAGGGAGAGTTTGTTTGGCTCCTCATAGCGTATTCCATAGCTGAGTGTATAAATGAGTACATGGAGTAAGTCATCGCCCTACATTATGTGGAACTGCTCTCGCTGTCGGTCCGTAGGCCTGTGTGGTCTATATGTGGACTTGTTTACTTTCAGTATCAGGGTTTACATACACACACACACACACACACACACTCGAGCGCACACACACGCATGCACACACACACGCGCAAACGTGCACACACACAAACACATGCACGCACACACCCATACACACACACATGCGCAAACTCGCGCGCACACACAAACACGTGCACACACACATACGCACACACACAGACAGAAACACACACGCACGCACACACACATACACGCACTCACACAAACAAACTCATGCACACGCGCACACACACACATACACATAAACATGCACACACGCATGAATGCACACACAGACAGGCACACACATACGTTCTCTCACCTTTTGTTAAATATAGCACGTGTAGAAGTTTTCATTCACTTGCGTCTAAGAAGCCAGGTTGCTACTTCTGTCGTCGGTGCAGTTTACTGTCCAGTGGAGATCGAGCGTGCTGTCAGTGTGTCCGGTCGTACGAGTCTTAATGCATTTTATTCATACCGTGAGTTCGGCGCAGATTTCAGGGAAAGAAAATGAAGTTCACTTGAAAATCCTACGTGTCAGTTCAGCGTTTGCGGGGAATTTGAGACCCCCAAGCTGAGTTATTTTACGCTTCTCCGGCACTGTGAAATTCCTGGGTTCGGATGTACACGACCTGCTTAAACAAGGACTTTGGAGAACACAGCGAAACGCGCCCTCTAAAACGAAGCCAATGCAAACCTCTCACTCAACATCCCTCACCCTCCAGCTCGATGTCTTTTATCGGATGACGGATGAACTGTAACAAAACCAACAGCAAATAGCTCAAAATGTTCTGATTGCACTGCATCAATACGGGGGGGGATCTCACCCCACCATTTTCTAAACCCAGAAGATTGCTTCCTTACGGTTTCAGTAAATGCTAGATTTTTTTATTTATTTTTTAATTTTTTGTTTAACTCGGTGGCATTGCAAGGTTTGCAGGCGTAATAAGATTCCGTGCTGTCAAACGGTTGGTTGGTTTTACTTCCTTCTGCAGCCCAACGGCGAGCTGTGGCGCCGCCCGCCCGCCCTGTGCGGGGGGGGGGAGGAACAGGAAGCGAAGCCAGGGCCGTGAACGAAGGCCATCCGGTCTTGTTGCGCTCGTTACCGCGGTTACCGTCATGCCCACGCTTGCCTGGGGCTCGGGCCGAAAATGAACTCCCGACGTTTGCGCCGGCCGGGAGGTGAGCTGAGGTTCGGATTTAAATCCGGCCCCGCGGTCTAAATTCCCCCCTGCCGCTCTTTTTATTACGAACCCCCACATCTTCCCTTGCCCCCATCTTAAGTTGTCACCAAATACTTGTGTTGTTTCCGTAAATAAAATGAAAAAAAAAGAAAAGCCCGTTCACTTTGCCCTTGTCCGAACAGGCTTTGCCTGGCCAAACTAACGGAGACCTGCCTAACCAGAGCAACCCGATTTGAATCGCCACGGTGACAAGAGTTTGCGTCCCCTTCCAGTTAGCCTGTCGCGTTCATCTTAGTCCGCCTGTGCTCGTGGTGGCAGAATGTCTGCCAAGCTCGATTCGTACTGAGTGCTGTATAAATTCTGTGACCGTCTGCATCACTTCAGGTCGTAAAAGAGAGGGTGTATCGTACATTTGAAAACCGCTGGTATGAGCATCGTTTGGCAATACGTAGCAGAACTGTGGCTTGTGCCTTATACTGTGTTATGATATGAAATGGCTGTGGCTGAGGGGATAGTGTCGGGTCAACAAAGTAGCTTGCAGTAAAGGAAACATAAAACGGGAATTGGAAAGTGCCTAAATTTGTGTTTTTCAGTGTTCGGTGGTCAAAAATGTCAACTTATGGGGAAAGCTCAGCCCCGTGACTGAACTTTATTTGAGCTTGAATTACTCTGTTCATAGCAGTTTCATTTCTGGTCGAATTAATGGATCTTTTCATTGTAAAGGGATCATTCTCTTCCTGGGGATTTTTGATGGTATTTCTGTTTTTATTATATGTATTTGATTGGCCCAAGACAGTGTTTATGTTCAGTGAAGTACATTTTGGATACTTGCAGAAATTTCTGGCAACCCAGTCGCCTTCATAGTGTCTGGTGTTAGGGGCATTGGTGATCTTAGGCAAGAAAATACACTTCAGGTGACTCCAAAATAAGCATGTAGTGCAATTTTCTGTTTCCCAGACGCTGTACATCTGAACAGAATAGATTAGATCAGTGGTCTCCAACTCCTGGAGAGCTACAGGGTCTGCTGGTTTTTGTTTTCACCTTAAAATCAGCACCCAGTTGAGACCCAAGACACCAGGTGGAGTTGAGTTAACTGTGCAATCAACTGCTCTAATTGATTCATGAAGTGCAGAGTCACTATGAAAACCAGCAGACCCTGCAGCTCTCCAGGACCAGGGTTGGAGACCACTGGATTAGATTAATTTTCATGGCGTTTACCGTATTCACAACGATAAGCATTTTAAGAAATCTGTTTTTATATTCTGTCGGTCACTTCCTTCCTTCTCGCCTCTCACACGGTGCGCGTTCTTCGCCAGCGACCCGCGTAGCGATGTTGACATTGGAAGCCACACCTCGGCTTTTCTTGAGCGTCGCACTCTCAGGTTACACGCACCTTAGCAAACGGGCACAACCGAAAAAAATAAGATTAAATGTCGTTTCTTGAAGAATAATCAGATAAAGTGCACACGTGCCTCGTAATGGGGGCATACTACTGCAGCGCAAGACCTATTTGAAGTGTTGTCTTCCTGCTTCAGGCCACGTGTCTGTGAATAACCCCAGTGCCAGCTCACTGTAAATGCTAGTCTAAAAGGTATGTAGCCGAGGGGCTACTGATTAAAATTAGCCTCCTTGGCTAACTGTGGCACATTTTCAGAGATGTTATTTATGTGCGTTGTCCCTGTCAATATAAAATAATACATTTAATGTCGGAAGCTTATGTGAATATCATTCATGGGCCTATCGCAAAATGCACCAAAATTGAAATGATACCCCAAACAAACAAACAAAAAAAACCCAGAAAGTGAGTTATCCCTTTATCGCCAGTCAGTTGGTCCAAAAAACACAGTCCTTTGACAAAATTAATTAAAACCCTGAAATCTGAAACAAAATAACTGCATTTGGTTTACTTGGTAGCAGAAATTTGAACTCTTTGGGGGAATACGTGGTTTACATGCTTGTTGTGCTTACTCGACAAGTAAAAGTGACCTGTGCTACTCTGTTGTATTGCACCTCTTCCTGATTATCACCAGAGGGTCATGGGAAGTGTAGTCCTGGGGTTTCAGAGTGGTCATGCTCTGTCCATCTGCTGGTTACTTCATGGCAGCCATTCTGTGCGTATGCCTCAGTACAGCACAGGGAAGTTTGCGAACATACAGGTTTTTTTTATAGTGCCACTTCCCAGAACGTTTATATACTGCTGTTGTTCATGCATGTAAGAATGCATTCTGGTATTTTCTGATGTTTTTTTTAAATATATATATATGTATATGGCAAAGGACACAAAGCTGTCAGTACTGTAACAAAATGTACTTCTGCCAATTCATTGATCATTTGCTTGAAGGTGTTCTTAAAGCCCTTATTTTTGTGTTTAATATACCCTTCTAATTTTATATACAATGCTATATTTACGAAAAAATATTTTATATTGCACAGGTTGTACATTGCTAAATTGCTTTTATGTAGAAAACATTTGAGTCTTCATTAGACTAGGTGTATGTATATTTGTTTTTTGTTTTTTTTTTAACTCAAGGCCTTTGTGTTGATGAACAAATATTAGTGTACTTTTTTATTGACCGTAGTTTTTTGTAGCCTATTGATGTATTATGTACAGATTTCTGTCGGTGAAACAAGTTTTCACTGTTTCGGCGCTGTTGGTCTGGTCACGTGAGCAAGATAGTTACAGTCTTTATGTACATCGTTTAAAAAAACAACAACAATTGAACAACTGCTGAGGGTTCTCATTGGCCAGGTGTACATGTACGGTTTAGGTATTTGCTGAACGTTTTTTTTTTCAAGTAGATGGTAAACAAATAAGAGGTCCTCCCGTTTGTAAAAAATAATTGGGTAGACCTGACAGGTATAGCATGATGGTTTTGTGTAGAATACTATCGATGAATAACATGGACTTCGTCACTGTCTCAGTCACGGTGTCTGGGACGGGCTTTATTGAAGGAAGACTATTTCAGGCGTGGTGCTCATCGGAAATCGGTGCCTGAACGCATTCCCGAAATGTGATCGCTGAATCAGAGGGTCTAATGAGGACTGTCCGAACTCGGCATTACATTGAAGGACACCTATTTATTTAAGAAAATGTTAAGCTGTTTTTTTTTTTTTTCAAAGCATAGCAAAATGACTACTACTGAAGTGTGCTTTCAAGAGTGTAGAATCAAAATTTCCGACACGTTTAAATCTGAATTTGAGCAAGTCCACAGACCCGTGTCTTATTTACAGGATCGGCGGCGTAGGTAAAGAAGAAAGGCGTGAATTTGCTCTGCGGCTGTCTTAAATGTCGTTTTAACAACGTATTTTATGCAAGCAGTTTGTCATTTCTGTTTTGAGGTCTTTTACACACAGGTTACCGAGGGCAACGGAATCGGCCCCCCTGCGCACAATCCCAAAGCAACCGTGAAAACGTCTACTGTGATCTGTGTTCTCAGGAATGTATGCAGTCTCTTAATTGTCTCCTTCATTTTGATGGTGAAGAATGGAAGAATAAAAATTGTTTTGCAGAACTGCTGCGTTGCCTCTTTCTCTTTTCAGAAAGAAGGTGCCATATTTCTGCGACGCCAACTTGATACTTTGCGGACTCTCCGGTCGGGTGATGATGGTCGTGTCTGTTCTTTTGAAGGTTCTGCGTAAAGATGAGTGTGTGGACAAATAGGAGCGATCCGTGACCGTTGGGTGTAATGTTCACGAGAGCTTGAAGGAAAGGCAAAACGGGCCGATTGGCTCAGTCGATCCCTCGAAAAACGTCTCCAATGAGTCCAGGTCGTTGACGGTTAGATTGTACGTGTTGTATGGAGTTAATTTTGTGTGTTGGAAACTCTAGTTGGAAATAGCGGAGGTATTTCGTTCGCATCCGGTTCAGATACCGCTATGCTGAAAACAAAGTGTAGCAGTTTTTGTTATGAATAGAGCACAAATCAGTCTAAATGAGTTTGATCTTTGGGGCCCTTGGTGTGTGTCTTTGACGTTCATATTTTATCTGCTTCGGTTTCCCCAGACGGGAACGCGAGTTAACAGTTGAGTTTCCTGTTTTCTCTCTCTCGCTCTAGGAAGTGGGTGAATTCAACAGGCATTTTCTTAATTGCGTCCTGGAGTAGCAGTTTGCACCAGCAGTTTCTTCATGTGGATAGTGAAATTGTTTTCAGTCACTGCCTATTCTAGAATGGATACACTTTAATCACAAACATGGTTTTACAAGGCTAGCTTTATTTGATTGAAATGTAGACAAGATTTTGTATTCATATTATTAACAGCTTGGAAAATATAAAAGAATTAAGTCCATGCTGCTGTTATACGCTTTTATGCTCATGGTTATTGTTGTTATTACAATATGATTTAAGGTACATAGGTATACAATTTGTACAAATGTTACCAGTTTCACATTTAGGTTGTGTTATAAAAAAGCCCGAGGAGGTCCAGGGGGGTGTCTAAACCAAACAGGAAGGAAGCTACGAAGGCAACGGCTACAGATTTAGACATTCAGAATGTGAAGCGAGCTTAGGGGCAACCATAATTCTGTCCATCGCCTCTCTCGCGAACGACAAGCCAGACCAAAGGTTAAGAACCAAGGAATCGAGCCGCTGCCAGCTGGTCCCTGGGGGGCGGGGAATAAACCGTTATAGAAATACTGCCCCCTGTAGGGCACTTTGCAGCGCCATCCAGACATGGGTACCGGGGGGTAAAAAGAAATCTCGTTTGGATTTGGTGTGGATCCTGTTTGCTCTCCTAAAACTTGTTTATGTATGCCCCCTCCCTGCCCCCCTAAAAAAAACCCTTGTAACGAGACCTGAACCTTAGACTACTCTTAAATAATTTGGCTGGACAATTACACCAGCTAGTCTCTGTGCTCTCTCTCTTTCTCCCTCTCTCGGTACGGTATCACAGTGGTCTTAATGTTCTGCTTCACAATAATTCACCCACACCTCCCTTCACAGGTGTGTTCAGGTTTCAGCCCCCTTCACTTGCGCAACGTCAGAAGCATACTTTGTGACATCACTGAAGCGCAAAGCTAGCAGGAGTGCCCGCGGAACTGGGAAAGGCGTTCAGCCGATCGATTCGGGAAGACCGCACTCTTCTCCCCTGTCATAGCTGAAGTGAAAATGACAATATATATTTTTTTAAACTTTACACACTATCCACAAAATACACAGTTATTTTTATATATTCGCTTTTTGAGTCTCCGCGGCTGACAAAAAACCCATCCTGGCGCGGGAGCAGTGATAAATGGCTTTATGTATACCAGACGTCGCCAGCAGAGGGAAGAAGTGTACTTTGGCACAAGAGTCATGAATATCTCTAAACGTCCTTCTAAAGCAGTGTTGTCGTGCGTGTGTGTGAAACAGACCTTGCTGAAATGTGTCACACAGCTAAATGAATTGCTGACACAATTTTTTTTCCCCCAGATAAATTTCTAAACATGCTGTACACAGTGAAGCTCAAACACTGAAATGTCATTTATGATGTAGGCTGGTAGCTACATTTCTGATTCTGTGTCAGTGACACAGCATTTTGTGTCTTTGTCAGAAGGTTGAAAACGAATCTGACTCTTTAAGCCCCAGTAAAGGCAGATGCAATATCCATTAGACATCATTTTTAAACATTAAAAAGGACTCGCATATTTTGTTGGTGCTCTCTTTCTTTGAAATCCTAGTGATTAGCCATGTCAATAGCATATTGAGCATTTCTGTGCCAAATTGTTACTACTGATTCTGACTATGATGTCCCTGAACATAATACACAACTGAGTCAGAAATCAGCCCAGTCTTTTGAGTGAAGCTATCATTCATACAATGCATAGCTTTCAATGTTTAGTTGTGTTTTTATTTTTATTTCTTTTGTATTGGACTATTAACTGTCAATGAATGCGTATCTGTACCATGTTAGTGAAATCTGTGTAAGACGTAAGACCCTCAAATTCTCCAATTATCCTCAACTGAGGTGAGGAGCATTTCAGTATCTTTAAAAAATTAACATAAATACAACAGAGATCGGAGAGGGGTAACAGAGGAGTGTGTGGGGAGGGGGGGGGTGGACAACTTACTTTAGATATAAATACAATATACAAGATTATATCTTCCAGTTCTCAGGCCACACACACAGATGCCCTCTACAGGACAACCTTCTGTGTGTAACAGTAAGGGTGATAGAAGGTTGCTAAAGACCACAAAAACATACATCACATTAATCACAAGCTTGATGAAGACTTCAGAGATGTGCAGGACCGCGTGCACACGCGTGTGTGTGTGTGTGTGTGTGTGTGTGTGTGTGGGGGGGGGTGGGGGGGATCTCCCAGAAGAGGTCCCAGGAGCATCTTCGTTTCGTGACAGGGCAGAATGTTGCAGGAGAGGGTTGGAATTGTCCTTCAGTCCACTTGCTCTTAAGAGGCAGAGCACAGTCTCAGTGTATGCGCCAGAGCGCGCTCTGACTTCCTGTTCCTGTTCAGACACGCCGTCTTCCAGGCAGAGGATCGTCCTGTCGCTTCGACCTGCGAAAAGAGCGGGACAGTGACCATTTAACAATAATCACACTTGCTGATGGCATACGTCACTGTGCAGGCACTGCTAGCAGACACATTATTAAAAACAAGAAAGCCGGGAAATCCACAATGGACAGCTGAGAAAATGTCATTTTGAGCTCCAAAATTTAAATATTATTAAAATTAAACTTAAAGGCATAAGCATTTATTAATTTCAATATAGAAATTCAATAGGCCGCCAAGGGCTCAACATTGCATTTTTTTTACAAGCGTTTATGACGTGACGGTACTTCTACTGACATTAAGTGGCGTCGCGCGTAAGTAAAAAAGAGTTTATTCAACTAACAAAAATCTGAAACGCGATACTGCTGACTCATGGCTCCTAAGCGTTAACATCAGCTCAGCGCTCCAAGGCAGTGCTCTCTCTCTCTCTCTCTCTCTCTCCCTCTCTCTCTCTCCCCCCTCTCCCTCTCTCTCTCTCACTCTCTCCCTCTCTCTCTCTCTCCCCCTCCCTCTCTCTCTCTCCCTCCCTCTCTCTCTCCCTCTCTCTCTCTCTCTCTCCCTCTCCCTCCCTCTCTCTCTCACTCTCTCCCTCTCTCTCTCCCCCTCTCCCCCTCTCTCTCTCTCCCTCTCTATCTCTCTCTCTCTCCCTCTCTCTCTCTCTCTCTCTCCCTCTCCCTCCCTCTCTCTGTCACTCTCTCTCTCTCCCTCTCTCCCCCTCTCTCTGTCACTCTCTCTCTCTCTCTCTCTCTCCCTCTCTCCCCCTCTCCCCCCCCCCCCCATTTACGACTCTACGGGGAGTCGCCGTGTGCGCACACGCACGCGCGGGCTCTGGCGAATCGTTGCGCATATGCTGTCAGCCGAGCGACTCGCAGCCGTAATTCTCTGTTCTGCTGCAGTGCAGCATCGCCGCGTCTGGGCGTCTCCCCCTCGCCCTCCTCACATCGCCTGGTCCGATCTGAGAACAAACTGCCATATCTGCACCGTCACTTTCCGCCTCCCTCGTGTTTTTATAAACAAACATCTATGGCGGGAGAATTTTTTTTTTGTTTTGATGTATTGGCGGAAACAAAGTTTTTTTTTGCGTTTCATATTGTTGTTTGGAACCGCTCCAAGCTAGGTAGGGGACGACACAGTAAAGCTATTATGCTGTTTTTTTTTTTTTGTCCCTTTTTTGTAAGGATTCTCTAATGTGCTCTGACATACTTCATTCACAAAACACTGAGGGTTCTGCAAAAAAAGAGGGAAAATTATAATCATAATCAATCTGTCAGCACAAGTTCATCTGCCTTCAAATAGCTCCCCCTTTAAGAGAGAGCCTACAAAGCAGGGGTCAACCACCGCATTCTTGCTTTGATATTGAAGGGCCCATGGTTACTTGTACCTGAACAAAAGCTTTTTCATCTTGCCAGCCAGCAAATCCTCCTAATAAAAGTAGAGTCCATTGATGTTTAAAGGAAGGAGGGGAAGATTGTTTGATAGGCTGATTAAGGAATGCCGACACAACCCAGATTTCATAACAATTTCTCCCCCCCCCAACTTCCTTGAAAATTAGAGAGTGAGCATGTTTTATATTGTATTAATTCATAGTTGAAACAACTTGGGAAAAAATCTTTAAAATTATACATATGAATTAACAACAGACACATTTATTGCAGCAGTAAAACAAAATAATTTAAAAATAGTTAAATAAATAAATAAATATATATATATATATTCTAAACACATACATCACAAACATAATCCACTCACCAGCTCATGATGCTGTTGTCAACTCTGTAGACACGGGTTTGATTTCATTCACAGTTTCCTCCATCACCTCCTCAGTCAACTCCGTCACCTGCTGTTGCGCTGTCGTCTCTGTACACTTGACGTCTTCCAAAATGGCGGTCGTTCCTTTTTCCGCGGCCGGCTTCTTCTCTTTCCCTTTCTCCTCTGCAGCCGGCGGTACGGACGTCTGAGCTTGTTCCACAGGCGGTTCAGGGACGGCAGCCGCTTGCTCCTCGCTCACTTCCGTCGTCTCCTTCTGGGCGCTTTCTTCCGTCTCGGCTTCGGCTGTGTCCGCAGGGGTTTGCGAGCCTGTGGCCTGAGCTTCGGCCGCCGGTCCCGGTTCTGCCTTTACGTCGGAGACCTCGGGAGCTTCTGCTTTCGTCTCAGGCTGCGGCGTCGCGCTGGCTGCCGCTCCAGCCTGACTCGGAACCCCTGTGGCAGGAGCGTCGGAGGGAGCCTCTCCTGCGACTACCACGTCCTCAGCCGGAATGTCTTGAGAGGGTTGGGCGTCTTTGGGAATATCTGCCTCAGGCGCCTCCTCTTGACCTTTGACCTCTGACTCCACCTCCGCTTTGCCCTCGCTCTTTTCACTTTCCCTCTCACTTTGGGCCTCTTCCACCAGAGCCTCTTTCTGGCCCTCTGACTTACTATCAACTTTTGCTTCTCCTGATTCTTGGGCAGCCACTTCCAAACATTCTGTTGCCTTTTCTATCTGTTCTTCTAGAACCTTTGCTTCCTCCTCTTCCTTAACTTCCACTTCTACTACCTGTTTACTCCCACCCTCAACCTCCACTGAGGCGATTTCCTGACAGACCTCTTCATTTGCGAGAACCTGTGAATCTTCGATTGGGAGCACCTGAAGGACCTGCACAGCTTCTTGAATTTGTTGTGTGGATTCCTCGGTGACAACTGGTGCTTTTTCCTCCTCGGAAACTTCAACAGTCTCTGACTTTTCTTTGTCATCTTCATCCTTTGCCTCTGCCACAGCTGGCTGTGTGATTGCGTCCACCACTACTTCCTCTGTAGGTGCAGGCAGAGTATCAGAATCTCCAGTTGTTTCAGGAGCTTTTGTGTCACTTGGCACCTCTTCAGCTTCTGACACTATCGTTGGCGGTTCCTCAGTGACCTGTGTGGTTTCCGGGGCTGCCGGCTCAGTTTTTTGTACCTCCTGGGATTCTGTTTCTGACTCCTCCACAGTTTCAGAAAGGTTTTCTACCACACTCTGGATGACTGTCTGGACAATGACTGTGCTTTGCTCTTCAATGGCCTCCTCTTCTCCCTGCACTGCCTGCACACCTTCCTTCATTTCCTCCACCTTCTCACTGACCTTCTCGACAACTGCACTCTGGCTTGTTGAAGCTGCTTCAAGTTTTGCCTCAATGATGGGTTCTGCAGCAAGCTTGCCCACCTCTTCCTCCACGACTAGAACCTGTCCTTCAATGGTGGTCTCACTGGTGGAAGCTGCCTTGATTTCTGCCTCAACAGCTACGTCTGCCGCCTTCACCTCAGCTAGGACCTCCTCAATGGCAGTCACCTCAGTTAAAGCTGCTTCAGGTTCTGCCTCAAGGATGGGTTCTGCTGACAGCTTCTCTGTGTCCTTCACTTCAACTTGGACTATGTCATTATCACTTAATTGTACTGATGGAGCCTCTCCTTCTTCGGGCTGAATTGTTTCAGAAGGAGGGCAAGTAATGCTCACTGTCTCTTGGACCACTGCAAATTCAGCAGCAGGTGCCTCGTCAGGAGTTGGAGCCTCTTGAATCTCCACCATTGTCAGGGGTTCAGGCACTGAGGTAATCACTTCCTGTGTCACGACCTCAAGCACCTCCTCCACCGGTGCGAGCTCAGCATCAGCAGAGGACTGCTTCACATCATCCAGTTCCTGCACTATCTCGCCCTCCAAAGTGGGTACCACGGTGACCTGTGAGGTTTGGCTGCAGACCGATTCTTCTACCGTGCTTTCTGCCGGCCCTTCGGCCTCAACTTTAGGCGTGTTCTCGGTAACCACAACCGCTTCTATGTGCTCAGCTCCAGCGTCCACCGTGTTCACCATGGCAACGTTAATTGGTTTGACTTCTTGCAGCTCATCAACTATTTCAGCGGCTCCTTGTTCGTCTTTGACCTCTCCCACTTCCGCAGCTTGATCCAGTGTGATTTCTGAAGGTGGCACCTCCTTTGCTGGCTCCACCTCTTCCTCCACAGCCTTGGTAGCCTCCACCACAGGCGCAGCTAACTCTTGGAGTTCCAATTTGACCTCCTGTGCTACGGCCTCATGGACTGCCTCCTCAGCAACATCTGCCACCTCAGATGGTTCCGTCTTATCCTCGACCACTACCTCCATGGATGTAGCTTCACTGAACTCCGTGACGCTCTCAACAGAGGCCTTCAGAGTCTTTTCCTCCACTGACTCAATCGCTTGAGATTCAAGGCCTGTGCATATGGCGGTGGCCTGAGATGGTTCATGTAACGCCACACTGACTGTTTCCACAACCTCCTGCAACACTGCCTCTGTCTTTTTCTCCTCAACCTCTCCTGGCACTGGTGTGGTTTCGCCAGAGGTGCCGGGAGATTCCGTAAGTCGAGAGACAGCCGAGACCATCTCCGTTGTTTCTTCTGCGATGGACATTTCAGGTGCCTGCTCCACAGCTGTCACCACCTCCGATGCCAAATCCACAATGTCCTCAGCGATGGTATCATCCCTAGAAACATCTTCAGTGATGGATTTAGGCGTGGCCACTGTGTCACCTTCTTCCGGAATGTCGCTCAGCTGCAGGTGTTTGGTTATGCACTCAGTTGTGCTCTCCTGAATCTCCTCCACGACTGAGGCCGAGATCCAGGATGGCGATCTTTCATCAGCAGCAGTAGCAGCGGCAACTTCTTTGGGCTTCTCCACCTCGGGCTCTGGTTCTGGTTCTGGCTTTGTCGCCTCAGCCTCTGTAGTATCTGCAACCTCTGCGGTCACTGCCTCCTCCTTTTGTGCAATTTTCACCTGATCTGGCTCAACGGTGTCAAACTCAGACAAGGGAACCACGGCAGGTGTGTCCGAGTCCTCCTCCGCTGACCCCCTCCTCTCGTCCAATGCCTGTCCATGCTTCCCTTCTGTCTTCTTCTTTCTGCGTCCAGGGATCAGCTTCTTCAGGGAAAAGGTGGACTCCTCTTTGGGAATTTCACCGTCCGAGGACACGGGCTCGGCTCCAGAGGTCCCGGCAGACTCGTCGGTTTTATCCTCGGCTTTGGCCTTCCGGCGCGGGGTGACAAACCTTTTCAGGGACTCCCAGGTGGACACTCCCTCTCCGTCGGAGGGGCTCCCGGCTGGCTCCGGGGACGACGCCAGATGTTCATGGTCTGCTTCTTGTGAGCTTCCGAGTGGCGACTCTGCGGGTTTTTTGCCTTCCTCTCCGGACTGCAGGGCTTCCTCCTCGATCCTGGGTGCCTCGTCGTCGGAGTCTGATGTTTTCCTGGCCCTCTTTTTGGACGATCCCACGCAGATCAGTGCCTCCCATGACACAGACGTGTCCATTTTCTTCTTAGGCTCTTCGGTGCTTTGTTCTAGCGTCGCCTTCGGTTCCTCCTCAGCAGGCTTGGGCTCTTCGGGTTTCTCAGCACTTTCTGTGGAGGACAGGGTGGCGGACTTGGGTTTCTCAGCACCCTCGTCCTCACTCTCAGAAGGCCTTTTGACACGTTTCTTTGGTGTCACCAGCTTCTTGAAGGAGGCCCAGGGAAGAATGCCATCCTTCTTTCTCTCTCCGTCAGAGGTAGTCGCCTCTCCCTCATTTTCTTGGCTCTCCTCTGCCGGGGTAGCTTCGCTGATAACATGTTCCCCAGATTCCTCTGGAGAAGAAGCTGAACTCTCTCCTTTCTGGGCCTCTGCTGATTCAGTGGACGACTGAAGCTGCTCAGCAACCTGCTCTCCAGATTCAGTCGGCTTCGCCTCTGCCTCTTTCTTAGCTTTGTGCTTCTTGGAGGAGATTTTCTTCAGACCAGACCCTGAGAAGAGTTTCTTCAGTGGACTCCCTTGGACTTTGGCTTTCTCTTGGGAAGACAGTAGTTCAGGCTCAGTCGTGGCTGCCGGAGCCTCCTCTGGGACGGCCTGCCCCTCGGCAGAACTTTCTACTTTTTCGTCTTGTGGTTGGGCATCTTCAGCAGCTACAGTAACCTCTGCGACTTCTTCTGAAGCAGTTGGAGGGACGTCACCTTCCACCGTGACCTCTTCTTCCACGGCAACAGGTGCCACTGCTTCTGCAGCGGGCTCTGTCTCAGCGAGGGGCTCTTCCTCAGCTGCGTCCTCTACCTTAGCAACAGGCTCTTCCTCAGCGGCAGGCTCTTCCTTAGCAACAGGCTCTTCCTCAGCAACGGGTTCTGCCTTACTAGCAGGTTCAGGCTCAGCTTCCTCAGGTGCGGCAGGCTCTTCTTGTGGAGCTTCGGGCGCAGCCTCCTCTTTAGACGTCTCAGCCTCCTCCACCGCGGGGGATTCTGTTGTTTCTTCTGCTTCCTTTATTTCTTCCTCAGGCTCCTTCTCCTTCGGCACCTCCTCTTCCTTTGGCTTTTTGAAACTTGTCTTCTTGCGCAGGTTGGAGAAGAACCTCCTCAGAGAGGACTGCGTTTCCTGGACAGCAGGGGCGGGCGGGGACTCTGGCGACAGCTCCGCCTCCTTCTCGGGGGGAGCCTCCTCAGTTGGCTCTTCTTCCTTTGGTACCTGCTCGGTGGCGTCTCCATTGACTTTCTCAGTGGGGGTTTCTTCCGTCACTGGCTCAGCTGCGGGCTCGCTGGCTGCTGGCTCTTCTGCGGCCTTCTCCTCCTCCACTGGCTGCGCCTCCTCTGTGGTGGTGGCCTCCTCTTTTGACTCCTCCGCTACCTCAGAGCTGCAGGCCTCAGCCGCGTCCTCCTTTTTCACGTTCAGCAGCTGCACCGGCTCCACCTTCTCGTTCTTGTCCTTCTTCAGGGTGAACTTGAACCCAACAAAGCGGAAGATTTTCTTGAAGCCCACTTCGTTGGCCTCCGGGGACGACTCCTCGGCCAACTTCTCCTCCTCCGTCGCAGTCACCTCATCTGCATCGGCCGACTCCTTCTCCTCTTTTTCGCCATTCACCTGAGGAGCCACTTCCTCCGGGATCACCTCCATGGTTTCGGGAGTGTCCTCCTTCTGGGACGCAGACACGGAGTCTGTCTGGCCAACTGCAACCAAAGGGAGAAATATACTTTACTCAGCTGAAAACTATTTGAGCAGAAGGGACATGTCTGAAGTATTGCCATTTTACCACAAATCCATTGTGCAGTACAAAACGATGTCTATTGATAAATTACTAAATTATATATTTTACTGAAAATTGTCATGCATTGCCATGGAGCTTTTTATAGTAAATCACATTTAATTTCCGGAAATGTCATAAGGCACAGTTAAAGGAATTTGGTCGCATTACAGATATACAATTACAGTCACTTGCAGTATATACAATTCATAATTAATGTTGTTTTGTTTAGAAGTTCTGCTTTCTGTACTAAATGTGCTAATAAAAGTGCCGTAATATTTATGGGTTTTTTTTTCTAATTTATGCTATATCTGATTTTCTGTTTACTGGGTCCAACAAAGGTCCAACTGTGAGGCAATAAATTAGAACCTAGAATCTAAAATTTTAATTTAGAATCTAGAATCAAGAATCCATTATTTGCTTGTGAACAGTAAATACATTCTGTGTTTTATGGGGAGATATAACTCCCTTGTGAAATTAAAACCTATGACCTTTAGCTGCAGAACCAATGTACTAAATTCAGCTCATTAAGAAGTAACACTGTTATTTAGAACTTGAAATTGATATAAAACTGTTGTAACTTACAAGGCTATACAGTTTATATCAAATGGGCATGGTGCCAAGAATAAAGGTACCTCAAACTATTAAGACTACAAACTCAAGTACATTTATTGAGCTGGGAAAAACTGTAAATCGCCCCTTAACTGCAAAACTGCTCTAACAAGTTAGCTAAACTTAGATTAACACAAAAAACAATAAATAATGTTAGCGAATTTCATGTTTGTTATCGATGGCAGCGGGTCTCCATGAGGTAATACTCCATTTGACCTAGGGGGTAGATTTAGTTTGGAGTTTACATTCGGTTTTATTTTCGTAGCCGAGTCTTTTGCGAACTCCTGCCAGCCAAATATTTCAGAACACGCAGAACACTCAACAGCTCGACTGCGAGAGGGGCCCTCCCTCCCTCCTCCCTCCCTCCGCCCTCCGCAAGAACGAAAATCTTTCATGCCTGACTACACACCACACGACGGAGGACTCGTGCGCTGTGAGGCCCCCTCTGGCAACATGATTCAAAACACACTTCTGCGCCATTCCGGCTAATGAAGAGAAGATGTGTGCCTGTTCAACAGTGACAGGTGAGTGAAACAGATGCGCGCGCACACACACACACACACACACACACAAAATGCCTGAAATTCCTTCAATGTCTAACAGTGTTTTGACAGGAGTAGGGTGGAGGGGGGCCGGGGGCCAGGGGGCGTTCACAGGCTACATTGCCTAACTCTGAGGCCCCCTTCTCCTTCTTTCCATCCTCTCTTGTTATGGGGAGGGCAAGGGGGGGGGGGCAGGTTTGGGGGGGGGGGTTGGGGTGGAACGTTCACATCTGGCTTTGGTCGTGTTTCCTCTGGGATCCTCAACCTTCCCTTGGACTCTCTCGGCAAATTCCCAGCATTCTCAATTCGTGAAATATCACCCCCGCTCCCCCCCCCCCCCCCCCCCCCCCCGGCCTCCCCCCAGTCCCTTCCTCCCCAAGCGAAATGATTATATGTCACTCGGTCACTTCCCCTAACCCCACGCTTGACGTTATACGTGCGCTACAAAGCATAACAATGCATCAGGGCTTTGGCTTTTCCTTTCTGGTTTGTGTTTGTGTGTGTGTGTGTGTGTGCGTGCGTGTGTGTGTCTTCCTAAAATCCGAGAGGGTAAAACACGTGAAAAATCGAGAGGCGCATTGAAAACACAACCCTGTTCGTTTTGCATCCAGGACAAAAACATAGCGTATATACACATTTCATTCAGAAAAATCTTACTTCTGTTCTTGAGCCAACGGGACCTAAAACTTCCTGGCCTCTTTAATTCAAATAGCATGCGGTTTCCATGGAGACAATAGTTATTTTTTAAAGAGAACGGAGTTGAAAGGGGGTCTTCTGAAGGAATGCAAAGGATGAAGTCTTACAGTACAAGTCTTACATACTGAAAGGAAAGTATGTACTCCATACATACATTACTTCTGAAAGAGAACATTGTGCTCAATCAGCCAAATCCATGTCTTATGAACAAACTACCAGAGTATGAGCCAACATTTGAAAAATGTACTGACAATAATTTCTGCCAGCTGTGATCCACACAGAATGGGTAGATACTCAGTACTTTCCAAGAGCATGATGCAGCATTTGTGAAAGAGAAATTAGGAACTAAAACCATTTTTTTTAAAAACCTAGGGGTGATATTCAGAAGTCCAGACAATGAATTTGCTCGAGTCTTACGAGTAACTAGAGCATCTTGACCCAGGAAGTGCAGGGAGGAGGAGCTTCCACTCTTTGTCCCGTCCAGGAACCTTGTGTAAATCAATTATCTGAACAAATACAAATAGGCACTGAGATCGAGTATGTTAAGAAGTACTCCAATACTTTAGGGCAAAAACAGGGGTTCTGTCACCCTACAATTCCCCCCCCCCCCCCCCCCCCCCAAAAAAAAAAAGAAAACACACACACACACTGAGGTAATGGGTGGGCTATAGCTGCCTGACCTCATCAACAAAACCCCTTAAAAAGTAGAGTTTGCTTGTGGGACACACATGAGCACATGAGGGGACTGTGTGGGGGAACAGCTGTGAGGCAACCCCCCCCCCCCCCCCAAAAAAAAAAAAAAATTTCAATGCTGTTGGTTGTCAGGCGGACCCCCTGGGTTGAGGGTGATCTCGCAAATACTCGTTATTTTTAGGTTAGCCGCTACACTGTCCCGACACACCATTGTGATGTAAACAGACACAGATTGCGTTGGAGACAACAGGCCGTAAAACATGCAAACGACACGGCACTCCGTTAAAAGCTTGTCTTCAGGTGCCACCACGGAGCTGGGCAAGGAAAGCCTCTCAATTTCACACAAATGCAATGTTAAACTACAGCGAACACGATGCGAATAAAACACAGTCAAGTATCAGATGTAATTTAGAAATTAGAAGCTGTCAGGCTACGTCATCTTTATCCCTGTATAACAATTAAAAAATGTATTTTGTTAAACACACACAAACACACATGCGCGCGCGCGCACATTATAACAACGCCACTCCTGAAAACGTGCCCTAGTCGTCCGCACATCTGCGTAGATCTTTCTAGTATCTGTTTCACATCTCACTCTCTAGCTGGCCCAGGGGAGGATGTCTGGAATGAAGAGACCGAACTTAATGAGGAGGGGCGGGGCAGCCAGGGCAGGGCGGGGGCGCTTAGGGTACAGTCATGCCGTAAGCCGATACGTCGCGGAATCCTAGAAAGCACGCTCAGATCTGTCGCGCGCTCAACGCCGGCACTCAACACAGAATGTGGAAAAGCTTAGCGGCCCCTGATTTACGGTGCTACGCGACGGCCGTTCCGCAGATGTGTGTCAAACGAGGGCATTCTCCGAATTACTCCGCGCCTCTACCTCACATTCGCGAGGTGCTCTGAGGTACGCTGCCGCCGAAAAACTGCAGACGCAGCGCAGTTTGTGATGTTTTTCCCAGGCATCGCCGGTTTTATGTAATAAAAAAAGCAATAATTCACATAGCTTCAATGTCCACAGCACATGGTACTGCAGATGTAAAGTCCCCGGTGGGATAGGTGTAACATTTCACATTTTAGTGGGATTCTTAATTTATAAAGGTAAAAATTACACAAAGGATCCTATAAGTGAGACGGTATTGTTCCTGTGTGGATCCTATAGTAAAGACCAGATCACTCAATACCCCACATACCACATTCTGCTACATGCCATTACATTTGTCAGCTTGTAACCACTTTCTTGCATGTCCTTCCAAGACTTTCCTGGCTGGGTTCAAATGCTTGCAAGGCTTCAAACAGTAACAATAATCACTTTTGCATGCGTACAGTTCAAATATTCAACAGCAGTGATTCCGAAAATGACTTTCACACATTTGCCTGTACTGGTGTTTTTTTAAAAAAAAGATATTTTGTAGTATGTACAAATATGTAGCCTACGGTTATGTTTGGAATGTACACATAACTAGCGTAAAAAAGACACGTTGCTGAGGTGAACGGATAAAGGCTGAATTTATATTTCATGGTTTTTGAATAGGAACGGGAGTATTGCGAGTGCTTCTTAGAAAGCCTTTAGAACAAACAATCACTTGTTTTTCAGAGTAGCACCCGTTTCTAATACAAACAGAAAGCCGTGTTTATTCGTTGTTCTTAGCCAGTCTGTCAAGTTTAGCTTGTGAAATTGCTGCAAAAATACCCAGAGGTTCACTTATCTTAAATTAATTAATTACACAAACGTTTGTAAAAAAAAAAAAAAAAGATTGATTACAAAAGCTGACGTTATGATGTTAATTGTCACATGAAACTGATGAAAGTTCGCCAGTCGTAGATGACTTGTGTGACGCTGTAAAACGAAGACTGCATAACCTACATTTGTGAAAGGGTAGCCTCAAGCCACAATGCCAACCACACCCACAAAAACAGTGCCCCAGCACACATTCCATTTCCCGAGGGATTTTGCATAATTGCCTAAATATTTAATTACGTTTATCATTTTTACAGAATGCTCCGAAGGAACACAGCTAAAAATATTCTAAAACTCATTTAAAACTAAAATAAAAGTAAGATTGCACTTACTAAGATTCAACAAAAACCAATTTAAAACTTTCTAAAACTTCTTTCAGTCATCATAGTAAGGACGCACTCATTGCTAAAAAGCAAAAATAAATAACTAAAATAAAAGCAAGATTGCACTGTTATGAAGCAAAACAATAATAATATAATATTCCAAAACTCGTGTAAAACTTTACAAAACTTGTTTCAGCCATCATAAATAAGATCACACTGCACTACAACATCTTTGAAATGCTTACAAAAAAAAAAAAAAAGAACATTGAGCTTAATGAGAATATAAGTCAGAAACACCGGCTCGATTCATGGATTGAAATATCTGCTCCAACACGTACCTGTGAGAGTTATCGTTCCCAGCATTTGATATTGTGAAATGTCCTCGTCTCCAAACTCTCGCGCAGGAAGAACAAAAATTTAGCGGGCAAAACCTTCTGAAATCGGCAGAGCTTTTAAATGCTCAGGTTTTTTATTTTTATTTTATTAAAAAACAAAAAGTTGCGTCTCGCCGCAAAAAACGGCGGTTGTTCCCGTTCACAAACTCTGTCCGCCCCGAAAAATCCGCGGCTGAAATCTGAAGCAGCGGTAGAGGAAGAGCCTTCCTCTGAAGCGGTCTGCGTTCTGAGAGTCTCGTGCTGGCTACAGGCGCATTTCTACCGGACACTGTGACTGACACTCTTCTTCAGCCAGGACGCTGTTCAGCTGTTCTCACACTCAAAATGAATGCAAGAAGTTTCCCTCTCTCTCTCTCTCTCTCTCTCTCTCTCTCTCTCTCTCTCTCTCTCTCTTTCCCTCCCTCTCTCTCTCTTTCTAAGCCACAAGATGACAAAGCCTATCATGTGATGCATTTACGGAAGCCCCCCCCCCCCCCCCAAACCCAACCCACCCCATTCCACCCCCCAGCCTCCCACTACATGTCCCCTCACCCACACACACACACAGACACCCACCCCACCCACGCACACACAGACACCCACACACACAGACACATACACGCACACACATGGACACCCACGCACACACATGGACACCCACACACACACACATAGACACACACGCACACATGCACACACACCCCTGGCCTCCCCTCCCATTGTCTCTCTGCAGACCCCGTGCAGTGTGAAAAACCTGCTTTCTGCTGGGAGACTGGGCCATACTTTATTAAAGACAGATCACAGAGGAGGGGTCGCTCTGACCCCCCCCCCCCCCCCCAATCCTCAAAAAACTGAGAGGGAGGTGGGGGTAGGGGGCAGGGACACTCTTAACACTTTCTGAAAAGGGCTGTTCCTTTCAGAAATCTCCCAAAAAAAAACAAAAACTTGAGTTTCAGTTCAGTTTTGAATTTTTGCCGTCAGCTTCCAAATCCCCAAGCACCTCCGCTTGACCCCACAGATGTTACTGTAGGAAGAGATCCTGAGACATTCTGAATGATTAGTACGTTGTAACTTGCAACCGTGTAAACCGGCTTCAAACATCTCAATGGCTGAGGTTAACCAGTTCCAGAAGGGTGACTGGTTACTTAAGATAACGACAATGTTGGTTTTAACCCCTTTTTTTTTGTTTTCTCGGCCCAACGCTTCTATGTAAATTAATTGGTCATTCTAACTTTTACGCACTTCAGGTCCACGCTGGACAATTCGACCTTTGTTTGGTTGAGACTTCAAGGAATGCAGGTAATTCCCAGACAAACAAGAGCTAATCTGGCTCATCACACCTCCGAGCTGCTAATTTACAACAGTGCTGGGTGGATGGCTATCTGGTTCTGTCTGGAATCCACAGTCGTCGGCAGACATTTCAAGACGAGCCTTGAAGCAGTCGAAGGAGAAGAACACACTGCTTATATTCAGTGTATTTTAATACTTTTTTTTTTTTTTTTTTGGCTCTTGCATTTCAGGGATTTTTATTGAATGTTTGACAGATTAATTTAGACTCCCCAAATGCTCTCAAATTCTACAGGAAGCACTCTTTCTTGGTGACCTAAAACCGATTTGCGTCTTTAATCAGTAGCTATAGGTACACGTCAAATGCTTCAGACAAACTGCAACAGCCTCAGCACGTCACTAATGGTGAGCTGGAGGCATATCGGTTTGCTCCTGGGGGTTAAGTGCCAAGATCATTAGGAGAACTTGAGATCAAAATGAAAATCATCTCCAGGTTAAGAGCCTCTTTCAACTCAGTCGTCCAGTCTCATCTCATCTTTCTCCTCTCTGTGTCCCTGTTTGCCTCTATTTAAATTCGTTCACAGGGTAATGAATGGATGGCTTTAAAGTGCACCCCCCACCCCCCCCCCCCCCCCCCACACACACACACACACACACACACCCCACACCCCCACAAGAGCATCCAGTGGGGGAGGGGTGGACAGAATCACTGACCCTACCCCAGCAACATCCCCCCCGCCCCCCGTGTAGTTTGAGAGGGAAGAGGGGAATTCCATTCAACTGAGTCGAAAAACAGCCTCTATGCATTAATGTAAAGTGGTTTTCCAAATTACCGTAAGATCCGGTATCAAATTTATGCACAGGGCTTCTTCAGGAAGGAATGGAATTTTCTTTTACATAGGTTTTTTTTGGGGGGGAGGGGGGGGTGTACAAATAATTTGTGTTTCTGTGGCATGTTTTTTGGAATGCTGGGAGTAACCCTAACTGGCCCTCGCACAAGTTTATGTAATATAACATCTGCCCCCATCTGCTCCCACTGTCCACACACACTCACTCAAACCACACACACCAACCACACACACACACATACACATTCGCACACACACACCTCACACACACAAACACACACACAGCTACAGTCAGTCAAACAGATGTGACTCAGTGGCATAGTGCTGTGCAATCAAAGGTAGTAATTCCTTAACAATCTGTCAGAATCCTGCTCGTGTGGGTCATGACTCACAAGAACAAATTGTGAGGAATTTTTCTTTTCGGACCCTTCGTTGATTGAGAGATTCCAACAGGACAGATCACAACCTCCTCTCCCACACACACACACTCACACACTCACACACTCGCACCACTGCCCCCCATGTCCTTTTAACGGATCTCGGCCTGACTCAGAAGCACATGAATCACCCCTCTGCGATCACATGTACACGTAACACCCCCCACCCCCCCCCACCCCCCAACGCACACCCATGCCCCCCCCCCCCCCCAAACACTGAAACCCCTGTCCCCCCATCTCCCTTCCGAATCTTGGCCCTGACTCAGAAGCACATGAATCAACACCCCCCCCCCCCCCAGCATTCCCGCGTAACACGTAGCCCCGCCTCCTCCCGCGTAAACAATGCGCTCCCCTCGGCCGAGGGCCTTCGCCCGGCGGAATGCTCGGTCCCGAGGGCCGGACGCTATGACATCATCGCCGCAGCGGCGGGGAGATATAATGGCAGGAAGCAGGGAAAGGACGCCCTCGCCTGCGCCGTCGCGACAGCCAATCGGAGGCCACCCTCCATGCGGGCGGGAGCCACAGGAAAGGCGGCCATGACATCCGACTCTCTCTCTCTCCCTCTCTATCTCTCTCTCTCTCTCTCCCTCTCTCCCTCTCTATCTCTCTCTCTCTCTCCCTCTCCCTCTCTCTCCCTCTATCTCTCTCTCTCCCTCTCTCTCCCCCTCTCTCTCCCTTTCTCTCTCCCTCTCTATCCCTCTCTCTCTCCCTCTCTCTCCCTCTCTCTTCCTCTCTCTCTCTCTGTCCCTCCCTCTCTCACTCTCTCTCCCGCTTCCTGGAGTCGTGCAGCCCGGCACGCTCCGGTCCTCCTCCTGCTCCTTCGCTTCCCATAAAACACGGAAGAAGAGCGGGATGACCGGGAAAGGCGTGACATCACCGCGTTACGTCAGGCCCCTCGTTTCCCCGAGCGGTGCTTATATCTAACTCTGATTTATGCCACGGAAACCATCCCGTTCAGCGCATCAGTCACCGGGCTGCCTGCTCTTCAGGCTGTTCGGCTGAATAGTTTGCATTTTTTTTTTAAAAGAACAGCTCTGCGCACTGGCTCAACTTCATTACCCAACAGCGCCGAAAGAATATAAATTTAGGCCGGGGAGACTTGTAGCCCGTCACCATTACGTGGCAATTAAGTGCATAAAATTGAAAGGCGCTATAAAAACTCATTCGCTTGTACGGCCAGTGACATCACACCCTCACCTGGGCATTAGCAGACAAGCACACTGACGGATGACGCATCACACCGACACTACGTAAAGCCTTATGACTGTTCCGCTGGGTTCAGAGGTCACGTGACCACTCCAACCAATGGCTGGGAAATCACAGACGCATCCTGAAGCGGAGATGCAGAGCGTGACTCCCTGAGTCCGAAGCGGGCCTGGTACTGTGACCCCCAAACTCCCAGAGCCCCCCACCCAAAGAAAGAGACCATATTCAACACCTGCGATGTGACAGAAATAAAGGTACCGTGGAGGTACATCTTTGTTCTTTGGGAAACAAGTCTGCCAAATGTACCCTGACAATGATGATCTACTTGGGTACCAATAAGCACCTTTATTACAAAGTTAAAAAGGTACAAATGAATGATGTACTGCTGGCTAGGGGTGCAGTTTTACGCGTCTATAGGATGCCAACCCCCAGTGACAGGCGTTTGTGCCGTCACAGGCACTTTCTCATACCTTTTGTGTGTCTGCTGGCTTCCCTAGCATTTCAGCACTTAAGGGGTTAATTTAATAGCTTAATTTAAAATTTAAAAAAATACAAGCAGTAATTGTTGCCGTTCTCGTTGTATTAGTGTTAATCAGTTTAACCTTCAGGGTCCAAGTTGATCTATGCGGTTGTTCCCTGCACTTGGACCGGTACTTCTCTCTAGGGTTTTCGTCATGCTTGTTCCTGGTTATGGTTATACACTTTGATGTACGTCGCTCTGGATAAGAGCGTCTGCCAAATGCCTGTAATGTAATGTAATGTAATGTAATTACGATGAGTTTGTGTTTCTGTGGCTTGTAATGGATGCTTATCTGTGTGTATTCAAGGTGTGTATTTTGGTTATTGGCTTAGACGCACTTGTGTTGCATTGTAAGTCACTCTGCGTAAGAGCGTCTGCTTAATGGATGTAATGCGAGTCAGTGATTGGCTAAAGGCTCCACACACCTTGTTTTCTAAGGTGTAAATTGGCTGACTGATTCAAAGAAAACTACAACAACAAAAAATCTGCAGACAATGGGGGCCCCCCAGGACTGTTAGACACCCCTGGCCTAAATCCAGTACCAGTGTTGACCACCGTGACCTTATTGGCTTAAAATTTACCTGAAATTCTTCAATGGATGTCCAAATGCATTTTCAAGGTTCACACCCCCCATATCTTTACTGTACAACCCCTAAATCTAACAACGACTGCAGCATATATTTTTACTCTGAAACTTCCCACTTGAATTTTTCAAATTCCTCCCATTTGGGGGAAATTGCCTAGTTTGGTGAAACTGACCAGCATGGATGGGGGGGGGGGGGGGGGGGGGAATTTTTGAAGAATAATCCTAGTGTGTGCCAGGAAGGAGTCTTGTTGGCGGGGGACGGTGGGGTATAAGACAAGGAGAAAGAACATTTGATCACAGCTCTTTGTGCAGATATGAAAATAGACCTGCCCAATGACCCCTGATATGTAAATTACACAAATATTTACACACAGAACAGTTCTTACTTTGAATAACAAATTTAAATTATAACATTTCTCATTTCTATTTAGATTACATTTTATTACCGGTAACAGATCCTTGAGCCGCTTCAGAAACTTTCCAGGAAATTCTGGAAGAAACCCAAGTCCATCATATAAGAACCCTGGGAATTTTGTTGTCCTTTTTTCATCACACATCTATCTGCTGTGCCATTTTCCAAGTGATCAAAGCTTTTTTCCGCGAATGTGAATGTGACTCTTGGCTCAGTCCGTTTCGAACAAACAGATGTTTGTCATACGAGGACCGCAACATTGCCAAAACCATTTTCTCCGTTTTAGGGGGGGAGGGAACAAAGATGGAGTAGATGTTAAACAGAAAAGCGGACACTGGGCTGGACTGCATGAGCCCTCCTCTACAGTATGCACTCCCAGCAGTGAGGCTGCAGAACTGAAGGGGGAAATAGAACTCTCCCAAAGGGGTGACAGAACCTTCTGGAAAAGATCTACAGCCTGTTGCAGAGCAGACTTGCGTCAATAGTGACACACTCACACACACACACACACGTACACACACAGGCACGCACGCACACAGGCACACATGCACACACACAGGCGCACACACACACGCACGCACACACACAGGCACGCACACACACAGGCACACATGCACACACACAGGCACGCATGCACACACACACACGCACGCACACACACAGGCACGCATGCACACACACACGCACGCACACACACAGGCACGGATGCACACACATGCACGCACACATACAGGCACGCATGCACACACACACTCGCATGCACGCATGCGCGCTTGCACACACATGTACAAACATACAAATACACACACACATGTATGCACACACGGACACACACAAACACACACAGACATGGACACACACGCACACACACACACACACAAGCCCACTGCCTGGATCTGTCCCCTAAGCTAAACCTGCGTCCAGCTGGGAGAAAACAGACATGACGTTTGCACAGCATATGAGATCAGCCATTATCTCATTCTCTCTGGCTCCCACAGTCCTCTGCAGTCTTTGCCCATGATGCTGATGAGATGTTTCTGGAAACGCTCTTCCAAATCAGAATATCGTGCCAATCAGGACATAATTTTAACAACTTATGAGGGGTTACTGCCACAATAAACCAAAGAGGCGGGGGAAACGGATTTAATTAAATGTTCTTCTTTAATGTTGAATACCGAAACGCAATTTGCGCTCGTAAGAGGGGACTGGCTGACGGTCTGCGCTCCGCCATTTTGTGATTTTATGGAGTAGTGTTCACCCGAAGGCCGGGGTCAGGCCGTGATAGATGGAGAGGAAGGAAAAGCCTGCCCCACGAATGGCTGCTTCTTTCCTTTCCTGGAGTCATTTGAAGAGTTCAGTTTGCAGTTTTACAGCACCGGAGAGAGCTGGGGAAGGGGGGGGGTTTTCATGAGATCAGAGAGTTCGAGCCTATGCAGGACAGAACCGGTTTGCTCTGACATCAGGGGTCCAGCTCAACACAAGGCTTAGAGATATCAGTGGAATTCCCACTCCTGCTACCCCAGCTGCGTGTGTGTGTGAGTGCGTGTGTGTGTGTGTGTGTGTGAGTGTGCATCTGTGTGTGTGTATAACGTGTGTGTGAGTGCGTGTGTGTGAGTGTGTGGCCGTCCTGCGCCTGGACCCGCGGAAGCCCTCGCGCTGCCTCAGATAAAAGCCCCAGGGCATGCTGGGATTGGCCGCATGCGCTCGCAGCTGGACGGTGCAGCCGACCCGCCTGTCTGTCTACCCCCGTCCTGTCCCATCCCGTCCCACCCCACCCCCACAACCCCCCCCCTCCTCGCCCCCACCCAGTGAGGACAGTGTCCCAGCCCTCATTCCTCCTAAACGCTGATAAGGAGCAGATCACATGGCGGGATAAACACCAGGCCTCTCCGCAGAACCGCGCGTTTTACGATAATCTCGGAGCGGTAAATCAGACCTCTGCTTTTCCTTTTTTTCTCACCACCGTTAGTACCTTAGAATCGCAGCGAGCCAAAGACCGCGCGGGCCCAAGATTCTCCCCGTCTGTTTATTCTCCCGAAAGAAAGAAAAAACATTTTTCCTTCCAGAGAACGCGGGATTCAGTGTAAACACAATCCTTGCTGGTTATCCGGAAGGCGCTCAGATAAATCTGCTCTTCTCTTCCGAGTTTAAACTAAAACTGCACTCTCCCTTGTGTGCTATTTCAACCTTATGAGGACACTGGTGTGTGTATCAAGCTGTTTACAGACTAATAAAAACAGGCTTCGTATAAACACATTCCTCGCTGGTTATCCATAGACACTGATAAAACCCCTCTTCTCTTCCGAGTTTGAAGTTGTGCTTTCCCTGGCTGTGCACTACCTCAACCTTACGAGGACACTGTTGTGTGTATCGAGCTGTTAGCAGATTAGCATGAACTGGTTTTTTTTAGGACCGACATTGATAGTTTGATTGAAGTTCCCGAGAATGAACAAATTTATTACCTTTATTCTAGATAAGTGGTGGGGATGGAGGGGTTTGCACCTGTTTTTTGATAATATAAACCTCTGTGCTCTATTATGCAATCAGCCCAATGATCTAATATCTTAGATGCATTTCCTGAAAAGCTTGTGAATGACATGTTTTCCGGCGATCAAATCTGAGAGCAAAGGTGCATTGACCTGGCTGATTGGGCTGGGAGTGATTGGTGGAAACAGTAACCAATCAACACAATGCCTCCCCCAGGAATGATGTGTCCCCCACCCTCCTCCCTGCATAAGACAGATGTGAAGCTGAGATTCTATTTTACATTTACATTCCGCAGGCGTGACATCACAGATAGATTCTGACACCAGATAGATTCAGCTGTTTTTCATCTGGAAACCATAATCAGGCGGTCGAGGCCCGTGTTTCAGAACCGGCCCCGGATATTCAATAAAGCCTGCAGTGAGACGGGGGGGGGAGGGGGGGGGGTAAGGTTTAAAGGGTTTAACGCTCAGCGATAGCGTTCATGAATCACGTCCGTTTCCTCTGTCAGTCTCGCACTGTGACACACTGTGCGTCAGCCGCGAGGCCTCCGAACCCAGTTCTTAGCGGTACTAGCGGTTTTGGCGGTTTGAAAAATAAACGCGCGTAGAATTACACCACGCCCCCCCCACCCCCCCCCCCCACCCCCCCGCCCGCCACAGATAGAAAAATAACGCCGCCGCCCCCAAATATTTTTGGAGGGAAATGCCTCGCTCTCCTGGCCGCGGAGGAACTCGGGGGGGGGGGGGAAATAAACAGCGTTTTGGGGGGCGGAGCCTCCGTGTGTGAGGGGGGCGTTCTGGGGGTGGGGGCTCTGTTTCTGACGCTGGTTTCCCAGGGATACGGGTAGCCGACGCACTCAGAGGGGCGTTTCTCCCCCGCTGGCACGGTGCCACACGGGGGGGGGGGGGGGGTCGGCCAGCCCCCCGTACAAGAGGACTAGGAGAGGATATCCTTAAGTATGGAAACACTGCATGTTAACAGATGAGATCTACACACACGCGCATGCACATGTATATGCACAAACACACACACACGCACATATGCACATACACTCGCTCAGTATCTCTCTCACTCTCTTTCTAGAGTGTATATATAATATCTATATATATATATATAATTTTTTGAAATATATATACATGCATATAGTATATACATTATGGTAGGGGACAGCTGTAGCCCACCATGTCTTTATCTAAGATGGCAGATCGCTCATGTGACTGAGATAATTAAGTAAAGCATCCTGAAGAAGAGAAATGCCTAAAACCGGCTTGTCCCCTCGCTGCGCCCCACCGGCGGTGTGGGGTCTCTGAGAGGGGCGCATGGGGGTCCTGTCAGAGGGGCTGCTGGGATTAGGGGGGGTCAGGTGCACGCCAAAGCGGACATACTTGAGGAGATCTGTGAGACTCAAGATGCGCTAAGCCAGATTCCACCTGTCTCTGCCCTGACTGCTGCTGCCACCCAGAGTTTATCAGGGAGGTCCCCCTCACACACACACACACATGCAAACACACACACATACATATACACACACATGCAAACACACACACACACACACAACACACACACACACACATACATACACACGCATACAAACACATGCACACACACACACACACACACACAACACACACACACACACACACACACACATACATACACATACACACACACACACACATACACACACACACACACACACACACACATACACGCAAACACACACACACACACACACACACATGCAAACACACACACACACACACACATGCAAACACACACACACACACACACATACACGCAAACACACACACACACACACACACACATATACACGCAAACACACACACACACGCACACACACTCTCACCTTCTGCCAGGACCTTCTCCTCAGTGCAGCCGTTGAGCTCAGCTGGGTGTTCCTCAGTTCCCCCATTCAGACTAGAGATCTGACCGTTCTTCTGCAGAGCTGAGAGAGAGAGATAGAAACACAGAGAAAGAGAGAGAGAGAGAGAGAAAGAGAGAGAGAGAGATGGCATGAGGTACCACACACTGCAATCACGACAGAACAGCGAGACTATATTCATAAACAGGGCTATTGCACCCATAAAATTAAGCTCAATCATCAGTGACTTCACTAAACGTTATTTCGTGGAGGCTATTGTGTGGCACTTGCCACGTGCCTGCCATTTTCAAATTTGTAAAAGTGAAACACTCCAAAAACAAGTTCCCCGGAATATTCTCCATACACAACTCAGACATGCTAACTTGCTAAAAGACAAATGTGAGGAAATCAAGCACTGTGATTTATAGAAATTTTATAGAAACATTTCATCGCACAAAAGCACCCAAACTCTGCCTTGCAAATATACTTTAGATTGTTTATTTTATTTGCATGTGCATTTACGTATTATTATGGTGACAAAACATCTGGTTTGTTGAGAAGGGGCATGTAGCATTCACTTGCTATCAGTTACTAACAGGGAAGATAAAATCTTGAATGCCATGTGATAACATCCCCTGCCGCAGCACCCCATTGGTTCAATGTTTTGGCAACTACGGTCCCCCAGACCACAAAACAGTGTCCATGAATAGGTATTGTCTAGCTGGCAGAATGAAAGGTATACAGTAAAAATTTTAATCAAAATTGGTGCTTCTCATTTCCAATGTCCATAAGAACCTTTCTGGCAAGCTAAAATGGCACACACACACACACACAAAGGTGATAAAACAGCCAGATTTGACTTTCTCACAATTCCTCCCAAGTATGTATGTTGAGGTGACATCACAGTAGAACCATCATCCAAGCAAGTACTCCCAATGTGGGAAAAAAGGCAATTTCTTCCATTTATTTTCCATTTGTTTAACCCCGGGGGATTTGTGGTGTGACGACATCACACTAAAAACAAGGCATAATTTCTTTTTTTTACCACATGAAGGAACTAAGGAAAATAAAACCCCAGGAACTAGCACCTGCTTTATGTCTTAAGAGACAAACCCAGTCTGCAACATGCAGAGCACTACGGGAGTAGAAAGCATCTGCAGACAATCTTTGCTGGAGAGGAGAACAAAGGTGGAGTGGGAGATCTGTGCCCCCCTCCCTGCCCCCCCCCCCCCCCCCCCAGCCTGGCTTGGCCGCCCTCCACGCCTTGACGCTACCCGCTAACCTTGGAGGCCGATTGATTTCACAATTTCATCTCAGCCCTGTTTTGGCTTCCTCAGCACCGCCCACCCACAGACACCTCAGCCTCTCCAGATCCTCAGACAGCACTCAGCCTTGGGAGACACACGCACACACACGCACGCACGCTGGCGCACACACACATACAGGGGCGACATAGTCCAGGAGGTAAGAGCTGGTTGTCTGGTAGTCGGAGGGTTGCTGGTTTGATCCCCTGCCCTGGGCGTGTCGAAGTGTCCCTGAGCAAGACACCTAACCCCTAACTGCTGCTCTGGTGAATGCGAGGCATCAATTGTAAAGTGCTTTGGATGAAAGCGCTACATAAATGCAGCCCATTTACCATTTACATATACACACATTCCACAGATACCTCCATTACCACAGGTCTGCCACACAGCTAATAAACTTAACGCGAGTCTCTTAAGTGAAACGGCTTTACAGTGCAGTGCTTTTGTTTTTCCTTCTTTTTTAACCCTTTTCCTACAAAAGCAACATGATTGTTTTCACACCTAAAAAAAGACAGACATTCTCTCTGTCTCCTGAGTGTAATTGACAGCCCTTTGAGGCAGTGATCAGGCCTTGATAACAAGCCAGCAGGTGTCCCATTTTGACCCCCCCCCCCACAACCCCCCAAAAAAAAAACCTCACCCCTCTGGTCCATCTCATGACTCCCATTCTCGGCATTCCGCACTCACAATCCATACCCCCTACCCAGAATTCCTCATGACAGGGCAAAGGAAAACCCCCCACCCCCAGGCTAATCACCCCCCCCCCCCCCCCCCCCGCAACGCATGAAACCCCATCTGTGCTCTGTCCCGACTGTCCCCTAATACAACCCCCCCCCGCCCTCTTATCATTCCCCCCTTAAAATAGCCATAGCACCCCCTCCCCCTCAGGACAAGTTCTGCACTACTGGGGCACAAAAATGACAAATATTTCTCACATGCAACAGTCAGATTCTTATCCTCTTGAAGACGGCATGCAAAAATATTTGATCCAAGCGATGCCCGTTTTACAATATATACACACAGGGGAAAAGGACTCCTCACTGCTGCTCCTGGTGAGAACCTACTGTGCCTCCGTATAAAACATAACGCATATTAGAAAAACATAAAACATTTCATTAAATGGACTTTGGAAAGTGTTTTCTTTTTTTTCTGGTTCAATTGTGCATTCAATACTAAAAGGGATTCTAGGGCAAAAGCCATTAAGGTATTGCCTGTTTCAAACACAAACGGACACACTATATCGTTGGAGATGCAGAGCACACCCAGAAAGAAAATGTTTTTTTTTTTTTTTTTGCAGAGAGCAGATGCCAGTCTGTTTCCCTCAGAGTATGATCTAATTTCTGGCTGCGTTTCTCACTCTAATCTATAGAAAGCTCTGCATCTGACCAAGCATAGCCACGCCCATACAGGCACACACACAGCTGCTCCACACAGGGATGCATGTGAGAAAGGACACACACACACACACACACACACATGCATCCATGAACATCTACGTACACCCTAATGCACACACATGCATATATACACACACACACGGGCATATGCATGCATGCATTTTCTGCAGTGAAGAATTGATTGCGTGAATAACCACTCGTATATCCCTGTCTTCCAGGCCAGCATCCAACAAGCCAGACAGTCTACAACTTTTATTCAGCACAAGAGACCATCATCATTCAGCAAAGATCAGACACTGCAAAGACAGTGCGTCTGCCTCTCAGCTATGTAAACACTGGCTCTTAGAGAGCACCGTTTAACCGCCGTTTAAATATGCTATTTAACCCTTTGAAGAGTAGGTTTTTTGGAATGTTCTTTTGTTTTTAAAGCTATAAGTCAGTGTTCTAGAACTCCACTGCTTTCAGTTTCCAGTAGTGATTGTTACATCAGCATTAGAATGTTCAGTGAAGAACGTTCCAGTTACATATCTGTGATCTTACACCTTGGCTTTAAGGGTTAAACATTAAACAAGGGAGGTGGGGTTCTGCACATGCTCAGTACAGACCACCCTGTGCTTTCTGTTTCTCTACATTCAGGGCATTGGTGAGCGCGAGTTCCATCAGAGAGAGCTGTCCCCACTCAAATGTCCCACGTCCAGCATCTCACTGACAGAGAGCGCAACCGTGTGGACCAGGCCAGGTCCAACACCTTCACCCCCTCCCTTAACCCCCCCCAAGCGCCACAACCCCCCCTCCCCCCCCCACTCCCCAACCCCCAAACCCAGCCCCCTCAGCCCAGGCCCATATTACTACATGACCATTTAAACATCCTACTCGTCACTAATCACAATCAAACAATCAAAAATGTAAACATTGAAACTGTAACCACTATCTATGCAAAATAAGAGATTTCATGGAGGCAACGTCGGCAGATGAACGCAGCTGCGCTGCGCAGTCAAATGGAGGCCTGGGCGAGCTGCGCGACCCAGCACACTGGAACGAGCCCAGCCCAGGCCACGCCTCCTTCACCTCCCGCGGCATCATGGGAACTCCCGTTACTCCAAGGCAGCGGCACCAGGGCGTCATTCCTGTCCCTCGTAAATCGCTCGCCTCCCTGATTTACGCCCCTCTTACAAACCAGGGGGGGTGTGACCCCCCTCCCTTCCCCTCCCCTCCCCCCTCCAGCTGCTTTCTGATGTCATTACTGTAGTTCAACCCCCACCCCTCAGCCACCAGCCAACTGATTGCCAAACCACACCACTTCAACAGCACCCCCTGGAAACAGAGTCCATCTACAGCGCTGGTTATTAATACTTTTTAAAACCAGGACCCAAATTACAAATACTTTTTAGAATCAGGACCCAGATTTGCAATTTACTACCTGTCAGGGGCCCATCAAATACACATACCTAGCAAAGCCTACTAGACTACAGACTCATTCCAGGACTGACCTCAAGCATTCCCACAACCCATTTTGGGTCCCGACCCATAGTTTAAGAAATTCTAATCTACAGTATGAAACTGCAGCAAGAAACTGTAGTTTCCCAAAAGACAATTTTGTTAAGGAACTAAATTTTTACTCTTGCAAGTACTGATGTTTTTTGCCATCTGTTTTTTCTTTTTGTTATCATTTCGTTTTTAAGTTGGCTCCACTCTACTTTAGCAGAGTGCAAACAGGCATAAACACAGGCAAACCCACACAGGGATGGGATGGTAGTGAAACCCACCCCCTACCCCCTCTGAGTCCCGCCCAAAAACTGGCGACTCTGTTAAAAGAGTGATGACCATCATTAGATACGAGCTTTGGAGATTAACCCGGACAGTACAGGGGAAAAAGCCATAGAAATTCCCAGGTGGCATTGCAATGACGGATTACCCCAGCGGCTCCTGTGCTGCTATGTGGGATTCTCAAGGCCGAGGAGAAGCCGGGGCAGTCTGTCAGTCTCACTGTCCGTCAGGTCATCCGATAGGACCTTAATGGACGAGCTCGTACAGCATCAATCACGTGAATACCCCCCCACCCCCACCCCCACGCCCCCCCGCCCCAAAGTCTGCCATTTTGGGGAGTGTATTAGCTCTCTGGAGGACGTGCTTGAAGTGTTTTTTTGGCCCTTTGTGGCCCCCGAAAAGTCCCCACCCTCATAATAATTCAAGGTGACCCTGCCTCCATTGTCTGGGCATCGTCATCAATGCACTTGTCTGTTTTAATGGCATTCAGCAGAAAGGGACCTTGGGATTCTCTACCTTTTTTACATCACCTAAGTCGCATCATGTGACCACTGGGTTTGATTTCAGTTTTTTTTTGGATAATGCAGTGCCTGCTCCACCCACCAACCCCCCCCCCCCACCCCCCAAAGGCCCCCCCAAAGCCCAAAGTCCCCCCCCCCCAATGGGTGAGTTAATTGTGCATTGGTATTTGTCTCATGCAACAAAGAAAAAAAACTCAGCTTTCAAATTAACAACAGCGACAGGCAATAAAATCCAGCGCGTTCATACTAACAGCAAACAGAACACATGACACACGGAGAGTGATTGTTTCAATTAGATCCTGCAGCTGGAGTTGTGGTTTTGCCTTTTTGTGTTTTTGGCACACTGGAGTTGTAATGTTTGCGTTGGCAACAGCATCGTATCCACTCTAGATATCTTATATCCTTCCAAAATTAAGATTGGGAATTTCACTAACCCTTCTGGGAATGTTGTTCAAGAATGAAAGGTTTGCTCAATAATTACACAAAATATTAGGAGGCTCAAAAAGAAATTTTTTGTTGCACGCAATCCTTAAATTTGAGTGACAACTAAATGCACACTCTGCTAAAGTTAATAAAATAATTTTATTTAATTGTGAGTCAAAGCTCAGTGGCGTATTGTACCCAATGTTGATTGAATACAGGCCTTGTTTGTTATTTTCTCTGGTCTTGTAGCCACCTGGTGAATTAACAGACACAGTATATTTGACTCTGCTTCAGTTCAAGTATAATGGCAGCCCCCACAATTTCATTAACACCCATGTGAAAAAGTGACCCCCCCCCCATGACATCACCATGGCGACACACCTGGGAGCACCGCCCCCCCTTGATGAGTGACAGACCTGATGACTCCCTGTTGAGGGCTCATTATAAGGCCTGTGTCACACACACATGCCAAACATAGTGTGAGCCGCGCGCGGTCGCACCAAAGCCAGGCAGGCGGGAAGGAGGGCAAGCGGCCACTGTGTGTGTGTGTGGGTGTGTGGGGTGTGTGTGTGTGTGTGTGTGTGTGTGTGTGTGTATGCGCGTACATGTGTGTGTAGGGTACCCCTGTACTCGTGTATGTGTGTGTGTGTGTGTGTGTGTGTGTGTGTGCATGTGTGGGTATGTATGCACAAGTGTGTGTGTGTGTGTGTGTGTGTGTGTGTGTGTGTGTGTGTGTGTGTGCATGGTACTGTCCTACGTCAGGCTGTAACATGAAATCCCTGCAGTCCGTATAGGCACTCATCACCACCACATACCCCCACCCCCCCCCTCCCCCACACTCATCACTCAGTTTTATTCGAGGTAATTCGATAGGGGGGGGGGGGGGGTCTGTTCCGCGGTCGGGGCGCCGTCTCGAACGCACCGGCAAGAGCGGCGAGCCGCACAACAACAGCGCCCACCAGAGGTCCCTCCCCCCCCCCCCAAACCCAAACCCAAACGACTTCCTGTGGCTCCCAAGATTGATGAACCTCTGACATGATAAGAAGGGCCTTTCCTAGAACCCCCCGCCGCTGCACCAAAACCCCGCCCCTCACTACCAAACAGAGGAGAGAGAGGGGGGAAAAAAAAACATCTGAATGGAATTCAAACTGAGGTTGCTGCAAGGACTTCCAAGCTCCCTGGAGAGCCATCTCTGGCTCTTTAATCTACTAGTTCATATGTTCATTCCCCCAGCTGTCTCTCAGGCTATGTATGCTATTCAGCAGATAATCATATGTGATATTTACATAGGAATTTTCCTAGACAGTGACAACGATCCCAGCCCCCAAGCTGTCTCTGGACATGCTGTGGATCAGTTTACAGTTACACATTTAAATAATTTTTAAAAATCTCTCTTCAGTTTACAGTTACAATTTTTTTATCTCTCAGCTGTGGTGCACAGCAAAAATGTTCAGGGTAAATTTAACTCTCACAGAGTTTACCCCAGCCCAACAGGGACCGCAGTGTACTGTAAAATTCTCAGTGTTAAATCAGCTCTCACAGAGTACACGGGGTCCCTATTGAACTCATACGTTCTCTAACTGAATTAACACTGGATACTTTATTGAGTACTATATCAGAGTAAAGTGCACATCGCGGCATCAATGCAGGTGATGATTCTTGACTCCAGGGAGACACTAGAATTAATCTGTAGTGCAGATTCCGACGAAGAAAGACACTTATAAGGCACTTATAATCCATATAAGGCACTTATCACACACAAGAACAAATATTTGCAGTGAAGGAGAAAGTCACAATGTTCCCAGCAATGGCAATGTCATGTCATCAATTCCTGAACGACATAAAAAAGAACAGCAAGATAAAAAAAAAGTTGGATAAACGCCTCATTTTTGAAGAAGCTTCTAAGAATTTCCACGCTCCTTCTCGCCTCCTTGTGTTTGGCCACTAAACGCTGATAATGGGCCTCAGTAGGACTGTAGGAAATTCTATTCAAATTCCAATCGATGCTATACCCCCCAGCCGAACGAAGAAACCCCCCTAGACGCAGAAGAGAGCACCTCAAGGACAGCACGCTTGTATATGCATGAGTGCGTGTACACAAGTCATTAATGTGCACATGTATGCATCAGCAGTGTTTCATGTTAGTCCCTGGAGTGAGGGGGGGGGAGGGGGGGAGGGGTTTGTTAATGTATTTTGTATAATGCACACGTTGCAACTTTTATTATGCATCGACTCTTGTCACAGTCGAACATGTGATCCCATAAAAAGACAGAACCTAATGACATCACAGTAAAAAACATACTGTGACATCATAGTAGTAGTGCAGAAATAAAGGGTCCTGGTTTTACTGGTTTTTGGGGGTGGGGGTGGAGGGGGGAGAACAGAGAGCACCTGTTAGAAGGTTAGGAGTCACGCAGTGGGGTTTCTGCAAGTCTGGTGGGATTGCACAAGCCTGAACTTCCATGGTTGGGTTGGTTCTGACTTCAGGAATTAACCCCCCTCCCACTGCAAAAACCCACCCCAAAAAAATCATTTAAAAATCGCAGCACCCTCCCTCATCTGCTCACCATTCCCTTCAGCTTCAAAGCCCATCCAAACCGCCCGCCCCCCCATCCCACCCTGTCCCTCCAGTCCGACCCCCGGCCACCCCACAGTGCGAGGAGGGGATCAAACGAGTCCCCCGGTGGTCATCTCAAAATGGGGGGGGGCCGTCCCAGACCTGGGCTGGGGATCAGGACAGAAAAATAAACCAGGCCGACCACATTTCCACATGTACCCCCCCCCACCCCCCCCGACCTCTTCAGCAACCCTGTTCCCTTCCCTCACCACCCCCTATACACTGCCTATACACACTATACACAATGCTATACACTGCCTATACACACTATACACAATGCTATACACTGCCTATACACACTATACATAATGCTATACACTGCCTATACACACTATACATAGTGCTATACACTGCCTATACACTATACATAATGCTATACACTGCCTATACACACTATATTATGTACTGCTAATGCATACTATACCTAATACCACATACTGCTAATTCATGTTATACATAATGCCACATACTGCTAATTCATACTATGGATAATGCTGCATACTCTTACCTCAGGCTATACAAAACAGTAAAACACATACAGCACACTCATGCAGGCAGCTACAGCAAGCCCACCCCCCACCCCCCCCCCCCCCCCCCACCCCGAATTGTATACATTATTTATGTCCAGCAGTTTCCTCGCAGAGAGTGATGACTCAGAACTGAAGGCACACCGGCAAAGGCACTTTGTGCCGGGCCCCCTGACTCCCTCGAATTCATCCCCAAAATTAATTAGAGGAAACGTGTCCACACTCCTGCCCCTGGATGCTCAGCTGGAGCTAAATTATCAGATCCGGCTGAAGGGCGCCAGGATTTACGCACTTTTATTTAAGCGAGCGAGAGATAGAGAGAGAGGGAGGGAGAGAGGGAGAAGGGGGAGAGAGGGAGAGGGGGAGAGAGAGAGGGAGAGGGGGGAGAGAGCGAGTGTGTGAGAGCGAGGGAGAGAAAGAGAGGGAGGTGGGAGGGAGAGAGAGAAAGAGAGAGGGAGAGGGGGAGAGAGAGAGGGAGGTGGGAGGGAGAAAGAGAGAGAGGGAGAGAAAGAGGGAGATGGAGAGAGAGAGGGAGATGGGAGGGAGAGGGGGGAGAGTGACAGAGAGAGAGAGAGAGAGAGAGAGAGAGAGAGAGAGACAGGCGGGACAGCCTGTGCTCTGGGAGGAAGGCAAGTTTAAAAAATCTGATAAAGGACACTGGCTACACAGAGGCTGTACAGTCAGTGCTGATTCAATTTTCACAATCCCCCCCCCCCCCCCCCCAAAGAACAACCCACAGAACAGCCGCTTCATGATGGATTCTCACATGCAGTGACTCCATTTAGACTGCCTCACATTGTTACCGGACATGTGAGAAGCCCCTCGGACATTCAAGTGTGCTGCATCCCCCAGACTCAGAGGGATCAATATGTCCTCCTGGCACCAGTGTCTGGTTCAAAAAGCATGGCAGCTTTCATAGTATATAAAAAATTAAATAAAGCAGGTTGTAGTGTAGTGTAAATCATGTAGTTGTGATGACAGTTTACTTGGCCTATACCACTCACCAAATGAAGTATGAATGTGTGTGTGTGTGTGTGTGTGTATGTATATAGAGGTGCAAAGTTTTTATTATATATAAACAGTATATAAAAACTGTATATAAATGAGAGAGAGAGAAAGATAGTTATATCTGTGTTTATTGTTCCGTATTTATTCTGTACAACCAAACCCATTCTCAGTACTTAGCTGAAAGTAAATTCAGTCGAGTCTCATTAGATATCTCATTAGATATCTCATTAGACGTCTGAACGGGGAGAAAAAAACACCAACGTGGGGCACGGTTCATCTTTCAAAAGTTCCCTTAAAAAGCGAACAGGCAGACAGAGTGTGGGACTGCCAAAAATCCTGACACTGCTGCCCACCTCCCACCCCCAAAAATGGAGTTATATTTGGATCTCTTGTCAAACATAAATAAATGAAGGATTCTGCCATGGTTTATTCAGGGTTTAGCTGTGGAATGAGAGCGAACGCGAAACGTCGCAGAAACCAGGCAGGTCGGGCCGAGTGACGCACATGTTCTAGAACAGTCCGAGGAGCGCGCTCGTCATTTACCGAAACTAGCCTTGCTTTTTTTTTTTAAACCGCAGATAAAGCAATCGTCTTTTGTAATGTAAAGAACACCGTGGTCCCAGAACTCAGTTCAAATGAATTACATTACAGGCATTTAGCAGACGCTTGTATCCAGAGCGACTTACACAACTCAAGGGTACAACAACAATTCCGAAGATATCCTAATGTTCATTTGTTTGCTGACCCTGTTTAATTTGATTAACCTCAGTAAAGACACTGGTGATGGATGCTAATTAGACAAAAGCTAGACACCATCATCACTGTCTTCCTTAATCGGTCTCCTCAGTGCTTGAGAAAACCCAGACCTTCATAATCATAATCTACACGTTTTTTTGTTTCTGCTGCTATTGTTCCATCCCACATTTTCGGTCCATTTCATCGACTTGAAAATGGGCATTTTCCCTCCGGAAAATGTACACTGTGAATTGTTTTTGGACAGCCTGATAGTAAGTGGTGGTGTGCAAATAAATAAATGAACAAATAAATAAGTGCTGTTTTATTATTTAAGTTTGATTGACTGCTTGCATGGATTGAAGCTTTATGATAAAGCAATTTGGTGACCAAGCAGTCCAACAGAAGACTCTTTCTCTGTGAGCTTTGTTAACTAGAGAAGACCCAACAAACATGCCAACCCAGTATCCATTATGGACAGCATGGTTTCACTTGTGGGTTATGAGACAATTTTCCATGTAAGGGAGGTCAGATTTTAATGTCACCACAAAATCCTCTTAATTCCCACAAGGCACTTCAAAGCTGTGAAGGAGTAGCCTTCTTCCACTGTTGACTGACAGGACTTTGCACATGCTGAAAAATGTGGGTATGTGCTGTAAGGTTTTCTTCTTGGATAAACTTCTACATAATTGGATTTATTCACCATTCTCGCGAACTGTTCATTATATTAGTGCGCGTGGTGTGCATTGCAGGTAACGGATCCAGTGATTGTTTTGAATGTTCTCAGGTGAGGCTAATTGCGGTCCTATTTAAGATCAGCTGTGTTGACGATGACGTCATCTTTTTGCAAGTAAGATTGGGCAGTGTTGTCGCTGTTTCCCCTCTTACTCCGCTCTCTCGTTGTTTCTCGTAAATTGGCTAAACAATTTTGATACAATCGTCCCCCCCGACCCCCAGCGGAAGACAGAGAGTGAGCAGAACAGCATGACACAAACTGCGACAGAATAACCAAACTGCACTAATAAAAACGCACGGTGGTCTCAGAGAAGCCTTCCACGCGACGCGTGTCCACGCAGCGCGTGTCCACGCAGCGCGGACGTGACATTGCAGTGGGACATTGACGTAACCAGCAGGGCTCAGAAACGGTTGGGCAGGCCACTCAAATCGTCTGGTTCGACTGCACGGACGCCACCGACGCTAATGGTGCACCTGCCACTTGATGGATACGCTGCACTGAACCACAGCGCAGCAACACGGACAACAGTATCGCAAACGCGGAAAACAAACAAGTAAGTTTATCTTTATAAATGATACATGATTTATGAGGACACGTCCAAATACATAGGCAGTGCGAGCCCAGTTTATATCAATGCCGGCAAACGTTCGCGCTATAGATTTTCTGTTTACGAGCCTGTAATTAATCTCTGACGGAAGACAGACTAGTCTGTCTCTGACGGAAGACAGACTATTCCAGTCTAGTCTGGAATACTTAAAATCCAGTCTTCCACCAAAATTTCCCGAGATGACACTTTCCCACCCGAACAAATCTCTACAACAGAGTCAAACAAACACGTAAATAAAATCAACAAGGATAAAATCACTTAACTTGGATAAACTCAACTTCTCACCGGAAAGGCGCACAAACCAAAACCGCACTTCAGGAAACCACCATATTTTTATGGCTTTTGTTGCGTTTGTTTGTGACCCAGTGGAATATTCATAATTCATTACCGCGGGCACTCAAGCCAATTAACATAGCCAATCAATAATGAATAACCCTCTCACATGGATTTGTGGGAATTAAGCTTTTTAAAATACAGGATGGAGGGTGTAATTTCCTTGGTAATGTAACTCAAGCAGTCAGTATGACAGCCCAAATTATTGCTCAAATCAAGGCAGGCAAACATACGTCAGGTTTTTAGCCGATTACTTTTGGGTAAATAAAACTTAATATTTGGCAGGCTAAGTGCCCATGTTTTACATGGAAGGAGGCCTAGTTGGTATGTGTGTATGTACGGTCTGCTGCACAGCAACAGAGTTTGTGTTTTACTTAAAAGTACTTAACTCCATCTCACAATCCAAACATATTGTTAACCTCAATATTATCCTAATCTAATCCTGACTGTGCACACCTGCTGATAACATCTATATTACTTCTATGTTACTGTGCCCAGTTCATAGATTATACGTACTACTACACTATCTGATGGTTTTAAAAATCACTGAGTCATGTACAGATTTGGAGGCCAAGTTAGTGCATATTAGATGGCTGGAAGAAAAACAGCTTGGATTGAAAACCTATTAAAGACGGCCGAACTCTGAACGATTTAGATGGGCTAATGTGTAGATGAAGTATTCCCTGGGGGGTCTGAGTCAGTAATGCGTGGCAGGACATTCTCCCGGAGATCCAGTGTGAGTGAAATGAGACCTCCAACTGCCACCGCTCAGCTGACCTCATCGCGTTTGCGATGGAGAAAATCAATTCCCCCCCCCCCTCCCCCCTCCCCCCTCCCCGCCCTGGTTTTCCTTAAAAAATGATCATTGGAAATTCTATCCGTCTTATGTAAAAAAAATCATTTGCTATGCTGTCTACCAATCCCCCCACCCCCTGTTTTGGGCAGGAATTCCCCCAAAGGTTCGGTCCAGCGTGTCAGTGTGCCTTCCACCTGCAGCCGACTTTCGCCACATTCTTTTGCAATTTGCACCACGTAAGTTTAGATTTCAGGTCTTCATCCTGCCTGAATTTACACGTGATGTCACTTTACACCTTAAAGGGTTAAAAGCAGACTAATCAGATTATGTTTTAAAAAGGAGACCCCCAACAGGCCACAGTGAATCCTTGTGCGAAAACCTACTGCAAACTTATATTTTGTGTTCATCTAATGAGAACAGAAATAACTTAACTGTCTGCTCCACGTAGTCATTCATATATTGAGAGTAAAAAGTGAAAATGAAACATTAAGGAGTTTTAGTGGATGCTAAAGAGCTAGCAGAACCGTAATATCTCACGATAGGAGCCAGGGTAATTTCCTGCGCACCCTGTATGTTATCATTCCTGTGAGGACAGCGGTGGGTTTAAGGCTGCCTCTCATCCAACTGCACGCCCCCCCCCACTCCCCCCCCCCCTCCTCTTCCTCATTTCTAAGAAAGAAAATCAATCCTTATTTGTTTGGTCAAGGGCCACCGGATGTGGTTTGAGACCACTTAAACGGCAGAGAGAGTAAGTCTGAGATACTGTACCGATATCGCCAGTGTTTGGCAAATGGCAGTTTGAAAGGACCGCTACAACTCAATCGCTCGCTCGCGCGTACACACTCTCTCACACACACACACACACACACACACACACACACTCACTCACAGAAGCACGCACACACACTTTACTGCCATTTACAGTGAGCCAAAGCTTCCCACATCGGTGCTGACGTCAAAGGGATCGCTAGGGGTTTCTCAAGATATCCATATTAAAACAAGATAAACATCTCATGGGCTTTCCTGTCCTGAAGCACATTGGAGGCCCACAGCGGGGAGGAGAAAGCCTTTCTGACTTAAAATTTTTTTTTTGCCTTTGTAATGTCCGGAATATACTTTGATGGTATAATTGTATAGGTTTTTCAATCAATCAATCAATCAGTAAATCAAAAGTTTGTCCCAAACTGGGCATGTTGAGGCCACTCTGAAGTGATGGGAAGTGAAGGAGGAGGCCATTTTGACGTTGGCACTGGGCCGCGTGCGTCTCTGTTTGACGGACAGCGGCTCTTCCAGTGCGACGGGTCTCAAGCTTTGCTTTCACATACGATCTGTAGGCAGCCTGTCAGACCTGCCAACTGTAGAAATGTAAAAAAAAAAAAAGCAGTCGACTGTTTTATACTGTTTCTCATATACAGCAGTGCACATTAGCAGCTACCTGCATTTTTGGTCGTAAAAAATAATTGGACGAGAGGAACATTTTAACGAGGTGCTGGCTAGCAGAGCGTACTTTAAAAGGAGAAAAAAAAGTCCCACGCTCCTCTGGTCTAAGTGTGCGTTTTATTTTACCAACGTTCCAACATTACTTCCCTTCGCCCGGGTCATAAAAAAACAGAATTAGTCGCAGCTACTGTACTACACGCCTGCGTTTTCGAGAGGATGTTGTTTATCTTTCATTGTATTTTTAAAAGTACAGCTGAATGCTGGGGGGGGGGCGATGTGGACGCACGCTCTTTCTGAGAGAGTAAATCACTCGCTGTGCTCGGGGGGGGGGGCAATAAGGGGTTTTGGGGGCTTTTTTTTTTTCACGGGCTGTGCGGAGAACGCAGAGGTGCGAATCACCAGCCTGGTCCCTCATCGCAGCATCCAGCGCGCGGGAGTGTGACCTTTAACCCCTCCCCCCCCCTGCATTCCGCTCCGTCACGGCGTAGCTGTCCGCCCCACGCAGCGACCGGGGGTTTGGGGGGGGTGGTGGGGGGGGGGGCTCAGATGTTCCCCTCGTGGCCCGGGCCGGGAGCCAGAGACCGCACACCGTCACACGGTCAGGGTCCCACCCCCCCCCCCCCAAAATAAAAGGAGCGACCGCAGCGTTGAAATGAAGCTGCGTCTCTTCAGCTGCGACGTGGTTTTTTTTAACCGCACGTTTTGTAGCTTGCTAGGTGTTTTTTTACAACCCCCCCCCCAAGACATGGACGCTATCTGCTGTATGTTTTGACTCTTGAGCTTGACGTTGGATCCTCATTTTTCGTAGGTAGATGCTGAGTCTGGTTTGGCTGAGCTGAATGGCCTCCTTACATTGTTATGCTGTTAAACTTCTGGAGTCAGTAAAAATGCTAGAGAAACTCAACTCTGCTCTACTCTCTCGGCTGTGAAACAATGAATCTGTACTTTTTACAGAACCTGCAGGGGGTGCAATAAAGGTCTAACCCTTTGAGGAGTAGGCTTTTTGGAATGTTTTTTTTCCCAAAATTCTACATCAGTGTTCCAGAGCTCCATTGCTTTCAGTTACCAGCAGTGATTGTTACATCAGCAGTAGAATATTCAGTCAAGAACGTTCTAATTGAATATTTTGTGATCTCCCAACTTTAAGGGGTTTTGATGATTCCAAATCCCATTGAGACCTGTTAGGGGCATGGTTTGCCAATGGGAGGGCTTACAACAGGTCTGTACGCTGTACAGCACTGGCCATAAATAACAAGGCAGTGAAAATGAATGGTCCCCTTTTTATTGTCCAGCGAGATAGAGACAGTTCAGAACTGTTGCCCTCCGTACACAACTTAATTAAACTGGGCAGCAGCCAAACCTGTGTTTATTGGCTGACTGGAACCTACTGGACTCAAAGGTCTAGTCCACTCGCCTGGAGGCACGTACTGTATTCCTGTTTCCATTTTTGGATCTATATTTTTAGAGTTGACCGGCCCTAAATAACTGTGGAATGTTTGTTTTTTTTTTTTTGTTTTTTTTTTTTTAACTGGAATTTTTTTTTCCATTCAAAGGATAAGTGGGGGAGAGACACAAAAGACCAGAGTCCCTTCTTCCAAATAAAAAGCTCAATTTTTCATCTCCCGGAGAGCTGGGAACTGGTGAGAAATGAGGGGAAAGGGGCCTTTAATTATAGCCGAACTTCTCCCCGTTTTCCCTATTCAAAGGCAGCCGTAGTGGAGGAGTGCTTTTAAGGCCACCATCACATCACAATTTCACCCAAAAGGGACCGTTTTCTACCCCCAAGTGGAAAGCGTGCCATTTCAGGCTCATCGGCCACTCAGTAATTCGATTCCGTTCACCCTGAAATGTGGAAATCTTTTCACAGGAGGTTGTGATACAGGTCAGAAAGCGGGGCAATCTGGAAATATCTTTGCCCATAACAATGGCAAGAGTTGTTTGGTGGACACGCACAAAATTAAAAATAAAAAACAGCAGTGTGTATGTAAGTTAAGAGAGTTCAATAGCAGTTGACCTAGTCATTAGATTCTTTTGACAGGTCCTCAATGTATCTGCTGTATAACCACTCCACATGTGATAAAACCATGACTATTTGCCCTTCATTACAACTTTTTCAAAAATCAAATTGATGGTGGTTCACTCGTACACAGCTACAACAAATCAAAGCTCTGTGTTCAAAATGCCAACAGTCGATAAAAGGTCTCTGCCACCAAATGAGTACTCTTACAACAAAGTCGTTGTCTGTATTTTTCTTTTTTTTTAAATTTCCTATTATGTTAGAGACTATTTCAGGAAGATTGAGGGAGGTTGAAGCTTATGACCGTCCAGCACTAAATGGATCTTCCTGTTGCTGCTCAAGGGAGCCATTTTAGAGTTTAACTATTTCGACATCCTTTCTGCTTGTGGGACTGTTACTGTAACTCTGAGAACCTTTAAAAAAAAAAAAAAAAAACTTTAAAAAAAACGGCCTGTTATGCTGCCAACTCTTCTGAGTGCAAAAAAGGGGTCAACTCTGATTGCCTTACAGAAGTTTTTTTTTTTTGTTTTTTCGTAGAAAGCAGTCGCACATTTTGCGCTGGAGGTTATCCAGAGGGAAATGAGCTTAATTTTTCCACTGTTCCTTCCTTTTCTCGGGCAATACAGTGTCATAAAAGTTCTGTTCTTACTAGGTAAAGAAAAAACAAATATAAGCACTTCTGTGGCATTTGGAAAGTGTCAAAAAAAAAGGTGAAAATCATCAAGTTGAGTGTTGTCGTGACACTGTTCTTACTGTGCGAACTGGACTTGATGTTCACGGCTACGGATAACTGTTGCGTAATGAGTAGTATTGTACCTCATTCTGACCTGAGTTTTGTAGTTCTCCAGTGACCTTCGATATTGTACGTCGCTTTGAATAGATTAAAGGCGTCCGCCAAATAAATGCAACGTAAATGTAGTGGGTCAGGCTTTTATGCGAAACGGTTCTGTTTAAAGGTTGGTGCACGCATTAGAGATGGTAGCTGGTTGAACCTGTTGGTGAGCTGAACGCGCTGAAGTGCACATGTTGGCCGACCCCTGGACGGCAGCCCCGTTTCACTGGAGCAGAAACGGTCATGTTTACCCTGAAATACCGCAGCCATAACCCGCAGCGTTTAAAAAAAAACAAAAAGTTTTTAACGCTCACTCCAAACGAGGCAGACCAGCCGTGCTCGCATACCTTAAACATTCCGTGCTAGAAAATAAATATTCCACCTTCCAAAACACCGAGCACAGGGTCCGCTCTGCGGGGCTTGGAGCAGCACTGCTGGCTGAAATCGTTCTGTCGCCATCTCTCCGACACAGAAACTACAAAAGAAAAAGCTTTTCCCCCAACCCCGACATCAGCATCAGGTAATAAACAAAATACACCTTTGGCAATCGATGTCACTCATCTCTTCAAAAAAAAAAAAATGCAATATTACAGTCGGAGAGAGGGTGGTACCTTAAAAACATATCAGTGGCACTTCAACAGCTAGAGAGACTCAATCAGTTGAAAAGTGCAATACAATACCAGATTGCACCAGAACCCTGTATATACAGGTAATATGAGTGAAGGGGAAACTGCTTATGACTTGAGCTGGTGCATTCAGGATCTGTGCTTCCATCTTGGCCTTCTCCAGTGTACGAGTGGCTCCTGCTGTGGTCTAACTGTACCAAACTGCCTTAGAAATGGCATATACTGCAATATATTGTCATAAAATATATGATCAATATCAGAAAAGATACTGAAACTCTTCGCAAATATATGGCCAATTATACAACTGATTACTGTTTTCAGATACTGCATTGTATACATAAATTTTTTACATTTTTATTTATTAATTTAACCAGGTGGTCCTACTGAGTACCAAGGTCCCTTTTTGCAGAGGAACCCTGCCCATATACCAACAATAAATACAGTTCTTAAATATATACATTTCTGCTTAAGTATATTTACAATTTTCCCAAAAACAGTCCATATATTTACAATATATATCGCAGCATATTCCATTGGGATGATGATCTGGCTCCTCCCCCTTTTCGGCCTACCTCTCCCTGGTGCCTCTTTAGGCTTTCAGCTCCATTTGCTCTCATCAGTGTACCGCAACTTTCGGGGGCCCCCGTCTCACTGTTTTTTAACCCTTCAGGGGTGTAGGATCATAGACACGCCATTTAGAATGTGCTCAACTGAACATTCCAAATGCTGGTGTAACAGTTGAAAGCGACAGAGTTCTGGAACACTGGCTTAGAATTTTGGATTTTTTAAAAATGGCTGACTGAACTGCAGGCCTTTACGGGGGTTACTGTACCCAGGGCTGCGTTCCCCCTCCAGCCAGTGCAGGATTCTGGACGGCCAATGGAACGCGTCCACGTCGCTTCCGTTGTGGAGATATCGGGTGGTGTTGGGTGGCGTTGGCGGTTTCCTCCAGCGTGGAGCTGGGCGATCTTCCATTTCCTGTCCAGGCCAAGACCGCCTACAGACTGCCTAAGAGCCTCGTTTTATATCACATGGTTTAATGACGATTAAAGTATCCATTTTGTCTTGCGCGACTGACTTTTTTTTGAAGTCCTTTCCAATCCTCCTATGCAGACGCACGTAGAGCCAGTATTCGCCTTGCGGGTCATAACCTCCAGGGTCATCCATCTTGGTGTTAATGTTCAGCTTGCTACCGTTTCGGTTTTTTGTTTTTTTTTACTGATGGAGGCTCACGGCACTGGCAGCCTCCCCAGTCCACGGCTTATATCGGCACCGAGGGACAAATATCCTTCGGCCTCAAGTTACTGAGCGAAACTTTCCCTCGTCCGACAGGACAAGATGGAAAAATCAATTCCTGCTATTACTATTTGGATGCACATATCCTTGGATTGAGTAAATGGTCCCAACTTCAAATATTAAAACAAAGACATCAGGCGAAAAAGCGATTCGAGTTTCCCGAATTTTCTGGGCTAGGTCTAAAATAATTGTTTTCAGATAGGGTTTCTAACTTGCATGTTAGCAGTGATGCCAGTTATTTCAGTCAAAAATGGTTTTCCCTGTGTGGGACGTCCTTCAGCTCACCCTCTTGACTATAAGTGCTGTCACTGCTGTGAACTCTCTTAATCCCCCTTCTGGGGGGGGGGGGGGGGTGTTTGAGACAGAAGCCCTTTGACTTTGCGCTTGTTGATTTGAAGTAGATGACCACAGAATTCATGGGAACTGCCAATCTCTGTGCTCTCCTATGTGACATAAAAAAGCAGCAGGAGCCATTTTGAACAGGCCAGCTACTTACACAGTGAAGGTTTGCACCTCTTGTCCTCTTTTTTTCCTAGCGAACTCCTCAGAAAGGCTTGAACTTGAGGAAGAATGCTATTGTTTCCTCCTGCAGGTCCATAAAACCAAAACCTGAGTGGATTTTCCTCTTGGCTCTGAATGTGCGCCCGAAGTCAGTCAGTCAGTCAGTGTCGGGCTTCTGGTTCTGGAAACAATCCAGCCATTCATCCATCTTTCTGTCACCCTTGCTAGCCCCTCTCTGCCTCCCTCTCTCCATCTCTCTCACTCCTCTCTCTATCCCCCCTCTCTCTGTTTTTCTCCCCTCTCCTCCTCTCTCTCTCTTCTACTCTCTCCCTCTCTTTCCTTCTCCATCTGTCTCTCCCCCTCTCACTCTCCCCCTCTCTCTCTCTCCCTCTCGCCCCCCTACCCTCTCTCTCCCTCTTTCTCTCCTCCTCCTCGCTCTGTCTCTCCCTCTCTCTCTCTCTCTCTCTCTCTCTCTCCCTCCCTCTCCCTCTCCCCCCCCCCCTCTCACTCTGGACAGGCAGGGTGGGAGCTCCTCTCCTCAGACCCAATAGGCTCCTCTCTGTCCTGCCTCGGGCCTTCTCCATGTTGACTGCACCCCTCTGCCTAGGGGCTGGCCCGCACCCCTCACCCTCAATGGAGCCCTCTGTTCAGCCTGCCCTGTCCTCCCGGCCCGGATACAAACCCCCCCCCCCCCACCCCCCATCACAGGGGCACACTGTTTCTAATCAAATCCATAAACCCATCTATCTCCTAGCTTCTAACCCCTGCAACAGCCTTTCAGTTGATATCGCTGTCCTCTTTTAAGACTTTTCCCAAGTTTTTTTCCAACAGTTGTAATTATATGAAACTATTTTTTGCATTTTATTCTATTGCTTTTTATGCGCTGTCCATTTACCTTCATCATAATTTGTAATATTGCTTGTCTCTTAAATTCCTCTTTTGCCAATATATAAAATTCTCTTGGAGTGCTTTTATTTTGGAAAGCACTTTGCTGTACTGCTGGAAAGCTGCTTTAGAAATAATATTATTTCTTCTTCTTATTAATATTATTATTAATATTATTATTATTATTATTTCCTTTGCGTTGCCTGACTGGTAAAAAAGGAAAGAAGCTTAGATACAGCTTTACATATTCAAACGAGTCTTCAGGTGTTCAGGATACGGCATCACATGCAGCTCAGATCAGATCACGTGTCCTTACTTAGCACATCCTGAGCTCAGCAGAGTCGTGTTTGCAGAATCGTGAGCAGACATCTGCCTCTTGCAGGAACACTGCAGTCGCAGTGGAATCCAAGGCCATTCGTTTAGTAAGTGCTGATAAATGTTAAATTTTTTTTGGAAAGGTATACTTTTCAAGGTACGGTGCCAAAAAAAAAAAGAAATGGTACGGAGTTTTGGCAGGTTCGTTCCGTCACACATATTACGCAAACCTGCTTGCGATCATCGGCCGCACAAACTGGAGAGTTCAAGAACGCTGGCCACACGATAGCCCGATAGCACGATAGCAGGTGTGTCGGTCTGACACAGTCCCGCTGCCATAGCGACGGAGAAGGTAGTGGGCAGGGAGGACCAGGGCAAAGCTGGGAGAAAAACAAGACGAGGGATTTGAAAACCGGTCCAGTCACAGGCCCCTCTGGGGTGACAGGGGCATGGGAAGTTTGGGGAGGGGGTGGGGAGGCAGGGGTGCCACCCATGACCTACTTCTAAGCGCTCTGGAGCATTTCTAAAATTCCACAGGCCGCTGGAGAGGATGTTTATCTGCTTCATCTGCTGTGAAACGCTCTGCTGACACTCACTCACACACACCACACACACAGAAACACACACATACGCCACATACACAGACAGCATACACATACACTGCACACTTACACGCCACACCACACCCCACACACACTTACACAAACCACACTCACTTACACACACCCCACACACACTATACACATACACACTCACTCACTCACTCACTCACTCACTCACTCACTCACTCACTCACTCACTCACACATACATACATACAACCACACACGCACACACACCACACACGCACTCACACACCACACACTCACACGCACACCACACCACACACACACACCACACACGCACACACGTGGCTCGTGGACCCACTGCAGGCTGGCACCTGGGCCCCCCTGGCCTTTAAGAATGGCCTTTTATTCGGGGGCCCCCACCAGCAGTCTGGCCTCTGAACGTCCGACCGAAGGAGATGCTATCGGGGAGGGCGCGAGGCGACGCTCGCAGAATTCGGCTTTTCTGTCCCGGCGAGGGCCGTCCGTCTCACTCAGCAGAGAGCTTCTTTTTTTTTTTCCGGCAAAAAAAAAAAAAAAAAAAAAAAAGCGAAAGTGCCTTCGACTGAGGTGTTTGCTTTCGAGTTCCAACCAGCTGAATAATTACGGACAGATGTGCTTTCTGTTTATATGAAGGTGTGCGGTGGTCTGCAAATCACAGAAACAGGACCCACTACTTATTATTTCAAATATTATTTATTGCGCAGAGCAAAAAGTATCTTCCCGAGGGCATGTGTGGGTGACCGACTTTGTATAAGCTGATGGCGAAGTGGACTGTTTCAATAAGATTCACAGATTTCAGCTTCATTGGCTAAGCCTGCATTATAGTTAGGACATATTCTCAGGATGAGCCTAGAACAAAACGAACCGAGCTGATGCACACTGTGTTCGGCAGTAATATTACGTTTCATTTAGCGTTAACTGAAATCCATAGATACAATACCCCTAGTCATAGTTCAAGACAGCGGACAGTTGGTGATATATCTATGTTTCTAGCGTCCGTAGCAGAACTGAAACGGTGTTGCAAACCTGGAATGCGCGTGCGGAAGCTGGTAGAACGTCCTGCTGCACATACGTCACAAAACGCAAAAAAAAAACCCGCCGGAACGAGACAGACGCGCGACAAACCGCATATAGTTCATTCAAACGGGGAAAACCCCTTCGTACAAAAGTAAACCGATTCTGACCGATTCGGTTGTAGCTTTTAATTACACCGTGGAGAATTCCGTTGAGACGGATCGCGAGCTGTGAAAGTGCAAATGATGCGCGAATGACAAACGACACGGGGAGGGGAAACAAAGTATTTCAGTAAATAATCTCAGTTGAAGGCCTACAGTATTTTAACAACACGGATTCCCAAACTGACCCGTGCAGTTCTGGTAAATTACGCCCTAGTCCCGTAGAGACTAATAATGAGTTCTCGTGGGCTAACTAGACAAACAACTGGACGCTTGAATTTAAATAGCAGATGGCAAGAGCAAGGAATTTCAAACAGCCCTCAGCAAGATACAGTCTGCCAGACCACACCAATACTGCGATAAAGACCTAAAGGTTCAGTGGACAGCCAGAAGGGGAGAGATTAGCGCTCTCCCCTGTATTTACAGTACCCATGTGATTCTATGGAGCTTGTGCGATTGTGACCCGGAGTCACAAACAGTGAGGTGAGAAATACAGTCAAACGAGAAGACGAGCAATATGACGCAGCATGATAAATTACCATAGGGTCACACACCGATAGACTGAAACGGATCGATAACCAATCAGAGGGAGTCCACAAACTGCCTCATTGATGGAAATGCATAGGCAATAATCAATTGACGGAATCAAGCGTATAGATCAGCAAAGCTGTAGATCACGGGGGAAGGGGGCTTGGAAGCATAAGCTGTAAATCAATGAGGCCAGCTGAGACCTGAGTCATTGGGCCTGGGGGGGGGGGGTGAGTTACGCGACCCTGATCCTGCAGCCAACCCAGAGCCGTTTCGGGTTTTTTGCTGTCTCATCTGAGCGTGACCGCTCACAGTCTTGGCCAATCGGAGCCTGAGGCTGAGTGGTGAAATGCTGTGAGCCTCCAGCAGCTGGTCACCAGCATTCATTAAGCCTCATGAGCAACACAGTTACGTTGGCTTAGCGGCTCGGCTGGAGCAAAAACCAGACGCGGCTCTGACACAGCAGGATCAGGATTATTCCTGCATTGGAAAACGCCAGGGGGGGGCTCTGAAGCCCTGGCGCTGGGGATCAATTAAAACAGGTGATTACACCTATAACGCCCCGCACTGCTGGTTTCTTGGCAATTAATCATTTTTTTAAGGGCTGTGGAGCGCTAGGCTATTCAGTGAGTCATCTCAAACAGCCTTGGGGCTTTTCAAAAAGGCACTGACTGGAAGCTGGACCAGACAATAGCGCCAACGCAATACTACATGCTGTAGTCTGACAAAGCAGTCGGCTTGTTATGTAATTTCCTGAAGTTCTGTATTTATTTATTTATTTATTTGAAATTAATCTATATGTGAGAAGAGAACTGAAATTACACTTGTCAGCCTTCAACAGCCTTCAACTAAATTGAAAGAGTAAAACATTTGGCCGCTTTCCCAGGATTTAGCCATATATTCCAAGCTTGACTTGCGAAGGACTCTCTTAATTACAAGTGCCTCTCAGGAGTAATAAACCTAACCACTGTAACTACAATGCCTAAGTTCCCATGCAGATGTCTTTAAACACAATCAAAGATGAACCTTAACACACTATGCTTTTACATGTGATACACGTTCTCTCACCATACCCAAAATTGATATTTTCACTAGACTTGCAGGAAAAAGATTTGGCAAAAGCAGCTCATACTTAGACCATATCAGACAGGGCAAGCTTTATTTAAAAACCTTTTCAGAGTACATTGGCCATCACATGAATGGTTGACCGTATTCATGCGCTTGGTCTTTCACCAACTATGAGTGGTAAAACACTTGTGTTAACTTTACCTCTTTGTCTGTTACTCAGCATGGATCTTATTTTATTACATTTAATTTTGTTTTACATTTACATTTAAGAAATCGTATTCAAATCAGGTAATCAGTTATGCCGCTGAGCTGATTAATTACATGTGACGCCATGTGACACACACGTCTTGTGACTCTCCACTCTCTTTGTTTTTGCTTCTCGGAGGCGGCATAACAATGCGTCTCTGGTTTCATACTCGTTATTACAGTAGACACCTTTTTCAAAAAAAAAAAAAAAAAATCTGAAGGTGTGTTACCACTTTGAAGAGGATGGGGGCGGGGGCTATTTATAGCAGTTTGAAAAGGTATTTTACATTCTGTTGATGGGACAATCTACAGTTTTTAATAATTTGAATAGCAGTAACACAACTATAATTAATATGAATAATTATGATTACAACATACAAAAAAGCTGAATCGTAATTACAACAACAATAATAATAACAACAACAATAATAATTAATAATAAGAATAATAATAATAATAATAATAATAAGAAGAATCATTATCATTATTATTATCATTATTTGCTCGCAAGGTATGATAGCATTTGTATGACGTTGTTTGTCCTGCTCGCGTGACAATTTTCTATAAGCAATATATCAAGAATAGGTAAGCCTACAACCAACATTTTTATTACTGCGGAGCCGCATTTGCAGTGCTCTGGAAATCTCGTCACATTTTACGCGTCCAAAAAAAGGCTTCAGCAATACGCTAGCGTGACCTACCTGGAAGTTTTTATGCGTTATTGCGCCTGTTTAAGAAATGCTGCGCGCACGACTCAGTGACAAGTCGTTGCAACATCCAGGTAGGAATACAGAATCATGCTGAAGATTTCAGTAAATAAGGGGGCAATGATTTAAAGTCAGTGAAGATGCACATGAATCGCCCCTTTAACCCACTTTAGTTCCCCATACAGGAAGTAATTGGTGCCTAGAATTTGGTAGGATGTTGAGAACCCCAGAAATATCCCGTTAGCCCACTTATTTCAGAAACCGGAGTACTTTACCTTTGCGTCAACCTCCTCCCCCTCCTGGATTTCGTTCACCTCCGCATTCTGCTCCTCGGTCGTCACATCTTCCTCTGTCCTGCCGTCCTGCCTCGTCGAGATCGATGCTCCCATTATGAAAACCGCAACCTTGTTCTTTTTCCTTCCCGTCCGGGGTATACGGTTGCAAACCACGTCAACGACAAGGTATATCCAGCGACCAAAAGCTATCTACGGACAGCTCCGGGGGTAGTCTGGCTCTCAAGTGATGCAATCGGTGTCCCTGCAAACTCTTTTAGAAAACCACCTCCCCTCGCAATCACATGTACGGGACACAGGCACGCCTTGCAGCATCAACTGATGAAGGAAAAAAACGACCTGGATGGACCAACGTCTCTTGTCAGACCAGCAAACGCAGGCTGCACAGAGCACGGCTATTTAGAGGGACCGATAATTAGACGGAGCTGAAACGCAGGCAAACGAACTTAATTGCGCGTCACCGGCTGCAGTAAACAAATTCTTCCTCTCCCCCATTAAATCTTGGATTCTCAACGCCGTCTCAGCGTCTGAGGAGAGACTGTCCTGTATACGCACTTTAAAAGTTTATCTTACGCAACAGACCCGACGACAGAGGAGAAAACATCTCATTAACAGTGCATCATCGAGGCCGTCGGTAGGACAGAACAGCGGAGACACTGATAACAAGAGTCACAAAATTGCAGATCCAGTGCGAACAGGCCACATTCGTTGCATTTGATTTTTTTTTTTAAACTGAAAAGTAAAAGGAAGCTCTGATAGATTATTAATTTGTTAATGACATTCATCAGAGGTGAAAAATAAAATGAACAATCCCATTCACAAAGCACAGATCCCACTTACACTCACTCAAATCTATTAAATGAACTATGACAAAATGTACAAAATAAATTGAATTTTTTTCTCCAAATATAATATTAAAACCCAGTCTATAATCTCAGTTGAAATGCCGACTCATAATCCTAACAGTGCTAATCGTGGAGGATCATTGTGAGACAGTGATCGCGGTTATTACTAACGCCAAGTTAGATCCTCAGAACGGGACGTGGTCCAATATTTGATTTCGTCTTCGTATGTGGGATTCCATGGTGGCCCAGAGTAAATCTAATTTCAGGCGAACCCGCATCCTGCAAAGAACATAATATGATCACACACAATTGCATCACTGACATTGTGTTAAGTGCTGTTGTTTCTCTGCTGTTGTGGTACCCTCGGGGATAAGAGCTAATGAGAATTCAAGATGAAGCGGCATCAAGAAGGACGATGTCATGTAATCAATCAATAAGCTAACAAACATGATCACGTTTCAGTGAGAAACGGAATGGATACAGTAGGCTATGTCACATCGAGCCATTGACCATTACTCCCTGCGGAAACAGTAGCGGGTTGAAACGGCCAGGTGTACAACAGGTCCCAGTCTTGACATTTTCAAATTCCTAGCAAATAACGTAGCAGACGGACAGACAGACACTTTATTAATCAAAAGCTCTAAATAATTTGAAACGTTTTACAGTTCAAACGTTTCACACCAGTCTTGACTGCCTGTATATTCTGTCAAAAAAACGTCGTCATGATATCAACCGTGCCAAAATGGTAGTAGGCTATGTTCTATAAGCCCATTGCCCTGCCGCTGACAGATGGTTAGCAGTTGCTAACTGACAGTTTTGTTTTGTAAAACAGCCAGCGCAAACGGAAATCCTGATACGTTAATTACGTTACAAAAAGCTTCAAATGAAATACCAACGGTAAAAACATGCTCGTAAATGTTCTTGAGAACCTGGCAAGCTGCTAGAAGTTACTGTCAGCAGGTTTCAAGATAGGCCTTTTCATTTTAACCGCATCAATCAATGCATAGATCTTCTCCTCGCCAGGTAGAGAGATCCTTGTCATTCAAGAATAGATGGCAGCACTACCTCTTCTTATTCTGCGCTTTGGGAAAAAAGGTCTTCTGTCACGTGAAGATGCCAGGTGGGCCAGGTTGATGGGAAAAACTCTGGATTTAGGGTTAGTGTTTAAAGAACAGGTATTGTTGAGCAAAACGGAACAGATCGCCATATTTCCTGAATAAAAACATGAATCTAATGAAACAATACCATATAGTGACATTTTATTATTTAATACTGATAGTTATTGAACATATGCTATGACCATATGATTGAACATATGCTTAAATTAGCAACATTTATCCAAATTTACTTCATTATATTCAACTGTAGAGTAGTTTTATTAAACAATGTACATTAACTATAAATGGCCGTGTGTGTATTCAGAAGCGTAAGGCATAGCCTGCTGCACAAGCAGTACTTTGCATACCATAAGTAATTCTCACCCAGGAGGCAATCAACAGCACTACCTTGACGAATGTATAGTACTAAATTCAGCACAGTGGAAAAAGCACACGGAGAAAAAAAACAAAAAACTAGCTGACATCTGCTCAAAAGCACTTTTGTGAAGTTCCCTGCCCTTACATCAATGTTTCATCTTCTTCTGCTTCTTAATTATTATTATTATTATTATTTACCATTAATCGTGTCCTGCATTTTCACTGAGCGGATATGTCAACAGAAAGTCTTTTCTCTGAAGCTGCAAAGTTGAGCTGTCGGATTATAAAATTTAAGCCTTACGCTCTATTAAGAGTGTTGAATAAAACTCGCTGTTCTGCGGTATCTTGTGTAATGAGAACACCCCAGTTTAATCTGGATCCAGTTCCTGCGCTCTAAGAGGGAAGAAGCGAATGGGCGAAGTCTCTGTCCTGGCACAGCCAGTGTTATCCTTGCTATTCTAAAACTCTAGTGCTTTCAGTCACCAGTAATGATTGTTACATCCGCGTTAGAGTGTTAGGTTAAGAACATTCTAATCACATATTTGTGATCTCACACCTTAAAGGGTCAAGAGTGATGCGGGCAATGTATTTTGTCAGAGCACACCCCACCAACCCATTCCAAAGATAACACTGACTATATAAATGAGAAGAATAACAACAAATATTGAATATATAAAATTGTGAAAAAGTCACTTTGTCTCATAACCATCACCCCACCCCACACACCTTATCACATAACCTTATTCACCCTCGATTGCATGCAACTAACTCATACCAGTGTCTACAGACAAGCTGCACATTTGTTTAAAGAGTCCAATTACTTCCCAGTTCAATTTGTCCACTGTTTTTTACCCAGTTTAAACATTATGGCATTTTCTGGCAGTTTTCACAATAACAGTCCGGGCTCCAGGAAGCACCTGTCGTAAATCAAGGACAAGCCCCGCCTCTCGAACCGCGGCCCTGGCAGCTTCCCAGGCCTGCTGCAGCTCCCTGCAGCAAAAACGTATGCATCAGCGTCTGGGCACAGCTGACCTTCACCACCGTGAGTCATGTGACCGCTGATGTCACAGAGGGAGAGAGAGAGGGGGGAGGGGGGATTCTCATTAAAGTGAAAGCCTTCTGCAGGCCCAGGAGGTCAGCGCTTGATTGGCCGAAACCAAAAAGCAGGAGAACGGGAGCAAAACCTCTCCTGTGTCCCGACTGGGGGCCTAGCCCCCCCAAAAAAAGATGTTCACTTCCTCTGAGGGAGAAAAGAAGCCTGATTTTTCAGCCGGTCTGCCCCGGGTAGGGTCGCCAGTTTTGAATGCAGTGCAGTGGGTACAGAACCGTCCCAGCAGCACAGAGCTGAGTCAGGCCCGGCTGGCTCTGTGTGTGTTCCCCCAATACAGGGCAGGCACTGCTGCCCTCTCCCCTGTTATTCAGGGATAACTAATTATCCTCAGCTTCCTGAATGAGAGCTTTGCTTTTCTGAATGAAAAGGCTGGAAAGACTGCTGGTTCCCGGGGTGCTTTTTTTGACCGCACAGCTTCCGGTCGACGGTTGTGGTCGTTTTCCTGGGCACCGCAAAGGGTGTGTGGGTGAAGGCAGGGTGACCGACCCCCCCCCCCCCCCCCCCCCCCAACTTTCTCAACCCAACTTTCTGAAAACTTCCATGGAATTTCCCTGGCAGCGTATCGTGGTTGTTTCTTAATAGGCTGAGATCACTCACTCACGCGCGCACACACGCATACACATGCATACACGCGCGCACACACACAAGCATAATTCTGTACGCCTGAATGGACACAACACGCTTTGATTCTGTTGAATGGAAATTACATTTAATGCAACAACCAAAAAGAAACTTCTGGAACTGAGACGGACTGTCTGTAAAAGGTTTCCCAAGTTATTTTTATTAGGAGCCATGTCAACTGGTGCTGCATTACACAATACACTCAATAACTGACCATCATTCACGTTGGGATAATGGTAAGTGTAACAATGGGAGGAGATAAAAAAAACAGATTTTGAACACAGTGAAAAATTATCACCTTTTTGCTGCATCAAGAAATAAGTTGAACAAAAATCATATTTGGGATCTGTCCTTGGTACTGAATGAGAACATGCTTAGTTTGAGGTTAAGCGATCCCTAAAATATTTAAGGCCGGCTATGTCCTGACAGCTTACCTCTAGTTTGTAAATCTGTGCTGTAAACTGACAAAGGTTGCTGTCGCGACATGAAAATGGCGAGCATTGTTGTGCTGAATGGCTTGTTATCGTCATTATGTTATGTTATGTTATAAGCTTCACATTTTTACTGAAAAGATGACATCATAGTTTTGTAAACATTTCAGGACTTGGAACAACAATGAAAAGATGTACAAACAAAGCAGTTTAAACACACTAGTATTCAGTGCAATAACAGAATAACTGTTGAATGAATGCTGTTCCACTTGCCTCTGTTAGCCTATAATCCACGACAGGTATTGCATATAAATAAAGGCGAAATGCTCTGACCGCGCATTCGACCACCAGCGCTAGCTAAGCGCGCAAACGCCCCGGTCTTGTGTCATACACTGTACTTAAGCAAACATTTGCTAATGGACGGAGCAGCGACGGAATGTCAAAAATGAGCGCGTGTACGGGCAAGGGTCCGTGGAAGCCACGGACCACCACGACTCGGCCCTTGTTTTTCACATTCCGGGTTACTGCTGCCCCCCGGGGGACTCGCGCACAACGTGTGAACGACGGTATATCAGGAAACAAAACTTCAAAAAAAAAAAAAAAAAAAAAGACGTTTTTTCTTTTTAAACACTGCGCCACAAATTGGTGTTTTGTGTTTCAGACACCGATGATTAAGGTGACCTGTGAAAAAATACCGAGTGAAGGACCGAGGGGTTTTCACCGAAACAACTGAGGTTTTTCTGCGCGTGTTTTTTAAACGACTGCTTCGCTGTGACCAAACGATTCAGTAGTAATTATAGTGTCTTAAGATGTACCTAGCGATAGGCATGTAATCGTGAGTGTGTGTGAGTGTTTGTGTGTGTGTGTGCGTGTATATATACACAGTCCAACATGAATGCACTTATATTAATCTTTTGTGTGCAACACTAATAAGACTTCAGTAGATTAGGACGAACGCTTCATTAACCATGTTTGTCGTCCACATACAGGATGAACAAAATATGAGATAAAATAAAAGTATTAAAATATCTAAAATAAATGGCTTAGCTAGGCCTGAGTCCTGACCCACAGTAAGCCGGGACGAACAGTCAGGAAAATGAAAAGAAAATGTCTGAGAAAGCACGCATTGTTTTCTCCACTCCGCAGTGCCTGATTGTATGGCATGTTTTCTTTGGTTTTTAAGGTGTCACAGAGGAAACTTCCCCCTGCTGTTTGAATAGCCACGGAAGCCCAGCGGAACATGGCAGTAACCTTAGAGCTGACAGGAACGTAGAGGTGATTATCTGACAGGGTTGTGTTTTTACAGGGAGAAGTGGAGAACACCGGCGTCCTTATGAATGGGGTGAATTTAAAATGCCAGAAAAACGGTTCCTGCATCTCCGTGGTGACGGTCTCGGGTTCCGACGCCCCCCCGGAGTCTTCCTGCAGGTGAGGGGGTGAACCTAGCAGTAGAATGGGGGGGGGGGGGGGGGGTGGATTTGGGTAGAAGAGAGGGGAAGGGGTTTGTTAATGGGTATCGACACACATTGTAAACAGCCACCTTGTATGCCTCTTGGTGACAGCCCCCACCCAGAAAAATAAATAGATAAACATGCTGTAAATATTTATGTATAAGGTAAATGGTACACGCTGGAACAAATTAATCTCCACCACTTTGGGCCTGGCTCTGAAACACTTTGGGCCTGGCTCCTGCTAGCAGGGAGAGGGTGATGCAAAATGGCCGCCGTCTGTGTCTGTCAGAAATAGGGTCAGGCCGGCATGAGGCTGCTCAGCTGACTAACAATGAGGACGTGCTGAGGACAATGCTGCATTTTAATTGGTCGATTTACATTTTTTGTTTTTGTCTGCCCCCCCCCCCCCTTTCCAAATCTCAAGGGCTCCTTGCCAAAAGAAAAAAAGTCCTGTCCAATTAAAGTAAAAGTTTTCTGATACGGCAGTGAGAACTAAAATTGTTCACTGTCTGCAATCCAAAACCAGCTGATTGTTTGATCTCACAAACTGCTCGTCAAACGGCAGGGCCTGAGACGCCATCTCAATTCAGTGCTGTTATGACGGCTATTGACAAGCTGTCTTTCCTTGTTCTGTTTTACCGCAGACTGCAAAAACGAACAGGATTAGTTCAACCCTCAGACTGCCACAATTATTGGACCGCTGTGTGTGATGAAATGGTGTATCCATTATACCCATTTAGTGGTTACTCCGGAGTGAATTACAAAATGAAATGCGTAAGTGCAGTCGCGTAGTTTAATATAAACAGCAGACGAAGAGACGAGGAGATCATTAAAACCCAATGGTAATCAACAGAAAATGTGTGTGTGAACTGACACGTGCTGTCTCTGGTGGGGAAAAAAAACATTGTTGGAAGTGTTTTCGTCAGGGTCAGGATCTGGGGCTGAGTTTCATACAGGCAGTGATTAGGGCTCCTTACCTGCGTAACTATAGCAGTGTGGAGGGGAGGGGGGTCCTCTCAGAAGAGCCCAGTGATCTCCTCTGTGTCAGGGTCCAGGTCGATGTCATAAAAGCAGGGCCGGGTGGGCAGGCCTGGCATAGTACTCATCTGAAAGAGAGAGAGAGAGAGCTTCAGTTACCCTGTCAATCAATCAATCAGCCAATCAATCACTCACTCAATCAACCAATCAGCCAGTCATTCAATCACTCAATCAGTCGTGTTAACGGCAAGATTAAGAGCAATAGTAACTTCACTTTTCTTCTCTGTGATGCTTAATTTCTCCGTTGCCACACACAGCTCGGCTTGGACAGAATATGCTGAGAATGTGAAACTTCAAGGGACTCGAAATGTTACTTAGTGCCAAATGTAATTTACTGCCGTGGGATTTTACGTCATTCCAGTAACGTCATTTTGGACATGAAGCTCATTTGCTGTGATCAACTGCCCAAGTACAGGTCGTGTCTGAGTGCGAACTCCTCATTAAATTTGTATGAACATTTATCGGAGTATCTGACACTGGTCCCGATGCAAATGTGCCCAATATGGCAGACCAGACCACAGCAAACTGAGGCTATAATGAACCCAGGAAAAATGAATCATTGAAAAGGATGAAGCTCAACTTCACTGGAAAGGACTTAATCAAAGATCCTTATGCCATAAGAACATGAGCTCTGTATACCTCTGGTACAGTTAGCGGCCACTAAATGCCTAAAATGGAAATGTAACCAAATGCATGCGGTACCTCAGAATTTGTGCCTTAAGGATTCTTACGTTATATTTTGTGGTGGAAGCCATCAGCCCGATTATAAAAAAATCCACTCAGTTAGCCGGCCTAACACTGTCTGCTGACACCAGCCCACCGCGAAATGTGATTTACGGTCATTTTAAACGGAATGATGAAATTATGAAATAAAATAAGCGTGAACCTGACTCCGTCGATAGCAAATACGGCAAATGGGCTGAAAATTTGAACTCGCTGTGCCTCAATGGCGCCATTACATAAGAGGACCTCCACTGCGGGCTGAGCGTTGCTTTTCCCGCTCGGCCTAGCCGAGAAATGGCCCGACCTTCACCCGTTCTCCCGCGCGAGGGCCGTTTCGACAGCCTAAAAACCAGGGGACCCAGCGAGCCGGTGGGCCGTCTCTGACAGACCGCACCGGTGACCGTGGTCCCGGTCCCCGCGTGGGAGAATAAAAACTAGGCCGGGCTTTCCAAACTGCCCGTGAAAATCTCACATGACCATGACTTCCTGTGGAAAGACTGTAGAAAAACACAATTCCACAGGTACAAAAAAGAGAACTTGCCACAGGGTGTAAAGACGTCATAATAATAATAATAATAATAATATGTATAATCGATGTATCACTTTAAAAATCTTTAGCGTGAAGCCACTAACCATAACAACATAAATGACGGCAATCTGAACATCCACGTAACCAAATATGGATGTCCAAAAATGTTTGGTATTAAAAATGAATCCAATAACCATAACAACAGTAGAAGGCTCTGAACATCCTGAGGACTAGTGCATGCAACGATGAACGGAGACACTTTGGGTTTGAAAAGTAAACAGCTGGAAGAATTAGGAGCATTCCACTGCCAGAAAGATACCTTTGCATTCCTTGGCCCTTAAATTTTACTGATTTTTTGGAAGCCTTTAAAAACGTCCAAAACCAAACGTAAAACCTCACAATGCCGTCCCTTTAATGATACACAACCATAAGGGAGAATCACTTAACCCTTTAAGGTGTGAGATCACAGATATGTCATTAGAATGTTCTCAACTGTGCATTCTAATGCTGATGCAACAATCACGACTAAAGCAATGAAAAGTTTGAAAAAAATCTACTCTGCTCAACGGGTTAAAACAAGTCTGTAGCAGCACTAGTCAGGGGTAAGCCCATCTCCACGTTTCAGGAAGCAATTCAGTGAGTTTCTTCTTTTTTTCCAACTGTTAATCCAAACATCATTTACAATCCTAAGCATTTCTGTAATAACAGCGTTTTTAAAACACGTAAAATGCTTGTAGTATTTGCGCAAGTGCCCGTACTTCGAACCAAAGCCGATGTAAAACATGAAACCTGGCAAAAAAAGCATTGTGTCTTGTGTAATGACAGGGGTGTTGACTGAGAATGTAAATATTTATGCACAAATTAACTGGGTTTACAATTTAACCACAAGTTATGCTTTCATACAGTGACATGTAAACTGACTGCATATTTCCCTCCAGAAAATCCTGCTCTGGGAAATGCTGAATGACTTCAACTCTGACAGGATTAATGAAACTATCATAAGTGTTTTATTAAGATTTTTCTGTGCAGAGTTTTCCCATTGGGAACAGTTATATTATAAATTCATGGCTTGTTGGTGTATAATGTTAAATTCTTTTCCCTTTAACAATTTATTTCTGTAAATGGTCTCCAGATGCAACACACTGTCATGAATAATGATGAAACTGAGAAATCTTTTATGAAGGAAAATGAGAATTTCCCTGCCAGTATGTCTGTTAGTGAAGGTAACACAGTATCATCTAGATATTTTGACAACAGTTAATTCCTTCCAATTACAAGGTAGGGCCTGACACCCAAAACAAGCAAACCCCATTCATTTATTAAGAGGAGACCCCCACACTGTTCAGTAGGACATTTTAGGGTTCATAAGCGAAGCATACTAACAGATGGCCCCTTCATTCGACCAATGTAATACTTAAAGCCCATACTCAAACCCTCTTTGGAAAGAGATATTGAACACCTCCCATCTTTTCATTTTCACTGGATCACTAGAATTAAAGCCAATTTATTCAATTACATCCTGAGTCTGAGAACGCTGGGAGGCACATCAAAGGCATGGGACCTGATCAGTTGATACTGCGTAGCGTGCACTGTGCGAGACGGACATTGAAATTCCGTGTGCGTAGCTGCGTGTGTGTGACATGCTGACCGCTAAATGTGTTGACGTGACAAGATGGCGACACACTGACTTATGGTTTTCAATAACGCTCTCGTGGGGTGCGTCCCGTGGGGCGCGTCCCCTGCAGAGCACCATCCTCACGCTCGTCGTGAGCTGCGTCTCTCTCCCTCCCTCTCGCTCCCTCCCTCGTTCTTCCTATCTCTCTGTACACTATCCCGTAGTAGAACAAGCCCCAAATAGCTCTCATCATCCAGGAATATGACAGGCGGAACACCGGCCGCTGGACCCGCCCGACGACGTACATGAAATACCGCCAACGCCAGGCCTGTGGCACAGGCACAGCCAGGTCAGACGAGCGAGGCAATGTTGGGCAGATTTGGCGCTGGTGGCGGCACCTCGAGGGGGGGGGGGAAAGGTGGGGCGGGGGGGTTTAAAAGGACCTTACACGAGCAGCGCTAGCTGGCCGGGCAGTTGCGCTCCTGTAGCCAGACTGACAGATATTACGCTAATAACTGCACAGCGCTGGAACACGGCCTCACAGGCTGGGCCTACGCCCAGGCCAAAGCCGGAGGGAACCGGTTCTGTTTGATGTGCATCGCAGAAGCTAAGGGTCTCGTGTCACTCAAAAAAAAAACAAAAAAAAGCAGGCAAGGCTTGCTAGCCAATCAGGGCCAAGAAGACATGAACTGATGATTTTAAAAATGAATAATAAAATGGCCAAAAAAACACGCACACTGTTACACAAACCACAGCAACAGTCTTTCATTGTAGGGATTGTGTGTGTGTGCGCGTGTACGTGTGTGTGTGCGTACATGCGCATGTGTGTGTGTAATAACTTTAAGATTTATCTCACAGGCTTACTGCATTAGGGAGAGGAGCTTTATGGAGAGTTATAGAGAGACTGGGGAAGGATGGAATAGAGAAGGATGAGAATCGAATGGACTGGAGAGAGAGGACCAGGATTGGCTGGGACAAAACGTAACAATAGGAAGGAACAGAACAGAACTAAATCTTCCACTGCGCTGACGTTGCAAGCCAGCCTGGCGCCAAAACGGGCCTTTTCCCGCACTTAGGATGGCGAGTCGGTTCGTTAAATGGCGAATGGGCAAAAAAACAGAGAGAGAATATCCTCACATACAGCAAAATTAAAATCAACTGACCGGTCAAATGTTGTTCCGGAGCAAGCTAGACAAATTATCTTAATGGAATTTAGAGATTAAAGTGGGCCATGTGAACAAGAACGAGGTAATCACGAGAACGGTAAACAACCCGGCCCGGGCCAGGCCGTTCCCTCTTTCTTTCTGTCGAAGCCAATTTTCAATGTTCCTTTTCTGCTCAAAGAATTTGCAGAGAACTCAGACCTGGGAGCCGTACAAACCTCACTTTAATAAACCTGTCGACTGAAAACTCGTGCCAAATTTACGATTGCTCATTTGTCTGAGAGCACGCAGAATCAGCAACAACAAAAAACAAATGTCTGTGACAGAAACAGACTTTTTACGGCAACAAAACCAATCGAAACTTAGGCCCTGTGGTGGAACAGGACGTCAGTCAGAATTAGTCAGAATGCATTAGTCACACCAGTTTTTTTAAAACAAAACTTGAATCATGGAAAAAGATGAGAAAATCCATCCCTGTAATCACTGAATTCCTTTGTAATTTATTAAATTTGCGATAATGCTTGCAATATGTTGTGTGCATCTATAATGCTTCCTTTGTGAAATGTGAAGCTGGACCAGTGTCCAGGCACTACAGATGGAAACGAGTCCTCTTCCAAACCGTATGGAAGCTGTGTGTGGTATCTGCTCAAATAAATGTAATAAATAAACAAAATTATGATATGAGAGATTCTGAGGGTGCAGCATATTGAATTTTGCGCTTAGAGGGGGACTATAAATGGGGGGGCTTTACTGGATAAACATGGTCAGTGAATTGCCAAGAGAATGCGATGAGCTTTGAAATTCAGCTGCCGTTATGAATTGGGGATGAATAAAAAATAATTGCGGTTTTTTAACAAAAAGAACAGGACAAAGGAAGGGGGGGGGAATGAGGGGAGGTATAAAAGAGAAGGCAGAGGTATGAAAAGTTTGGGGTGGGGGTTCCTGAGGCCATTTGCTACCCCTGACAGGAGCACAGCACTCCTAACTGCCTGTGTAGCGAACACCTACCTCTCTTACATTTGCACGCTTTCACTAAAAATGAACTAGTGTCATCAAAAAAGAACCCCAGTGCAATAGCACAGTGAAGCTGGAATTGACAATTGAAATACTATAGTGAATACAATAAACGATCTGTGAAGTCATGACAGCAGAAGTTAACAGAAGAAACTTTTGAAATATTGAATAATACTTTCAAAGGAATGAAGGAACAGTACCAACCAGAACAACCAAAATTACAAGTACATCATTTCTGGTAAAATGTAACCTACAGATTAAAAGGTTGGCTCAGTTGGCGATTAATCTTTTAACTGTTAGCAGCAATAATGTAAAAGAGAGACCGCTCCAAGGTTTGTGTAACGGAAATAGAGACAGACTTCGCATCTCGTTTAAAAGAAGACATATTTCCACAGTCGTAAATCTGGGGGTGAAGTAAGACGCTGACACGAGACCCCCACGGTAATATTCCACTGCGCATTATTTCCGTTGCGTTACGGTTATGGTGTACTGGTGTAGGAGGCACGCAGTGTGGAGTGGGCGGGGTCGCTCAGAAGTATAACCGAGCAAACCGATTTTCTGCTGACAGAGACGCCTGAATCGTCCTAGCCTCGCGAAGCTCGCTGCTCACACCGAAATCTTTTCCCCGTTGTTTTACCGCGGCTTTCGAAACCTAGCCGCAGCTAACTGTGAATTCTCCGCGTGCCTCGACTCCCGCTGGTTCTCAACGGCATTTACGAGACGCCTTTGAGAGAGGAAGAGAAAGAAAAAAGGGACGTTTCGGATGGAGGACGAGAGAAATAACCTGCCAATTTCCTGTCTGAGGAAGTCCCTCGCTGTCAATAAAAGGCAATTAAGCACATGTCTTAAACGGAAGAAGACAGACAGGAAAAATGAGCAACACGCTTGTCATCTGTGGCTTTGATCTGCAACTAATTAGCAGACTGCTGTAACCAACAGTCTGTTAAACTTGAACCAGTGCTTCATTTACTGAGCACTGGAGCCTGTGCATCTGAAACAGAAATTGTCCTTCTTATAAACTGACATTAGCTAAGATCTATTCCTATAATTATGAATTCCTATAATGATGGAAACACGTTGGAAAGAAAAAATTTTTACATTTCGGCAAAAGGTTTAAGTCCCAACCATTATCGTTATGCACCAAGAGGTCCAAAGTTTTCTTTTGGTTTGTTTTTGTTACCATTTACCCAGAGGAAATGAATAGGCCTTCTCCCATCTGGTTTTAAGTGAGGATCAGTTTAATTAGCATGCTAGCACAGGCTATCTGTCTGAGCAAAGGGCCACACGGTGTTCTGACACCATGTCACCATGACGACATGCTGTGCCTTGCGTTCTGCCTGCTCTGAGGCAGTCTAGACACAGGAGAGCTTTTTTGTGTCAAAACCTTGGTTACGGAGTTATGAATATTATGAAAATCGATGGACCTGGAGTCTCACGAATGACAGAGAGAGAGAGAGACGCAGAGAGAGAGAGAAAGAGAGAGGCGAGACCAGTGAACGCTTAAGACCTGGCCTCTGCTCTCTGGGGGGTATGACATCACCGCAGACACACGGCAGGCCCACTCTAGGGCCTTTTTCCCGCCATTTCCCTGCTGGTCAGGTTGTGGCAGGGCAGTGAGCATGTCGAACCGTCTTGGGGGGGGGGGGGGGGGTTACGGACTGGGGCACTGATCTCATCGTCAGAGTGTGGAGGCGGCCTACGAACCCCCGAGCCGCGTTTCGGGAACACCCCCCACCTCTCTCTCCTGGAGCTTTCGCCTCCTTGACTATCGGGAGGCCACCTTTGCTGGGAGAGGATTTCCTGTTTCCCCCCCCGGTTTCCAGGAACCCAATCAGAAACGCCCCTAATCAAAGATGCCCCCTTTCCTGTGTTCTGGGACCCCATGCTAATGCCCTGCCCACCCCGCTACATTCCAATGGGTTGTGTCCAGCGTGCAGTCTGAACAGGCAGGCATAGCAGAAACAAAATTAGACTTTAAAAAAAGAAGTCATTAATAACTATACACACTTCACGCATTGTGTACTACATCTAAGCACAGCGCTGTCGGCAAAAATCATTCTGTTATAGTTTTGTCAGTGACAATAAATCAATACTACACTGATATGCTGTCTACACTGTATTCTCTCCACTCTATTCTGTGGAATGAGCTCACATCCCCACCCTTTCTGGGAAGGAAGAGGGGAGGACTTGTGATTTCTCCCTTTTTAACCTCCTCAAACCCGGCAATTCATTTTTGTTCCCTGTAGGGGACATTAGTCTCTGGTAGTAATGTTAAAAAATAAAAAAAAACCTGTATTCTTATAAGGGGCATTCAGTAAAAATAAAATAATGTTTCTCCAAAAATATTTTCTCTGCAACGTGGTTTTGTCATCCAAAGCACTTGTATTACATCAAAAAAATAAAAAAAAAACTTTAATTTTCTGGCGGGTCTCTGGAGGACAAAGTTGAGGATCCTTTGCTCCGAGGATGACGGACTGCGCACCTCGCCCTCCGAAAAACACGCCTTTGAGGGCTGAGGAATCCTGAGGACTCGTTAGCCTTCGGAAAGGGAGTGGAAGAGTTCTCCTCCCCTCACGGGGTTTCAATAAAAGCCACCCTCGGAAACGACCCGTGGCCTCGAGGGGCCGGCGGCGGGTTCCACCGCCTAATGAAAAACAACACGAGCCACGAAACGGCTGGACTCGCCAGAGGCAGGACTCGGGCGCTCTCGGCTAATCACGGCGACGGGCCTGCCTGACTTTTTTTCGCCGTGTGTGTGTGTGTGCTTTTTGCGAAATGACAGGTAATGCAACGGGCAATTAACTCTTTTAAAGCGTGAGATCACAAATATGTGATTAGAATGCTCTTAACTGAACATTCTAATGCTGATGTAACAATCACTGCTGTTAACTGAAAGTGGAGCAGTGGAGTTCTAGAACACCGACTTAGAATTTTGAAAAAACATTCCAAAAAAAAGCTACTCTTCAGAGGATTAACTGAGACATTTTTTTCCCCCACACAAACAAAACTTGGCAGGGGCCTCCTCATGTAGAGTGAAGGTCTTTTGAAGGTTCTGTGCCTTGCAATGGCAGCATGGTAGATTTGCACTAAGAAGCAGTGAACACAATTCCTGAATGTAGCTATTGTTAGTCTTTATTTCACTTTCTTATGCTGCCTTTATGTCATTGGCTAATGGAACCGGACCTGGTTCCTCATTGGTTAGCATAGCAGGTCACAGAACTACAGTTCCCAACATGCACTTGTGCCACTGAATCATGTTATCTCCACGAGTTTAGCTGTCTGAAAGACTAAAGGGTAAAATTTAAAAATGAACCAACTTGCACCTAATTACACTTTGTGTGTCACCGCAGATCCCCCAACAACACACTGCAGGACAAGGGGCGCGTACCCCAGATTTAGGGTAACCCAGGTGACTTATGAAACGAAGTAAGTACATCGAGTGATTTAGTGGTCCTCATGACCTAATTTGAGGGTCAATTCCTTACAGGAATGTACCAAGAACATGTGCTGCGGTAGGACTTTTGCATCATAGATCACGCTAATATATTTAGTGCAAAGGAAACACAGGCCTGTGCACTTCAAAAATATAGCTTTGTGTTGCTATCGGGTGCTGTTCCAGAATTTAAAAAAAGAAAAGACGTCTGTGAAAATTATAACAATAGACTTTCTATTATCTGCTGTGAAGAGGGCCGGTCACTCTCACTGGGGTGATGGCGAACGTGTTACTACCGGAAGGCTCTGAGGCTAAACTGGGAGACCCCCGTCTCTACCAAGGAACTCTCCATTATTCCGAAGACAATGCCCCATTGTCCTCGGAATTCCCGACACGAAGAGGGGACAATGCAGAGTTCTGCGGCACTGAAACGGCTGTTTAAAAAGGCTCGGTAGTCCGACAGAGTCTGAATCAGTTCAGCTTATCGCCACTTCTGGTGAACTTACTTCTGCTGAAGTTAGTTTACCGAGTTCCACAAAACATCTCCACCTCCGCTTTCCTATTATTCGAAGAAAAACAAAAACAGTTCTGTTTAACTGCGTCCGCAAAGCAGGTTCTGTGTAGTCACAGGATTCTGTCTTTACTGAACAGGGTGATCTTTGGTTGTATGTAGGGGCGTCTTCCCGTGCACATTCAGAATGACCACGCTTTGAGCAGTTTAAATGTGTTCAGCGCAGGCTGTGGTGCTCGGGCTGTAGCAGGACATGAAGGTGACTGAAGAGTGTGAAGAGCAGCCTCTGAATCGCTCGGGCGCGGGCGTTTACGTACAGTAGCCGCGACTCCTCGCTTTGAGCTTGCGCGATCCGAACCCTTTACGCGGGGAAAAAAAGAGGAAGCGCGCGAAACCCCCGACCCGGCGCCCGGTCCCACTCAGGAACGCCGGGAAGTGACGGCATTCCGGAGCAGTTTGCGAAACTCGGGAATAGTGGAAGCATCGCAGCCGGGCGGGTGAGCGGTGGGGATGAGGGGCGGGAGACAGACTCTCAGATCTGATGTAACTGCCGCCCATTGTTTTCACTGATCCCCCCTCTTCCCCACCCACACCCCCACCCCCTACCCGCCCCCTCAAACATTTTTGGACCATGTCATCATCCCGTCTTAAGCCCTGCCCATCTCCGGCCCCCCCTGAGCGTTGGTGTAGAGCCAGCATCCACCTGCAGGTGGGTGGGGTGGGGTGGGGTGGGGTGGGGGGGTTGGGGGTGTGTGGTTTGGCTCGACCCAGAGGTCACACTGACACACGGCTGGGATAATGACCATGTCAGTGCTAATTAAAAGCCTGGCCTTGTACCCCCTCGAACAACAACCCCGCCCATCCCACAACCACCCCCCCCCCCCTGAAAGATTGCCCCTGCTCACTTGCCTTGTAGGACTGACCTTTTTTGCACTGATACACACTGAGGTAAACAGGCTATGAAAACAAAGCCAATACACTGCCAACAATAGCAGTCAGCCTGTTTGCACTGCGCACTTAACCCTTTAAAGTGTGACATCACAAATATTCTTATCTGAACATTCTAATGCTGATGTAACAGTCACTACTGGTAACTGAAAGCAACAGAGTTCTAGAACACTTGGATTTAGAATTTTAAAAAACATTCCATAAACCCTACTCTTCAGTGGGTTAAAGCACACTAGCACAAAGGAGTACATAAGCCTGGCAGTCCACATCTGGGACCACCTGAGTCTGCCAAAAATCCCCCGTGGTCCCTTTTTCACACCTGGCCTTCTGTCCCAGTACGGGGTGGCTGATACCTCGACAGCTCCGAAATTAGACCTGACTACTGTAACTGCGCAGCGTAACTAATACCTAGCCAACGCGGGTTTCTGAATAAACGTTTGTCAAGGTTATTTTCTTTATACCGCGCTGCGTCAGTAATCCCAGAGCAGCTGCTGTGCTTCACAGCGTATGCATATAACTGCCCAGTACCTGTCTAAAATGTTGTTTCACATTACCTTAGTGATGAGGTATGTGTGAGAATAAATCCTCGCTCCCTCGCGTGGAGGGAAAAATACTATAAACACGGACCGCCATCTTCTACCGCAGGGGTGGGCAACCTGGGACCTGTAACAGAAGCTTTGTTTCTGTTCTGTCTTTCTGTTTTTCTTTTCATCTGAGATTGATCGCAGTGTTAGGAGTCTGAATATTAACCATCTGAAGAGTAGTTTTGGAATGCTTTTCCAACATTCCAAGTCAGTGTTCTAGAACTCCATCGCTTTCAGTCACCAGTAGCGATCGTTACATCAGAATTAGAATGTTCAGTTAAGAACGTTCTACTCACACAAGTGTGACCTCACACCTTAAACGGTTAAGAATCTGAATGGTGAAATTCTGAGTACCTCCAGCACCTGTTTACCTGTGTTCATTAAGCCTGATAATTAATCCAACTATGTGGTTAGGGGTTGGGATGGAACAAAAAATACCTCTCTGGCACCCCAGGTTACCATGGCAATGCAAATACAAGGCAGGATGCCAATGACATGTGGAGGTACGTTAGACATAACTGTCCATTTACTAATAATTATTTAAACAATCCTCCAAGCAGAACACTTAAGGTCATAAGATCAATGTTTCGTTAAAAAAAAATAAAAAAATGTTTCTGGCTTTTGATTCATGAGACACATAATTGCAGGACATTACACGGCTATGCAGCAGTTAGCTATTAACTCTGAATAGTAACTCCCAAGTAAAAAATGTGACAAGACTACTTTGCTCCCTACATTTATGCAAACTTCATCCACTTCCTCATAAAGGCTACAGACCTGCTCAGTGTGTAGTGAAAAGTCAAAAGCACATTTTGAAGAGCCAATAAAAATGAAATAAATCATATTTGTCAGTCATATGGAATACATATTCGTAGTACTTCTTTTATAAACCTGGTCCAGGGACTATATTTGAGCGGACCTGTCGGTCCCTGCTGGCTGAACCCTAAACCCACCTTTGCGAGCCGCGAGTTCAAAGGGCCCCCCCGCCGCTCCCCCCCCCCCCCCCCCCCCCCCCCCACCGCTCCCCTGGAGTTATGAACGTGCAAACTCACTTCGGGCTACCTGAGATGAAAGGGCTGGGCGAGGCCGTTAAAAAATGGGCCTCATGGTGGGGGGGGGTCGGGGGGGGTGGGGTTGGGATGGGGGGGGGTTCAGACGCCACAGTCCCGCCACTAGAGCCTCTGGGACCCCGGGGCCAGTCCTGCGAAATCCAGGAAACCGGAAGTGCTTCCTTCCCTCCCTACGCCCCCCCCCCCCCCCCCCACTGTGAGCAGGGTTCAGCGCCGTGCGAAGAAACCGATCGCCTCGGGGTGATAACAGCGTGCCCCCCCTCCCCCTCCCCCCTCCCGCCTCCTCCTCCACACAGGAAGTGACAGGACTTCCCTCGCGGCCCCCTTCCTGCTCTCGAAAGCCTCATTCGTGCGTGTGACTCGCTCGTTCCTCGGATGTTTTTCTGCACGCGTCACGCATCCTAACGCTGGTGGGTGTGGCCGTGCGTGCATGCGTGCGTGACCCGTTAGGATAAAGCTTCTGGAACGTCCTGTGATAGCGCTGGAATTTCAGAGTAGCGAAACCCCCCCCCCCCCACGGTTTTATAATTGCACCCTGATTGCGTCAGCAGTGGCTAAAGGCGGTATCCCCACCACGGGGTACATAACTGCCTAAATCTGCATCCGTCTAATCTACTCCAGGCCATACTACCCCAGTATACTTTACTTTGATGTCCATTTACCTCTACTTTACCCAAATCTACTTTACTCTATTTCAGTCTACCCTATTCTACTCTACTGAGTTCAAGGGTGGGATTAAGTTCTGGGCTAACTGGTCTCGTTATTCGCATTCAGACTTTTCAACGATGTCATGGGATACGACCAATCAAAAGCCAGCTCATTAAACCAATCCAGCCTCATTAAACTGAGGTTGCAAGTTCAAATCCCAGGTGGGACACTGCCATTGTACCCTTGAGCAAAGGTACCCAACCTGAAGATATCCAGCTGTGGAAATGCGTCGGATGTAATGAAGGAAAGCTGCTCAATCTGTACGGTTTGGGCGGACGGTCGGAGACAGAGGCCAGAGCCAGCGAGTCAGCTGTCCTATCAGCAGCCTTTCCTGTTGCCCCCCCCCGCACTCGGCACCGGGCACTAAACACGAGGATGCCACCGCTGAGGAAGCACCCGGGGGTCGCTGATTACAGAAGCGCTCGGGCGCTTTTATCGCTCACGCTCTCTCTCTCTCTCTCTCTCTCTCTCTCTCTCTCTCTCTCTCTCTCTCCCTCTCTCTCTCCCTCTCTCTCTCTCTCTCTCTCTCTCTCTCTCTCCCTCTCTGGCGTCCTGCTTATTGTAAGCGCGTGCGCCTCTGTGTGCAAATCAAATCAAAGAACTTGCAGAGCGATACCCGACGCAGTGGGATCCATCGCTTCTCCTGGCTTTTATGCATCATTTCTGAGGAGAAAGATACCTCTGCTGTATGCGCCTCATTCAGACTGGGCTTTGCCATTACCGTTTTATTAACCCTTTGGAGAGCAGGTTTCTTTGGAATGTTTTTAAAGAAAAACATTTTTTACACAAAATTCTAAGTCAGTGTTCTAGAACTCCACTGCTTTCAGTTACCAGTAGCGATTGTTACATCAGCATTAGAATGTTCAGTTAAGAACAGTCTCATCACATATTTGTGAAGTCACAACGTTAATCATTTAAGAAAAGGAGACACACCCACACAAAGAGTCGAGGAGTTCTTGAATATTTGCTTTGGAATTCCCGGGGAGTAAAATTTTGAAAAAGTGTGTGGATCCCGGGCATTTTGGGGTGGAGGTGGTGACAGGGCAGGGCGGGACGGGACGGGACGGGGCGGGGTGGGGACGGGACAGGAGACAATACAGCCGAGGCCACAGACAGCACGGGGCGAGCGGATCCCCTTAATGAAAACCACACCGGCAGCTCAAATTGAAGCCAGATTTTACACAGCTCCAACTCGAGAAACCCCCCCTACCCCCCCCCCCACACCTCCACCAGACCCCCACCCACAGTGAAACCACATGGACCAAAGCCAGGGGTCAGCTTCATGAAGTCAGGGAAAACATTTTGATAACGCCGTCGCCTTTATCGCGTACGCGCAAACTCCTGCCGTCCCTTTGAAACGTATTTTTGTTGCAACCTGAACAAACATTAATCAAATATTTACAGGGGCTTGTGGAGTTAATAAATACAGAATGTGTGTCTAATGAAAGACAAGGTGATAAAACATAAATAAACGCGTACATGTGTATGTATATCTATATCTGCCATGTATATCAAACTCGCTGCATAAAAATGTTCTATGCTTTTGCCGTGGAACGTTCCTGACCCTTGGCATGCTATATGGGCTTTTATATATACAATATGTCTTGTTTAAATCACGCATATATCATTTTGACTATTAGTGCTTGGCTTTTGTCCTGAACTGACCCCATCTTCTCAGACTTGGCCAGAGTGAACCAGAGCAAGATAACCTCACACTCAACAACTATGAAAATCCAGGCCTTGTAATCTGTACATTAAATAGTTCCCCTTTTGTTATCAAACAGCAATTTGAGATATTTTAATGCAGAAATAAGCATTATAAGCATAATAAATCACTCCTTGAGTGTTTAGCCGTTTCCCCCCTCTGCTATATAACATTTACGCTCATGCATCAACTCCATACGGCAAGAATATAAAAAAGCAAATATATCAGAAGCTTCGCAACGTTCTTTTCGACTGCAGTTACGTTGTTGCTTGAGAAATAACGCCATTTTAACATCAGTGCCTCTGTTGTGGGTACAGAGTACTCTGTTCTGATTGAGCAACAGAATCACATCAAGGTGATCCATTCTTGGTCCTTTTTAGGCCGAATTGCCTTTTTTCCCATCCTTTAAATAAAACTCTCAGAGAACAATAAGAAACGCGGAGGGGGACAAGGGAGGAGGGAGGGGTGGAGTCACTCACCGTCCCGACCAGGGGGTAGATGAACCCCGCCCCGATGCTGGCGCGCACGTCCCGGATGGGCAGGACGAAGCCGGTGGGCACGCCCTTTTTGTCCGGCATGTGAGAGAGGGACAGGTGCGTCTTCGCCATGCAGATGGGCAGAGCGCCGAACCCCTGGAACAGGTACAGGTACAGGTACAGGTTACAGGTAGAGATACAGGTTACAGGGACAGGAACAATTTACAGGTACAGGTAGAGGTACAGGTTACAGGTACAGGTAGAGGTACGGGTTTTAGGTAGAGGTAGTGTCGTACTTGCTCATTGAAGTAGGCGATCTTGGCTTCAGCCTCAGGGGACAGCTCGATGTCTTCAGCTCCGTAGACCTTCTGCGCGATAGTGCGTATCTTCTCCACAATGGGCATCTGGGGGAGAAATAAGTACCGTGTCATTCTCGGATAATAAGAGCATCTTTCACCATAGCGTGTCATTTACGTTTCCGGTTTCAACTGGATCGACGACCCAACTCTTAAATTCTCTAGCCAATACTTCTTTTAAAAAATACGTATTTTACAACAAACTGATATGAGCTGTGTTGATTGCAACAAATGTGAGATTATCTGTCAGAGTTGTGTTTGTTTGTGTGTTGTGTGCGGTGGTAAAAAACAGACCACAACTAAAAAAGTGACCATAGTGTCAGGAAACCTAATTTCATCTAAAGTGTAAAACACGTGGAATATGAGATTTTTATCAGCATTAAGTGCTCCAACACGCGCGAGAATGACTGATGAACCCGTGGCCTTTTCGATGAACGAGTCGCATGTCTTCGGTAAAAGAGAACTGGCTAGAGATGCTTCCTAGCGTGCCTCATCCTACGACGCATGAGAACGACGACACAACTGGAGGATAAAAAAAACTTTATGAACTTTTAAAACATTTTTTACGCTTTTTGGTGGTTCTGTGCTGTATGTCTGTGTGGGGTGGGCGGGTTATATATGAGGACAAAATCAAGCAAACGAGTAAATTTTAATCCAATAAAGTTACCGGGGGAAAAACTGGCAGGATGGTGCAGGTCCACGGGCTCCCTAAAGCCTCACTAATGGGATCAGATAATGAAAGTCACAACTCACAAGCTGGGTAACTGAAACCAGCTGACGTTGTTTTTTCCCCCCTCTTCTTTCCTGGACCAAGGTTTCCAGAATCGTAACCGCAGAATAGCAGGAGCAAATCGATCGTTAAAACTTGACGGGCGAGTTTCGGCGTGGCGAGGAACCTTGAGCGGAACCGTGTGCCGTTTCCTTGACCGCTGTTGCGTTGGTGAGCGTTTTTTCTTTTCGAATCGTGAAAAATGCAAACGTCAAAAGAATTTCAGTTGCATTCGTGACACAGGTGATGACGTTGTTCCTCAATGACGCAGAACAGACAAAATGAAAGCTTTCTCTGACATGGGCCTTCTTCAGGCAAGCACTGGGGGTTAAAGACAGTTTTAGACAACTGTATTGCGCAATAGACTGACACTTTTAAATGAAGTGGCCTTCTTACTGACTGAGATTCTGTATTACCTTACCTCCCCTGTCCACAGACAAGCTAGCAGAACGTTAAAAGTGTCATTCTGGGACCGTCTGTCTGTCAGGGGTAGTAGAGAACACCGGGTAATTTTGCAGAGAGAAACAGTGAGAAAGCCGTGGCTCGAAATGAGTTTGTCCAAACGGCTCGAGGTGGTGCGCAGTGGACGGTGGGGGGAGGGGGGGGGTCACCAGACACGCTACGAGGCTCCTCACACCTCTCCTTGGCACATTCCCCAAATATTTCGGGCCTCCGATAATACGGACCCCCCGGCCGCGGGCTAATTGCTCCGCGGCCGCAAGATGCCTTTGGGGCTATTTTTAGGGTATTTATGAAGCAGCCTACAGGACACAGGCCTGTAGCTGCGCAAATGCAACGTCTGCAAAACCAACGGAGGAAGTCACCTGACTGCCCCGAATCAGTGCAAAAGTTTGGATGACGGGTCAACAATGGGTGTATGAGGAGACCGAAGAACACTGACGCAACAACCCTGACAAAAACAATGCAATGCAGCCAATCGGATTGAACTAGTCATTGTGACATCATCGTTAGTGCCACGCCCACTGAAAACACACCTGCACCAAAAAAAAAAGGGTTGACGTGATTGAGGGAAAAGTCAGAATCGGAGCGTGCTAGGGCTTGCGTTCTGGCTGCGTTGCGGCCTGTTGTGACTCGACGCACACGGACGGTAATGAGGCGTCGTTCACAGTCTCATAACGCGCTCGCGGGGAGTCAATTCACATCGCCGCATTACCCCCCCCCCGCCCCGCGGAGCAATTTCCACAGCCGCCATCTTTGGCGTAAACAGAAGCGCGTGCTCGGTGTTTGGCCAGGGGCACTCCCAAAAGATACAGACGGGGCAGTATAGAGACTGTGTGCTGGGGAGAGAAATGTTAGCCGATTTGTACTGCAGATATTTGGGGGGGGGGGGGGGTCGGAGCTAACTGCACCTGGAACCAGCACTAGCTGTTCTTCCACCTGCTTATTGCACCTTTGGGAGATGTGTGTCATGCAAAAACTACTGTTGTCAGCCAATCAAGTACCTCACCTGGAATTAGCAATAGTTCAAGGTTGTATGCAGAATTTTCAGTAGATCTTGTGCAGGCAGTGAACAAAAATAAATAAATAGAAACACCAAAGTAAAGTTAATTAACTGAGGCGGCTCTACTTAATGGAGTTTGGGCTTAATGGACGTGTGGCAGGTACGGCCTGTTTGGGAGTTTGAGAATTTCTGCGGGACGAATATGACAACAAACATCCACACGTAGAAGCCAATGACCCTACGTATGGTTGAATGGAAACTTAAAATGGCCTCTCTGGGCATCGTTCCAGAACATTCCGTAAACACTGGACCGGGTTCAGATCTGGCGGCGGAGAAGGCCGGGACGCGTGGGTAACGTCAGTGTCGTACTGCCCAAAACCATGACACAGTTAACCTGAGTCTGTGTTCTATTAGCAGGTCATTACGCAAAGTGTACGGCTGAAACTGTACAGCTGTTGGAGAGAGAGAGAGAGAGAGAGAGAGAGAGACAGACAGATGAGAAGGAGAGGGATAGAGTGCGAGAGAAAAGAGAAAGAGAGCGGGGCTGCCCAACCCTGTTCCTGGAGGTCTACCATCCTGTAGGTTTTCACGCCTACCCTAACAGAGCACACCTCACTCAACAGCTAGAGATCTCGCTGAGCTGCTAATTTGTAGAATCATGTGTGGCAAATTAGGGTTGGAAATGACAACCTACAGGATGGTACAGTAGATCTCCAGGAAGAGGGTTGGGCAGCCCTGAGACAGAGACAGAGACAGAAGAAGAGAGGAGAGAGAGAGAGAGGGAGAGAGAGAGAGAGAGAGAGAGAGAGGAAGAGAGAGAGAGTGTGAGAGAGAGAGAGAGAGTGTGAGAGAGAGAGAGAGAGAGAGTGTGAGAGAGAGAGGGAGAGAGAGAGAGAGAGATTGTGAGAGAGAGAGAGAGGGAGAGAGAGAGAGAGAGAGAGAGAGAGAGAGAGAGATTGTGAGAGAGAGAGAGAGAGAGAGAGAGAGAGAGAGAGAGGAGAGAGAGAGTGTGAGAGAGAGAGAGAGAGAGAGATTGTGAGAGAGAGAGAGAGAGAGAGATTGTGAGAGAGAGAGAGAGAGAGAGAGAGATTGTGAGAGAGAGAGAGAGGGAGAGGGAGAGAGAGAGAGAGAGAGAGAGATTGTGAGAGAGAGAGAGAGAGAGAGATTGTGAGAGAGAGAGAGGAGAGAGAGAGAGAGATTGTGAGAGAGAGAGAGAGAGAGAGAGAGATTGTGAGAGAGAGAGAGAGAGAGAGAGAGATTGTGTGAGAGAGAGAGAGAGAGAGATTGTGAGAGAGAGAGAGAGAGAGAGAGAGAGAGAGAGGGAGACCTGACGCCTCTCGCCATACGGGCTGCCTGATGCTCACCTGCAGGTCGTACAGGAACTGGAAGTGGCTCGGCTGCTCTGCGGCGTGTTTGACGGCCTTGGCCAGCTCCACCGAGCCCCTGCCGCCCTGCGCCCAGTGGTGACACGCCACCGCGTCCTGCGCCCCGCAATCCTTAGCGATCCGGCACACCAGGTCCACCTCGGCCTCGGTGTCCGTCCTGCGTGCGGGCAAAGGAGCAACACAGGTTTTTTATTTCACAGAAAGCACAGCTTTGAAAAAAGACATGCCACGCTCCATATCACCCCCTCCCTAATTGGTGCCTGTGCAGCCTGATTTGTTTTCTGTTTTCATATTTGTATTTATTTTGACAAATCTTCCATTTAAACACCTGGACATTGGGAGTTCATCTCAAGCACCGCGCTGAAGTGCCATTGTGTCTCGAATGGGATTCAAACTCGCAACCTTTGAGGGTAAAATGCTGATTTCCCCTAGCACCCCCGCGCCTAGGCAGAAGAGGTTGCGTGCGAGCGCGAGCTGGACCCTTACTTAAACACGTTCAGCGCCACGACCACGGGAACCCCGAAAAGATGGGCGATCTGGATCTGCTTCTTCAGGTTGCTGCAGCCGTCCTCCACTAACTTCAGGTTCTGGAAAAAAAGACCCCGAAAAAACAAACGGATCAATAAGTGATAGTAAAAAAAATCCTGATGAGAAAGGATGCCGGTTCGGCGATCGGGATTGGTCGAGGCGTTATTGGTCATTAAAGGCTTACATAACAGAAGGCCCGTGTGTTCTGCTCATATGACAGAGGGGACTATAATGGCATTAGAGAAGGAGCAGGGCTGGGCACAGACAGGCCGCAGCACAGACAGACCTCTGCACAGATGGGCCGCAGCACTGACAGACTGGTGTACAGACAGGCCGCAGCACAGACAGACTGGTGTACAGGCAGGCCTCAGCACAGTCAGGCCGTGGCACAGTCAGGCTGCAGCACAATCAGCCTGCAGCACAGACAGGCCACAGCACAGACAGACCCCAGTGCAGACAGGTTGCAGCACAGACAGACCTCTGCACGGACAGGCCGCAGCACAGACAGGCCTTGGCTCATGTCGTCTATGCCTCAGCACTCCTCCAACCCGTACAGCAACGGGTGATTTTAAGAGCTCTTTCATTTCAACCGGAGAAAATACCTCCAAAAAAATAATATAGGGAGGGCTGCTTTACATATGAGGTTGTCATTGTGGTGGTGGGGTGAAGGGGTAGGGGGGGGGCACTGGTCCTTCTGGTTTTCACTGCAGACCCTCTCAATTAACTTAAAACCGATCTAATTATTTGCTCAGCTGAACCTGTTTTGCAGCTGTGATTTAAACCAGGCCAGGGATGTAAAATCTGAGGGGGTCTTGGGCTGAAGGACGGGGAGGTTATATTTGCTCAGTTAATCAAATAATTACCCGAGTGATGCTCAGTGAAAGATTGCAGGCAACAAAAAACCCAGAGACATCTGGGTCCAGGGTGACACAGAAACTAGCCCCCCACACGCCCTCCTCCCCCCCCTCCGCCCATCCTCGCTTGCACACCCCTTTTGTCTGGGCACAACAGCTCCACCTAATGAAGGAAAGAAGGTACTGCATTCATTTTTGATAAACAAGATCAAACGTGATTTATGGCTTGTCTGCTTTTAGCTATATTTACAGTAGAAACAGCCCAAATAATATCTTCCACCTAAGCTGGCCAGACACACAAGTTATGCCTGCTGGTTGGTTTGCGTTGAAGGGGCAAAAACAGACAACCTTGGGAAAATCCTTCACTGTAAACTGACACAAATAAAAAAAAAAACTGACAGTGGTCTGTGCCAGGGAATTATTCTGAATATTGAAGTAACAAAATCTGGACTGTCCTTAGTTAGACTGAAATATAAACTTTCGTGGCCGATGTTTCAACGTTCTCTACAATTAAGAACAATCCGCTCGAGTCACAGAGACGTTAACGGGAAGTAATCGATTTATCGGGACCAGCATTCAGATTCAGAGAAACGGTGCGAAAAAGCATCGAAGGCGACCGCGGGGAAAGGTGTCTCCCTGAACCGACAGGTGTGAACGCACCGCGGAACGGCGACGTGTGAGGGAGTTTGGTTTTTACATCGCTGCACGCCCGAAAATGATGGAGGGACGTTTCTCTTTTCGCCTCTGTTTTCAAGGCAAAGAATGCTCTTTTGCTTGCTGCCAGAGTTAATTTGGAACATTTATGAGGGGGGGGCGGGCAGGAGGGGCAGGGGGGAAAAACTTGGGGGTGCTATTATAAGCCGTTCCCAAAAACATAACACACATGCCGTACCAATGACCTGGGCAATGTTTTCCTTTCCATGAGAAATTCTTCCAATTTTTTCCACCCCAATTATTGCGTTTTCCCACAGGAAGGCCTGTCATCCAGTTAAAGAAGGGAAAAAAAAAAAAAGTCCGGGAGACGTCCCGGTCATACATAAATCAAGACGGGTGACATGTTTGGTGACATCTTACCTCATCGATGTATTCTCTGGGCAGAGGCGATCCCGCGCTAACCTGGAAGCACACACACGCACACACACACACAGGCGCACACACACACACACACACAGACACACACACACACACACACATCAGGATAATATTTACACAAGGAATACCCCAGGCAAAAAGCATGTTCGTTCCCTCTCCAGCTGTACTGAAGTATAATAGCAATGTGTTGTGCAATTGCAGCTAATTACATGGCTTCCACAACAGGGCAATCTTGAACAGCTTTTTACAAAAGTTGCATTATTATAGTCTGTGTTGTCCTCTGTCGCCAGGCAACGCTGACCCAGCTATGCAACCTCCCGGGCTGATCCTGCATCTGCGGCACCGATTGGACGCTCCTGTCCCGTTAATTAAGGTAAAAATCCACCGGCACTCAAACTGCCAAACTGCTCCTGGGGTTTTCAGCTGTCACCTGTATGATATGGCTGTGCAGGCTTGCAGTGCGCACAACCACAGCTAACCACATGCACCAGTAAACTGCGGCAAGCTTTGGGTGTTGGACTGTCAGTAATAATAACACCCATGTGGAAAAACTGTACACTAAGCATTTATATTAACTTTAATTATACTTCCAGTATTCTTAAGTATAAAATGGTACACTTCAGGTATATTTCAGTATGCTGTTCTTTCACATAGCTAATAATAATAATAATAATAATAATAATAATAATAATAATAATAATAATAATAATAATAATAATAATAATAATAAAAACAATAATATAACAGGACAGCATTACAGGTTCACCAGGTGGAATTGGCCTGTGACCAGAAATCGCAGTGTGTGTTTGTGTAAAAGGGGAGGGGATTGGGTTTTGTGGGGGGTGGGGTTTGGGGGGGTTGTACTCACGTTGGGGCCCCCCCCGTGCATCTTCAGGGCCCGCACGGTGGCCACCAGCACCACCACATGGGGCCGGAGGCCCGAGGCGCGGCACTTAATGTTGAAGAACTTCTCCATCCCGATATCGGCCCCGAACCCGGCTTCAGTCACTGAGAGAGAGAGGGAAAGAGGGAGAGAGGGAGAGAGGGAGGGAGAGAGGGAGAGAGAGAGAGAAGCTTAGGGCTGTACCTGCCAGACACTCACACACACACGTATAGACACACTCACTGAGACGGGGAGAGAGAGAGAGAGAGAGGGGTTGCTCAGAGCTGAATCCACCAGACGCACACACATATACACACACACACACACACACACACACATATACACACACTCACTCATGCGCAGATGCACACACACACACAAACACACACACATATACACACACACACTCACTCACGCACACACACACACACACACATACACGTACACACACACATACACACACACATAGACCTAACGTTTCTAAATCTAATCACGTTCAGTGTACACCAAGAATTCTGGTCTGGCTAAGGGTGTTTTCTAAGAAAATATGTTGTAATAATAAAAAGAAAAAACAGAACAAGCAAAAAAAACAAAAAAAAGCTTAAGTAGTTTATACAGATTTAAGTAGTTTATACTTTTTGTTAAATTGTTATATTTACTGTACGCCCTAATCACTAAGGAAACCGTTTATAAACTGTACACAATCAGGAAAGCTAATGAAATCTTTACAGGGTTATTACAGTCATACGTGGTAAATCTTTTAAGGTTTGATGGATGGTTTGTGAACATGGCCCCATTGTCCCGTACGACCGCGGGGTCTCCTGCATTAGCCCACCTCTGGGCAAGGGGGCACGGGGAGCGGGGAATTATCTGGTCAGGACAGGAGGGGTTTTAAAAAGGCCCGAAATTGGCGACCTGTCCTTCCCTCAGGGCCTTGAAACGGCTCCAAAGAAAGCAAATAAGGGGCCTGACATGACAGCTCTGTGGAGCTGGAGCTTCCTCCAGCGCGCTGAGGAGCCCCCGGGCCAGGGGCCTCTCAAAGGAAGGTGGGGCGGAGCCAGGGGGGCTGGAACTCGTTAATCGCCACGACGACGACGACGCAACGGGGTTAGCGAGCGTCCGGCAGGCGTGCGGTGGGTGGGTGGGGGGGGGGGGTTCTGTTCGGGGCGGGGGCGCTGGGCGGAGAGTGGCGGGACAGGTCGGGCAGCCGGACGCTAGAGCTGACTTTTCGGGGCCGTTGTGTTCACACCGTCTTAACCCTGATCTAAAATGCACCCCCCGCCCCTTCACCACGCTGAAAAGGAAAGCCGTTTCTTAATTTCTACGATGCTGTCACTTACATACGGGACCTCAGTATGTGATACTGGGGACATGCAGAAACTCTGACTGTATTTAAATGAAAAATAAGTCTCTGCTGTAAATATGTAATGAAATGCAAAAAAAGAAAAAAATCTAAAATCATCATAACAAGAAAACAGGCTATTAAATATACATGTGAACAGCTCTCACACCACCCTGAAGCAGAGGCAATGTAAAAAATAAAAAAAACATTTATTTTTCATTTTCCAATAAATATTAATGGCCTGACTACATAAAGCCTGCACATAAGAGGAGTTTAAGGTCTAAATAGCAGATAGCAGTGGGCTGTTTGTAGCTTGTGTGTGAGGTTAACAGGTCCTTCTGTCTGTCTGTTTCCTCTGTGGGCAAAACTCAGCATGCTCACGGCAGGAAGTGACATCACCCATTCCGGAAGTGGAACAGGGAGTCAAGACTCCATTCCAGCTCCGGTCGTATTTGCTCAAAGGGAGCCAGTGATTGAACGGGAAATCCAATCACCTGTTTCTGCAGGTGTCCATCACCTCAAGGCCGAAACGACAACCTTTAAAACCCTCAGGACACCCTTAGCCTTTGAGTCCTGACTGAAGTTTTTTGATTTGTCCCGATGGTGCTTAAGCTGTTCCACAGCAAGTGCGTCCAGCTGTGAGACGGGCCGCCTCCTCGACCCGCACCGGGCCAGCTCAGCGCCAGAATTTATTTGCACAAACACAGCAAACGGCACAGCCGGGGATCTCAGGGAACCCGGGTCCAAGCGCCCCGGATCCCTCTCCTGTTTTACAAGCCGAGGGCGGGACCCCCTGTCCCGTTCGCAGACACGACCGACCGCGACGAGATCGGAGAAGGACCCGGAAACCCGAACGAGCTCCACCCGCGTGTTTTAGGAGGACGTGGTACGCAGGAGAGGGGCCCTGCTGGAATACAAGGCAGGGCTGGAACAGGCTTGCGCCGGTTCCCCTGGACCAGTGGGGGTTCTGTTCCACCCTAACGATGGACCTTTAGCTTTTTCCCCTGCGTTTTCCACTGGGCTGGAAGTTGATGTTTCCAGTGGAGAGATGTGACATCCTCTCTCTCTCTCTCTCTCTCTCTCTCTCTCTTCTCTCTCTCTCTCTCTCTGAACTGTAGTAACCCCCCTGCCCCCCCACCCCCAAACCCCCCCCTCCCCGAAGGCCTGTGGTCCTGGAACCCCTCCTCTCATTCCAGGGAAACGCACAGCACAGCACCCTCGGGTGACCTTTGACCTCATTTGTAAAAGGAGCGGGGATTATAGGAAGTTTAGGAATTATAGTGAAAAGAAGCTTATTACCTGGATGGCTCTGCTGTGTTTGAGACCGCTTAGAGTAAGTGATTTACAGCGAGGCTTGTTTCCCTAACAACAGTCCGCTAGTGTAGTGTAGCAGTGAGAGAACCGGGATTGTAACTCAAAGTACAGAAACACACCCCTTATCTGTGGAGGGCTTTCCCCAGACTTTTTCAATTTGGGGTGGTAGTCAGACACCAGGGCAGTGCCCAAACAAAACCAGGTGCCATCTTAGGAGTCCCTCTGTGACATGACAGTGTCATACAATTGCTGCATAGCAACAGCCAATCACAGAACAGCATTTCAGCCAATCGCAGAGCAGCATTTCAGCCAGACAGTGCCAGCCCTTGATGGTTTTTTTGCTTTTGGGATAAGATGGGGGGGGGGGGGGGGATACACGAATAGCTATGAACAAAATAAATCTGCTGAGAAATGGATTTTCTAATTCGGCCAATCTGTTTTTGCTCGACCACAGATAGAATCTACAGACAATCCTAGTCTGTGGGACGCATTCCTGACTCAGCAATAAATATAATTCCTCGGGTTACCCTCCTGGGTTTTCACTGGAATAAAGAGTTACATTTCCAGTGGGGAAAATAATTTCCTCAAATTAATTGCAAATTGAGTAATGGAGACCGGTGAAGGAAAGGGGCAGGGATGGCTTTGCAGATACTGTGGCCCACGAATTCCGCACAGCACAGAGATCACGCTGATGAGCACACTGTGGTTTTTTTTTGGACGTGACCAGAACTCAGTTTTCATTTATGGCGTTTTCTACGCAGATCACAAATCATCCACATCTTTCCACCATGGAAAACGCACTTGGTGAAATATGCACATTCAGAAGTAACTGCCTGAAACAGAATCTCAAAACTGGCTGCTCAGTAACTCCTCTCCTGCTAAATTGTATTCGGGCCTTGTTATGCTGGTGTGTTTTCCTCTGTTCTGTCCAAACGTAGGTCCTGAGGGACAGAACACAAGGTCCCTCAGATACACACTGTGACAGAATGACAGAGAGAGAGAGAGAGAGAGGGAGAGAGGGTGGAAAAGAGGGACAGATAGACTCAGAGTAAGATTGGGTAAAGCGAGAGAGAGAGAATGAGATGGAGAGAGGGGGTAGAGGAAGACAGAGACACGGACAGGGAAGGAGACCGAGAGAGAAAGTAGGGAAGAGCAAAAAAGAGAGGACAAGACTGAGAGAGAAGACAGGGGAAAGAGAGAGGGCGGCAGAGAGAATGAGACGAATGGAGGGAGAGAACCTGGGACAGAGGGAAAAAGAGGGATAGAGAGGGAGACACTGAAACGGAGTGGGGGGGGTTCTGTGCTTCCTGGACTATCTGTCTGTGTCCTAACCCCAGAACCCCCAATAAAGCAAAAGCCAATATTTTTTGAGGGGGGTGGGGGGTGGGGGGGCAGGAAGAGCCTCAGCCGTCATGGTTCAGCCAGCGTGCAGAGCGGAAATTCGGCCCGGTCCCGGTCCCGGCCTGGTGACCCGGTCGCGAGGGGGGTGAAGGCACAGTTTGGGAAGGTGCTTAAATCCTGTTTGGGACCGGCGGCCAAAGAAAGACTCACTCAGGGAACGCCTTGATTGTTACTCATAACAGCATCAGCCACAACTATTCATTTCCTCTGACTTTTAACCATGTACATAACTTACAAACGATCTTTGCCTTGTCCACCAGACACCTCAATAATGAACAATAAGGCCCAACTCAAAAAAAGGATTAAATAAAAGTTCCCGTACCAAATTACCCCCGCAAACCCAATACAGTGCTGTACGCACACACTGAGCTGCACTGACACAGCACATCTGAAAATAACTGCACTGTTCAAAAATAATAATCACACTCAAGTGTGAAATTCACCTGCTGCATGCTAATGTGTTGAAGCTTAAACGCGTCACATTGACATTGCCACTTGACATGACCGTTCATAAAAACGCATATTTGCTGTGGCCTTTTATGAATGCACGAGAACCATGATTTTCAGATGGCAATACATTGCGTGTACCTGCAGTTAGGATGTAATTTAGAATAATCATGTTCAGCAACTACTGTATGTTTCTTCCCAGGGTGTAATTATGCTTTTCTTTCGTAATAAGAGGATCATATTCTCTAAGCGTACACTGTTCCCTTCTTTCTTTCTTTCTTTCTTTCTTTCTTTCTTTTTGAGCAGAAAAAAAGCAGATATTTAAGTTTTTGCAATGCAGGTTTTTTTTTTTTTTCTTCTTTTTTCCCAGCGTCCCGTCTGTTTTTGAAAAACATCTCTCGTTTCAGCGGTGGGTGGCTCCCCCCCCCCCCCCCCTTCAGAAGCGCCGTGCGGGTCCGGCCGGCGGATTTTTGGCATACCGGCGGGGTCAGGGAGTGTAAGGTAACAGGACAGCCCATACAGGGACGACCGGCTCCTTTTTCACTGCAGATACGCTGGTATGCCTTAATTATGGAACTACAGTCTGAGAGACTGCTGACATCAAACGCGTGTGTGTGTGTGTAGTGTGTCTGTGCGTGTGTGTGTTTGTGTGTGTGCGCGTGTATTTGTATGTGTTTGTGTGTGTGCGTGCGTGCGTGCGTGTATTTGTACATGTGTGTGTGCTGCTGGTGTGTGTGTGTGTGTGCTAATATACCCACTAATACAGTTTGATTTTATGGTTTTTGATAATGTATGTATCTATATACATTATACATATAGATACAGATATGCATTTTATATATGTATATACTCACACGTGTATACACACAACAATGTCTAATGTGATTCATCTCTAACATTCCAATAGGGACCATATTTGCTCTATAAGAGTGGATTGAACACTGAATATTTTATTGTGTATATTGTGTAGTTGAATGTTAAATGTTATCAAATGTTATCTGTAAAGAGTTGAAGGAGGACCTCATATCCACCAGACCACTGAGGCTAGGGGGAGGGGAGGGGGTGTTGTCTCTGCATGTTTAAGGGTTCTTGAGAGTTAGATCAGTTTTCACAAGTAACACTTTTAAAAAAAATTCCCCAGTACTGTTGAAGTACAGTTTTGGGGAGGAGGGGGGGGGGGGTCTCATACATTGTTGATGTTTTCAGAATTCACTCCCCTCCGCCTTTAAACAAAAGCACCCAGCCAAAAAAAAAATCCAGTCCACCCCTCATCCGTGAGCCAAGCCTGCCCTACGGTTTCCACCTGCATCGCCTTACAAGGCCCGAAAACTGAAAGCCCCCCCCCCTGACCCCCCCCCCCCCCCACCCCCCCAGTTTTGAAGGGGGTTGCTTTGTTTGGACCAGATCTCCAGTGGCAACGAGGTTCAAACAAACAGGGGGCGCCGCTTAAGGATGATCCAAAATGACTGGCTGGACAGGGGGCGCCCCCCCCCCCCCCCCAAAAAAAAACCGCACGCGTGTTCACCCCAGCTGAGTGACAGCTTGTTCCTGCTCAAACCCCCTCTCCACATCTGCAACAAATAATTAAGCCAATAAATCCACTACTCACGTTTCGGGGGGGGGGGGGGGCTCGCTAGCTCTTGTTAGCGATTATACAAACAAACCCCATTTTTTGTAAACATTACAACTGGGCTTCACCCAAAAACTGAAGCCCGTGGCTGACCTCAGGCGAGAACGTTGCTTCACAAGCGGTAGACCCTTTTCAAGAAAAAGTCCTCAAGATGTACAGCTCTGTATCAAGGACAAGCGAATACAAATATTCGGGTCGTTGCAGTTGAGACACTTTGGTGGAAAATAAGTGGCTTGCAGTCCAAGTCCAAATTGCTCGCTTCCGCTCAGAATGTCAAAAACACGTGTGTGCAGTCCGCCATACGTGTGCGCCCTCTGCAAAGAACTCTCTAATTACTCGGCCGTCGCAAAAATGTCTGACGCGCAAGCCGTCCGCACTTTGAAAACAGATCTGCAGTGCGAAGCGGTTGTAAAATGACTGTGTTTGGGCTGGATGGGCCCCGGCAGGATTTCTGTGAACTGAACTGAACTTGAAAGTACCCCCCACCCCCCACCCCCCATCCCCACCCCCACCCCCTCCCCCCACACAACAGGAAACTTATTAAGTGCAGGACTCAAACATGCATCTTTTTTATTTTCCCCTCCAAATCAGTTTTTTCGATTTGATTGATTTTATAGACGATGCGACAAGCTCTTTAATAGTGCTCTTTAATAGCGCCCCCAGGGCCCTTTGTAAACGAAGAGTAAATATGGAAACAGTAAATGAGAATCATCTAAAAGTCCAGTCTAAGAAAAAACAGGCACATTAGAGAGGCAAAGTCTTAAGCAATTATCCTAAGAGAGCCAGTCGTAGCTGCATTTGTACTGTTGCTAGGAGCCGATACAGGACAGAGCAGCTAAAAGCTCATTTGACCGATTCCCTCCCGCCGGGTTCTGAGCAAAGGCAGTGGACTCCATTTTAGGTTTCTGGGTCAACAGTGTTAACCGTTAATAATATGGTTGTGATTCATTCTGTGCCTGATGTTTTGCACGGTTCACACCCCAAATTCAATTCATGTGGTAGTCAGCGATCTTGGATAACTTGTCGTAATGTTCTATTATTTTACAACTTGTCATCAATTATCTAATTATCACCCTGAAGTCAATGATTGACACCTAGTAGCCTGCAGCACACTGATGATCCTTCACACACTTTTAGAAGTTTTATAAATTGGGAAAATAATAACTGTAGGATAAGGACCAATAATCGACACATTATTAAACCGAAAGGAGAGAAAAACATTTTTAGACACTTTGGATATGTGTGTGTCAGCATAGTTGAAGGCAAGCCCACCAAGCACATTTTTCAAAGTGCACTACTATAATTCACACAGTAATCTTGCAAATGTATCACCAAAAAATCCTCTGTGACAGTTTAATGAAGGCAAAAAAATCCTCATCAATATAATTTTGGCTGAACACACAATCAGGATTTATTCTGCTTGAAAAGGTGAATTCTGATTTCTGCAGTGATATAACATCAGCTACGGGTTCCAGACCTTTGGAAGTCACTCTCAAGGAGAACAGAATCCTTGGCCAAGACTAGAAATAACTATGACAGTAAATATGTGAGATGTTATCTGGATATTTCCACCTCGCTCCTCTGAAGGAGTTTCAGGCCAGGAGAAGGAGCTTTGTTCACCTGGATCCAGGTAGAGCTTCCAACCTCTAATCAGAAACTCCAAAGAATGTCAACTTACTCCAGAAGAACAATTTCTCGGGGTACACGGCGTCCCTGTATCTCAGAACTGCCAGACATGGAAACATCCCCGTGGTCTCTAGTGGAGCCAGCTCTTAGTGCAGGGAGTGCATCTGGCTAAGCCAAGCCTTCGCAGATCTTTTTGAGAGTTTTGAAGGGTCTGCTGGATTTTGCTTTCACCTTGAGATCCCTAAGAAATTCAGAGCCACAAAACCAGGTGTGGTGAGGTAACAGTGAGTTTGTCAAATGTCTTAATGTGTGAGCTGTGCTCCAGAACCACACATGAGCTACATTCCAGAACCACACAGCGTGAGCTGTGTTCCAGAACCACAGAACATGAGCTGTGTTCCAGAACCACACAGCGTGAGCTGTGTTCCAGAACCACACAGCATGAGCTGTGTTCCAGAACCACAGAGCATGAGCTGTGTTCCAGGACCACGGCGTGAACTGTGTTCCAGAACCACAGAACATGAGCTGTGTTCCAGAACCACAGCGTGAGCTGGGACAAACATCCATCCGACATGCTGTGGACGATGAGAACGCCAGTGGGGCCCTGACTCTGATTTAGCATTCTTGCGCCGCGCGTTGGCTTGCGTATCCCTCTCTACGCTAGGAGCAACACTCCCAGCAGGACACGGAGCACGCTCGCCGTATATCACACAAGACCGCATCACGTCGCCTGGACGTCTTCCACAGGAGAGACGAGCCTCAACATCAAAGCCAGGCAGCAGGAAACAGAGAGCACCCCGACCTTCGCTAGGCAATAAAAGGACTCGCCGCGTTTCTCAGTAAGAACGGCTGCAGCATTTCATTTTTTTTTTTTTTTTACGGCCTGCAACATTTTCTTTGCTCGCTTTTTGATCCTGCGCCCTTCTTTTGAAGTCAGGAGTGCCAAACTCGCCAAAAGTCTCGGAGGGCCGCGGTGCCTGATTGGTCTTTACCGACTTCCTGTTAACCAAAGGAATGTTTACGGCTTGGAAGCGAAGGTGTGTGCAGTCTGCAGTCAAGTAATGACTGACCTAATGAATTAATCTCTTTAAGTGCTGAAGTGTGGCTAAAACCAGCAGACACTGGACTCCTGCAGGACTGGAGTGTTAACACCCCGGCATAAACGCCAGCGGTGTCGCGGTCGGGAATCGCCTTGACAACCGCCTGACAGCACCGACAATCCCGGGCCAGGCCTGCACTTCCTGGCGCTCGGTTACAAATTTCCTAAATTCTCTCAAAATGACAGCATGGCTAAAGATGCTCGCTGTAGGTGACACTTACAGGGAGCACGCGATTCGCACGCACACACAAAAAAAAACAACAAAAAAAAGAGAAGTTCCAGCTGTGTTAAATAATGGAGAGTTTCCTAATCTTACGCAACACGCTTCCTCGACAGGATCGGGGGACGGCCCTGCTGAGATTCGGGGGTGCGCATGTCCCCGTTGTGCGGAACGCGCGGTCGGAGCTGTCCGGCACGCCAAGCAGGAAGCCTGACCTCCCGGTGGCGGCGGTGACGACGCGGTACAGGAAACAGATGCGTGTGGGGACAACGAGGATGACAGTGGGGGGGTTGGGTTGGTTTTGGGGGGGTTGGGGGTGGAGTGGGGGGGTTTGCTCACCTACGAAGCCTTCCTCCCCCACCAGCTTCAGAGCCAGCTTGTCGGCCAGGACGGACGAGTTGCCGTGGGCGATGTTGGCGAAGGGGCCGGCGTGGACGAACACTGGCGTGCCCTGGAAAGGGGGGGGGGGGTGTGGGGGGAGGAAAGAGAAGACAGGTCGCATTAATAAAAGGATGGATTCTTTCCCAGAAAGGATGCAAGGCACCTCGTTAAGGAGGAATACAGATTGACATGTCACCGGTGTCTCAAGGAAGCCTTCCATCCAGCTGAAGGGGAAGAGATCCATCAGCCGGTGGCAACCCAAATTCCCTTCTGCACATTCACTGCCACCTCCAGCAGCATCGATAATTCACATGCTAATTACTGTGCTTAAATGGCATCCCTGAGAAGAAATTAACTAGGCCAAGGGACAGGGCTGGATGGATTTTAAAAAATCATATTAGTCTTGAGAGGTCAACTGAGGTATTTGCCTACTAAGGATGAGGCTGATGGTCATTTCTGAAGATGAGATGGGATGCATTTCATATTTGTTCCCACACAGAGAGTTAGATATACAACCATGCAATGTGACTGTGTCCTTATATGGGGAAAAGCCCCATCCTCTCAATGTAAAAGCGTCAGGTTGTATGTGCATGCTTTCGATCTTTCACTCTCGCCTCAACCTGCCAGGAGTCGTCCAGGCAACTGCAACGTCCGTCTATTGTACGTGAAACGTCCGGGTTTGAAGAGACCTTTCTCCCATCACGGATGACACCAGTTCAGAGATGACGCCGGGGTCAAACAGGAAATGAATTGCGTAAATAATGTGATTCTTCATGTCCACGGAAAAAAAGAGAGAAGGCCGTAAATTCACCCGTGGGAGATACCGGGGGGCAAAAAAACAGGAAACCTGGTTTCGACTTTGTTCTCTCCCCGAGAAATTTTTTTCCCATCACCCCACACCACATTATCGTTCCGACATGGAACTGAATTCGGTTAAACAAGTTCAGAGATCATTCCCAGCTATCCTACAATCAGGATGAAGGGAGGGGGGGAGGTGCATGGGAAATAGAGATGGGGAAAAGAAGGTATGGTTTTGAGGAGTAGGGGTGGTTGCAGGTTCAAATCATGGCAGTGCTAGTCCTTCAACCCGCACCAGTAATGGGTCACGTTTTCAGTTTGGCCTTAGCACAAAGGTCAGGGAACTGTGTTTGTAACAGAGAGTTTACAGGTTTGAATCCCTAGTGAGGCTCTGCCATTGTAACTGTTTTACTGAGTATCCACCTGTATGATGGTGCTGTATGCAAAAAAAAAAGAAAAAGTGACCCACAGTCACTCTGAATTAAGAGCATTTGCGAAGCACCTCAATGTAAACATAACAAGTGTCACTGGATCAAGTTCTCTGCTAAACAATCCACATACACACACACACACACACTACACGCACACAAACACGCACACACACACACACACACGCTCTGGTTGAAGCCCTTTATGCAGTTGCTTGTGGAAGTACATACTGTTGGGACATACTGCGGACCAGATGAGCCTGGCTTTACTATAAGCAGCCTGCCCCACGGCCTCACTGCACGCCCCAAAATCCCCCCTCCCCCCTGCACGATTACTCATCCACTTTGACTCTTAAACCCTGGATTTTCCGCTGTGATGGCCTGGCCTTACTCCAAGCTCCAGGGGGCACTGTGATTTTTATGGCATAGGAATCATGTGTGGGCTATGCAAGATCCCAGCATTCCTTGAGATGAGGGTGGGGGGGGGGGGCGGCATACCCCTCCTACATCTTCCTTCCAGGTCATAACCCACCCCCAAAACCCGAAACAGAGTGCTCACTGCTCTCAGGGGAGCGGGCTGTCCCGAATTCTCGGTCAGGTCCAGCTGTGTGTTTCTTAAAAAAAAAAATGTTAATGCTTGATGGTATCGTTTGGTTGTCTGACTGGAATGCATGAACTGCAGCAGCCCAAGTCGTAAAATTTACTAATGATGGATATAGCATTTTATGAAGATGGAAAACATTTTTCCCCAAATTAAAAACATAAAAAAAGAATAAAAATATTTTGGATTATTGTACATGGCTGATGAGCCAGGACCGCAAATTTTTACCGTCGGTTTGGTAGGGAATTTTTGGAAAGACTCGTGCCCATGGAATGACATGGAAAAGGGGGATGGCCTTGCACCACTGGTCACGCTCTAAGCTATAATCCATTCTCCTTATCTTTATATTTTACCAACCAGCCCACACATGGTTTGGAGATTTCTATCTGACATTTTTTCGGAATATCGAGACCATTTAAATGGCTACTTAACCTTTAAGTCTTACAAAGATCTGGGAGTGTCTGTAGACTAGACTGAAAAAAACCTCTTGCACCATAAAATAAACTGACAGTACAGCCATGAAATATTTACAGTCAGTATCCTCTCAGAAGCTGAAATATTTAAATGCAATATCCCCTTGGAAAACGCCCGTGGTCATCCGAGGACCAAGCAGTCTGATCAAAAGGTCTCCTCCTCCTCCTCGCAACGAGAAATAACAACGCTCAAAAAAAAAAAAAAATAGTG
>CM077289.1:60883065-60951920 GCA_039654925.1 Anguilla pacifica | reverse complement strand
AGCCTGAGTGACCTGACACTTTAGCTAGCTATCGCTACATTCGTGAACGATAACAGTCAACCGCCCTCCAAGAGTGGCCAAAGCATGCAGATAATCAGCCTGAGATTATAAAGGGTCTTTTCAACGCCAATTTGTAGCAACACGTTGGTCTCCTGCAGTTACACTGCCAATATTTCAGGGCAGTATCTGGTATCATATCCATAAATGATTCATGGTTCTTATCATGGAGCAAAAATGCAGAATGTATACTTTCGTAACTTTTTGTCTGTCCAAAAATATGAAGTGCGTTTTTCCAACATTTACAATAATGGACTTGCTGGCAAAAGCAATGCCTGTAATAAATTTATTCTAAGCCTCTCAATTCATTTCTGATATGAACAGTGGGGTGGGGATATGTCTACTGCGTCTCGCAAGGGCTTTAGGACCCTGTAATATAAATGCCAAGTCCATACAACTTCTTTTTCCCCTCACAAAAGATGTTGGAGGCCTAATTTTAAGAATAACGACACAAATGGGAAAAGTCAAAACGGAACAAGTTCCATCTACAGGGTCACAAAGATGAAAAGAAAGCTAAAATTCACAACCGGCTTATCAGACAGTCCCATGACATCACCAGTAATACATCATTTCCCTTTTGGCGAGTTCCCAGGTGCTATAAATCGTAAATGCTGATTTGTTTAGGCAATTAATTCAGCGAGGGTTGAGGAAGCTTTTATCATAACTCAACTGACAATGAAACAGTTGAGAGTTTTCACATCCAGGCTGAACACATTTGTAGCGACGCCTGTTTTTTTTTAAATTCCCCGTAATCCAAAAACTAGCATTTGGAAAGAATCAAGAGTTTCACCCACAGAACGCCCCAAGGGGGGTAAAAAACTGCAGACTTTCGCCATTCACTGGGGGGGGGGGGGTTTCAAAACTCTGCGTTCATTCCGTCTGAAACTAATAAAGCTGTTGAGGCGGGAAGACGGCGGCGAGAGCCCGTTGGCCGGCGGGCGCGAAATCCGCCGTTTCTGGCGGTGACTGCGGACAGATGTTCCCGAAATGAGTCGTACAGCGAGGCAGAGCGCCTGTCCCGCCCGAGTCAGCGGTTCCTTCAGAGCTCCGCGTCTCGACATCCGAAGTCTCGTACGTAACGGCGTTCATAAGCCTTCGTAAGCGTTAATAACTGTTCGTAACCAGTACCATGGCCGTTAATAACTCCTTACCGCCAACAGTAGAATTTTAACTTTTGCGTTTTAATTTTAACTTGCATTGCACAGTTGCATTTGCAAGACTGATGAAATCCTTGTGTGACCCACTTACTGTATGTGAATGGGGGGGGGGGGGTGGAGGCACTATTAAAGGGTGGAGGACTTTTATTAAACTCAAGCTAATAAACTGCAGAGAAAAATCGGAGGGAAAGATGTGGAAAGGTCACAGTTGGATCGCGGAGCGTTATAAAGCACAGCCCGAGGGCTCATTCCAGGTGCTTACTTTGTCCGTCTCTTTGGTCCTTGACTGACCCGGAAATCGATTGATGTCCGCCATTTTAAAGGACGTTCCAAACCCATTAAATGCTCCCCGAAGGAGCTAAGAGGGAGGAGCTAGGAGGCTCCCGAAGGACGCTTGAAGCAAGGAAACACGAGTGCATCCTTTGCGAAAGTATTATAATTTTTTTAAACTCGTGACATATAAACGATCGTCCTGTGGATCCACCTCTCCCCATCTGCAGCGTCTGTAATTGACACGGGTTCAAACACAGGCTTGAAAGAGCGAGGACGTTCCATTTGCTTAATTACACGTTTCCTCAATTCCTCCGTCCACACGTCCTTTCCTTGCCTCCTTTCCTTGCGTCCTCCGACGGGTGGAGCTAAGGAGCTAGGAAAGGACGCAAGGAAAGGAAGCAAGGAGGTAAAAAAAAAATAAGCGATTGGAATGAGCCCAGAGTGTGCAAACCTTCCACACGGCCGAATCCCACGTGACTCAAAGCACACCGAACACTGGCAGAGCCGACGGATTACGGCTGTTTACTACCGTCGCTCGGCGCTGGCTTCCGCTAGCGGCTAACCGGCCTCGATTCCGTCCACTACCGTTAAGTTACACCCCCGGCCCGCGCAGGAGAGCCAACGGCTGTTAACAGCAGACCAGCATGGGAGAAGAGGGGGGGATAGGCAAAGAAAAAAAAAGAAAAAAGGAAAGCAAGCTCCTAAATCACAGAGCAAGCAGCGTGGTTGGTATGATTTATTGATGCTGGGAGGCAGTCTGCTGCTGGCCTGTTCTGCGTTCGCTCCCTCGCTGTGGGACGGCGTGGGGGTGAGTTTAGGTTACGCCCAGGGCAGGAACAGGGACTTCCCGCTCGCATCACTCCGCGCCTTCCCGCGGTCAAAACACGCAAATTAAAAATGTGCTCCTCTGTTTAAAATTTTTTTTTAAGAAAACGGCTTTGAAAATGTTTGCGGACAGTTTTCTTAATCTTTTGCACTGTCGGGTTGTGACAAATACATAATTTAGAATGTTTTTCACTGAACATTCTAACGCTGATGTAACAATCACTGCTGGTGATTGAGAGAAATGGAGTTCTAGAACACTGACTCAGAATGTTGAAAAAACATTTTTTTTTAAACTTGCTCTTCAAAGGCAGTATTTCTGCAACATGACCCTCTGTTTATGGTCTCTGGTAGTTACATGGAGCGTCATATTCTGCTGAAATATACCTCAGGTGTGATCCATCAGTTGCAGTTAGTACACCTGGGGGGGCGGGGGGGGGATTACCTATGAATGTAGACTCCAGCCAAAGGGATTTTGGCTGTAGTCTACGGATCGGTCAAACGGATCGGTTCAGCCACCCCTGGTCCGGACCGGAAACCAGACAGGCTGAGCTCGGTTCTGTCACACTGGGCGCGCGCGCGTACGCACCAGGTCGTCCGCGGTGACGGGCCGTCCCGTTCGGCTGGTCCCCACCACCATGCGGCCGAGCCTCTCCTTCATGTTGGCCAGCCCGTCGGTCAGAGCCAGGATGGCCATGATCTCGCTGGCGACGGCGATGTCGAACTGGGTCTGTGGAGCGAAGGGAGGGAGAGAGTGGGGGGGGAGAGGGGTGAAACCGGGGAGAAGCATCACCCCACCGAAACTGAACCGCCTTTTTCGGGTTAAAGGGTCAATCACGTACCTCCCGCACGTGGCCCTTCTCGGTGTTCGCCTGTCCGACGGTTATCTTTCTCAAAAAACGGTCGTTGGTATCGACCACTGAGAAATCGGGGGAGAAGAAAAACAACATTTGTTAGGCGGTTTTGTGAAACAGATTGTGAACTTAATCCTACAGTTTTCTTAACTGCATTTTCTATAATTGAATTCTATTTCAGTCTGTCTTCTTTGTTTCCACTGAACTCAGGGAGCTGCATACTCAGTTGCGTTGTACTGGCACAATGACAGTAAAGGACCTGAAATGAATTGAATTCTAATGCTGATGTAGGAGACACTACTGGTGATTGAAAGCAAATAACTTATAGAACTCTGAATTAGAATTTAGAATTTTTTCCCCCAAAAGCCTACTGTTCAAAGAGTTAAAGGCATGACTCTGAACATGCACTGAAGTCATTCAGCACAAACCATGAAAAAACAAAATGGCTGCCGCCATCTTGCCCTTTCAAGAAAAATGGGTGTTGTAGCCGATTTCCAGGTGAATCCCGTGGCTTTTAAACAGAGCGGTCGCCTTTGGAGGGGAAATGTTTGGACAGTAATAAGGGATTGCGCAGCGCCACTGCCGGCGATCTCTGTCAAAACAGAGAGAACTCGGAACACGTGTATAAGCTGAGGCGTTGGACGGTCAGAACAAGTTCCTCTGGAAGAGAGGGGGGAGGGAAAGGTCAGTTTATGTTAAAACTCGACCATGGTGAAGGGGAAAAACCGAAAATCTCTTATCGTTGAATTTAACGGCCTGCATTTCAGGAGGAGCGTAGTTTCACACTAAAACGAGGGGGGAGGGGGGCAGGGCAGGGCAGGGGGGAGGTTGTGTTTATATTCCTTTTGTAGACCCTAAAGGAAAGCTGACTTTAATTTACTAGCCCCCTCTCTAGACGTGCACTCCTGAACCTCAAGAGTAAATACCCCATCAGTCAATGAGGACTTTCCATTGTGATCCTGGGGGGAACTAAGAACAACAGTGGTCCTCCTTCCCCCCACGTCTGTGCAAGGGGCACCCCCCGAAAACAGCTGGCTGTGGGACCCCCCTCCGTCCCTCCCTCCCTCCCTCCCTCCCAGCCTGCAGTAGGTTAGCGGTGTGGAGCAAACCGCCACAGCGTTATGAACGCACCAGTGGGGACGGGCGATTGTAAAATACGCCGCGCGTGTGTCTCACCGAGGGTTTGTGGGGGATGCGCTCACGCTCTCCTGACTCATCAGGGAACACGGGACGGCGTGCGGATGCCACTGACACCGGGGGGCTGGGGGGGGGGGGGAGCGTTTAACCCCGCTCCCTTTTTCATTTCCTCCCAATACACCTCCCCCTCCACCCACCCACCACCACCCCCCCCACGCTCTCACCTCTGATGGACACGTCTGTGGAATGTGCCCCCTCTTCCCCTCCCCCTCCCCCTCCCCCTCCCCGAAAACGCTGGCCGCCCCTCCCTACCTCTCTGCCACGTGACCTTTCCGGGGTCAAGGTCGAGGCGCACGAACGAGCTGACCTCCGCCGGCGTCAGAGCGGCAGGGTCGGTCTTGCCGATGCCCAGCCGCTGCGGGAAAACAGAGAACACACAGAGAGGCTCAATCACACGCCTACCATCATACAATCACACGCCTACCATCATACAATCACACGCCTACCATCATACAATCACACGCCTAACATCATACAATCACACGCCTACCATCATACAATCACACGCCTAACATCATACAATCACACGCCTAACATCATACAATCACACGCCTACCATCATACAATCCACACGCCCTACCATCATATAATCACACGCCTAACATCATGCAATCACACGCCTACCATCATGCAATCACACGCCTAACATCATACAATCCACATGCCTATAATCATACAATCACACGCCTACCATCATACAATCCACACGCCTACCATCATACAATCACACGCCTAACATCATACAATCACACGCCTACCATCATGCAATCACACGCCTACCATCATACAATCCACACGCCTACCATCATGCAATCCACACGCCTACCATCATACAATCACACGCCTATAATCATACAATCACACGCCTAACATCACGCAATCACACGCCTAACATCATACAATCACACGCCTAACATCACGCAATCACACGCCTAACATCATACAATCATATGCTTAACATCATACAATCATATGCTTAACATCATACAATCCACACGCCTACCATCATACAATCATATGCTTAACATCTAGTACACGCATGGTAAATCAGAGATATTGTTCTAGACTAGCGGTCCTCAGTCCTGCCCCTTGAACAGGTTTATTTTTGCAGGGTTACGAGCCGCTGTCCTCTCTCCGCCATGTGGGCGGACGAATGACCCCTGACCCTCCACCAGAAGACACTCAGCCTCACTGCCCTGTCGTTTCCAAGGGGATGCGCACTACGGCAACCCATTCTCACTAATAAATAAATAAATGAATAAATAAAAGTTTATTTATTTATTTATTTATTTATTTATTAACCCCTTTGTGAGCCATCCCACTCACACCACTGCTGTGAGGACTTTAACAGCCCCACAGTCCCCACCCGATCTGGACGAATCCGGTTTGGAACACCATGGAAACCAAAAAGAAAACAACAGAGCCTGAAACCATTATGGTCAAACAGAAGGAAAAAAAAGTCTGTTTTGGTGACTGCAAAGGGGAGTCGGTTACTGTCAATACCAGGCCCAGCCCAAAGGACACCGGTCTGCCCTCTTAAAACACCAGTCACAACCACAGAGCTTTACTGCCTCTGAGAGAGAATGATTTCAGGCCGTACCGGCATAGTGACCATAAGAGACCCATCCTTTTAGCGATGGGGAGGCACTGCGGCTAGGGCAGTGAGAGTTATAACCAAAGGGGTTGCAGGCTTGAATCCAGGTGGGGGCACAGCTGTTGTGCCCTTGAGGAAGACGTCCGTGCTCAAGAGCTTTGTGGGACAGCCTCCAGGTTGACAGACCGATAAGACGCGTAACGTCTAGATGACGGATCATTTGCTTCGGAAAACGATCATGTAATCTGTTGTTTTTCCCCTCCGTGGAGATGGCCCTGTTCTCTCTCCGGTTCCGTCTGGACGAACACACCCTCCGCGTTTATGAATATTTCACGCCCCTGAACTTTTCAACTCGGGCACAGCGAAGCTGGGCTGTCCCCAAACATCCTTCTGTTAGCGGGTCCCAGCGAGCCGCTCGGTCAAAGTTGGCCCCTGCCGCTAACTCTTGACTGGGCTTGTGCTCTTACTCAAATTCGACACAGTTCTAGTTCTTTCTTCAGCAAAATAATGCAAAATTAAAGCAAATTTTTTTTATAAAACTGAGGATGGAAGTCTTCTATGTAACTCAAAAGACCTTCACAGGCAAGAAGATGTCCCGCTAAGCATTTTCATCATGGGGCGTTTGATTTCCTTCTCAACGAGGCCACCTACTGGCAGCCTACAAAACTGCATTTGAAGTGCATTTCCAAACTGACCGTACACATGCCATTTAAACGAATCAATGAAATTGACCACTTCGCTCATAAATTTACAAAGAGCACAGGGTAATAGATAGGGAGACAGATTGATTGATTATTGTCCTCTGTGAGGAAATTCTTTTTCACGATCGGTGCCAAAAAATATGAACATATCGAGTCATATAGACTAACAGCAAACTTCGACGTTGCACTTACCTGTAGTCTGGCTATCTGTATGGGGGAGAACCTTCTGGAACCATTCACAGTGGGAACCAGTCTGTTAAACAAAGCCTGACAAGAGCGTGGGGAGGAGAGAGACAACCTGTCAGATTCGCACGTAAACCCGCGGTTCGTAGAAACACTCAGAACTCTGGATTACTCAGAAACGCGTCAGGAGTGACCCATTCCAGTACCTGTGTTATTTTAAAGCAGGGCTGTCGAATCTTATCTGAGAAATGGCTGGCGTGGGTGCAGGTATTTTTGCTTTAGCCCAGCAGTACAACATCCGATTCAAGTGATGAGCTGATCGTGCTCCGCAATCAAGACGTCGATAAGTTCAATCGAGTGTCATGCCGCTGGGCTAACGCAAAAACCGGCACCCACACCCTTTTCGGATAAGATTGGACGCCCCTGCTTTAAAGGCTACGTACTTGCTAGCTCCGTTTCTACGTGCGTCTAGGCTGTGTTCCGGCGTATTAAATACCCAGAAGGCTGTGTTCCTGTGTGTTAAATACCCAGAAGGCTGTGTTCCTGTGTGTTAAATACCCAGAAGGCTGTGTTCCTGTGTGTTAAATACCCAGAAGGCTGTGTTCTTGGGTGTTAAATACCCAGAAGGCTGTGTTCCTGTGTGTTAAATACCCAGAAGGCTGTGTTCCTGTGTGTTAAATACCCAGAAGGTTGTGTTCCTGTGTGTTAAATACCCAGAAGGCTGTGTTCCAGCATGTTAAATACCCAGAAGGCTGTGTTCCAGCATGTTAAATACCCAGAAGGCTGTGTTCCTGTGTGTTAAATACCCAGAAGGTTGTGTTCCTGTGTGTTAAATACCCAGAAGGCTGTGTTCCTGTGTGGTAAATACCCAGAAGGCTGTGTTCCAGCATGTTAAATACCCAGAAGGCTGTGTTCCTGTGTGTTAAATACCCAGAAGGCTGTGTTCCTGTGTGTTAAATACCCAGAAGGTTGTGTTCCTGTGTGTTAAATACCCAGAAGGCTGTGTTCCAGCATGTTAAATACCCAGAAGGCTGTGTTCCAGCATGTTAAATACCCAGAAGGCTGTGTTCCTGTGTGTTAAATACCCAGAAGGCTGTGTTCCAGCGTGTTAAATACCGAGAAGGCTGTGCTCCAGCATGTTAAATACCCAGAAGGCTGTGTTCCTGTGTGTTAAATACCCAGAAGGCTGTGTTCCTGTGTGTTAAATACCCAGAAGGCTGTGTTTCAGCGGGTTAAATACCCAGAAGGCTGTGCTCCAGCGTGTTAAATACACATAAGGCTGTGCTCAGGGGATGCGCTGCCCTCTTGGCCAGTGTTTGATTCGGCTCTAATTCGGCTGAGCGCCTCGACCCCCCCCCCCCCCCCCCCCCCCCCCCGCTCACCTTGTCCGACTGCGTGGCCTCGTGCAGCATGCGGGCGTCCACGGCCGCCGCCACCAGGTTATTGGCGGCGGTGATGGCGTGAATGTCCCCCGTCAGGTGGAGGTTGAACTGCGGACAGACGGCGCTCCGTTGGCCACAAAAACCAACGCGGAAGTTTTCGGCGAATAAACGTACAAATACAAGAACGGTCACAGGGAACTTTAGACTCTGCCTTCGAGCTAAAACTGATGTGTGCGTACGGATACGTAAATGTAAACGTATGTAAACGTACTCCAGCACATTGGATTTGAAATGAAACGATGAATATCAGACTAAAGTGCGGACTGTCAGCTCATCTCAGAAACCTGCCCGCATCGCTACCGTGGGCGAACATCGTGAAAAGCTGGACGTGTGTTTGTGCTCACGTGGGTGTCCACGCCTCTGGAGCTTCGCAGAGGGTCACATTTATATCATTACTCTGCTCTAAATTGGAGGCCATCTTAAGAGACACAAGGCGATTCTGTTCAGCTCTTGGCCTTCACAAGATGGACCCAGGGCACGACGCGCCTCTAATAAAGCCACAAAATTGGCTGAGGGGAGTGTTTACCAAATGCCGGAAGACCGAACCCGAGCGATTTGTTCTTTCAGAGTCTGCAAGCAGCATCTGAGGTGAATTACAGGCACTGAAACAGAGGGGATGTCGCAGCCAGTGAGCTCCCCATGAAAAGCGATTTGTGAAGCTGCAGTGGAGCAGGGTCATGTGACAGGGTTCTGAAGCTACTGTGTGGGGTGGTGGTGGTGCACCGGGTCATGTGACAGGGGTGATATAAGGCTGCTTACCTCCTCCATGGGGATGACCTGGGCGTAACCCCCTCCGGCCGCACCCCCTGTGAAGAGGGGATTGTGGGAAATGGTGGTTAGGGGCCATGTACTGCTCTTGACCGACTGACTCGCTCACTAAATGCTGCTAATCTGGTCTTTATTTGCTTAATTGGTCACCTTCCACTGCCTCTTACCAATGATCGCTGAATTTAAAGTGCCTACAGTGACATCATGAGGCTAAGGACTGAAATGCAGGTTAAATGTTTCCCCAGTCAAATGTTCAGGAAATACTCACAGCCCTAATAATTATAATAGCACGGCGGTGTGTTTTGCATTGTGCAAAAGAACTGGTTCATATTGGTGACGCTAGGCCAGGGAAAAAATAGTGCTGCTGGATTTCTTCTCTACCTGAGAGTTCATTGATTGAATAAGGCCACTGATTGGCCAGAGATTTAACTCACCTGGTGTCCCAGGTATAAATCAGTCCCTGATTAGAGGGGAAAAATGAAAACCAGCAGCACTACTGGCCAGATCTGAGTATCAGTGAACTGCACTCATAATAACAGGACAGTTTTATTTCCGTAAAAAAGCATTTTGTGCCACAGACCTGGATGAGAAGTTATATATAAATAAATAAATAAATAGATAATAATTCAGCAGAACAGGCCGTATCGGGGTACCAGGCTGTGTTGGGGCTCACCTTTGACCCCAAAAGTGGGCCCCTGGGAGGGCTGTCGCAGACAGGCGAAGGAGCTGAGCTTGAGGTGGGCCGTCAGGGCCTGGACCAGCCCGATGGTGACCGTGCTCTTCCCCTCGCCCAGAGGAGTGGGGGTTATCCTGGGGGGGGGGGGGTGGAGGGGGTAGGGGGAGACAGAGAAGGGAGGGAAATTATAAAGAAATTAATGCTGAGGTCACAGCACTGAACGTTACCCTCGGGCTATTTCTCCCGGGCAGTTGTTGTCGCCCCAGTGCGGGGGGGGGGGCGGCGTTTGGGGTTTGGGGGGGGGCAGTCAAGAACAACAGAGGCCCATCTGTGCAGCCGGGACTCCAGGCTTCCTTCTCGGGGCTCGGTGGGGGGGGGTCTGGGGAAGGGGGGGGAGGGGGGCACAGGGGGGAACACGCTTTCTTGGCAGAGCTGTACAAAGGCATGTCTGCCACTGACATTAATTTCGGCGGGGTCCTGGGTAACAAAGAGAGCACCTTCAGAGTAGGGGGGCGGGCTCGGTTGTTCCCTCCAGTCCGCCAAAGTGGGGGCCCCCTCCTTCCCCAAAATTCTAGGAGCACAAGCCCCAACCTTTCCGGGTCCCCCTGTCCTATCAGACTCACTGCTATTCATGCAGAGATAAAAGGGGCACACAGCACCCCCCTGAGAGGCATCTGAACATGGGACCTGCCAAAAAGATAAGCCCCCCCCCCACCCCTACTTCTTTCAAAGGAACGGTAGTTAGCAAGGGGGGCGGTTCTATCGAACTGGGGCGGCGAGTTGAAAAGAAGCTCTCTCACTTCATCTTACATCGCTCCCACATTATGGCTCTGTGCCTGGGAGGGGGGGGGGGGTGGTTTGGGAGGGGGTGGGGGTCTGCATAATGGTCAGGATCATGTACCCACGGTAACTGCGAGGGGGGGGGGGGGGGGGGGGGGGAGAGAGGCAGCAAGCAGTGTTAGCGCGCGCCATCCCATTCACCGATGGGTGTTCAAAAAAAAAAAAAACCAGATGAGATGTTCACTCTGCTATTTTACTGAAGCACTGCAAAGGGACAACAACGGTAAAATAGATAAAAAGAAAATAAAATTAATAAAACAGACTTATACACAGAGCCACAAAACAAAGACCAAAGCAGGAACTTTAACTGAAAGCCGGTCTGTGCAGGTGAGGCTTAAAAGGGTCCACAGAGCCCATGGATCTTAAGTACAGAGGGAGGCTATTCCACAGTTCGGGGGCCACTGTTGCAAAACATGGTCCCCCCCAAAAACAATAACAATAATAATAGTAGAGTTATTATTAGAGTTAAAAATGGAGTTATGGGTAACTGAGTTCCTTTCTGACCACACCAATTCAGTGGCTTTCACGGAGATTGCAAAAGGATGATGGGAAGTGCGTCTTCACTCACCCGGCCACCAGCACATATTTCCCATCAGGCTGTGCTCTCAGCCGGTGCAGGAGGGACAGGCGCACCTTGGCCTTGGCGCGGCCGTAGGCTTCCAGCTCGTCCGACAGCAGGCCGATCTCCCCTGGCGAGCAGGTCGATGGCCTTCGGCGTCTGGCCCCGCGAAATCTCGATGTCGCTGAGGGTTTGACAAGAGACAGAGAAACGGTTTCAGACGGGCATCTCTCCTGCTCACAGAGCACCTCGCTCAGTAATGAACCGCAGTGACAATGTTTCTCCACTAGAGGGCCAAAAGGCCATTCCATTGTCCATTCATTAGGCAGGAGTGACATCACAACCACAAAATGGGTGGAGATACTGGAACTGATTGGAACCTTCCTTCTGGAACACAAAGCCAGTGACTGACATGACAGGATAGCCCCGCCCACTTTGGCACCGGCCACGCCTCTCCCATTCCATCGCTGCCCGTTCAGGACGAGTTAAAGGAGGCAGGTGAGAAGGTTTGCGTCGGGAGCTGGGGGCGTGGCCAGGTAAGAGTTACCTGGGCACAGGTGAGAGAGGCTGCAGCTTGAGGCTGCGCAGGGTCCACGGCTGGTACTGCTGCTCCTGCATCCACCTGCGGCTGCTCTTCACCACATTCTGCAAGGGGGGGGGGAAGACACCACCTCACAAACCAACCCAAAATACTGACAAGGGCCTGTGTCCCACCATCATCTGTCCCTAACTTTCACTTGCAAAAAAACTGCAAGCCTTTCACTTCTTCTTCACAGACTCAGTTCGGCAAATGAGTTTTAGCGATCGCTGCTGAACTCAAACCAAACTGCTTTTGCGAAGTAAAAATAATCGCCAGCGCTCGTAATTGTTTGACAGAGTGAAGGACGAATGCTGATTGGCTCTCAGCCATAGCCTTTCACCGTGCTTTCTCCCTGCAGTGCTCTGCTGTTCACGCAGGCTAATGCAGATGTTTTACCGTCAGACACCCATTTGACCTTCCTCTGGGTGAGATGCTGTTGGCAGGCTGCTTGGTTGCCATTTCAAGGTCAGATTTACATGTCATTCCAAAGGTGTTTCTTTGCAAAAAAATATATAAACTGTGACCGCAAAGATTACATTCCTTACAAATGTTTAAAATGTATCTTTCATCAAGTAGCTATTCTCACTATATGTGCTGTGGATACGATAGTTTTCCCAAATAACACTTTTATTTCAATTAATTTTCATTTAATGAAAGCAGCTCTTCAGCTGTGTTAAGAGCATTTTTTATCAGCTTAACGCGGGACAGCGGGATTTGCATGGGCAGCCAGCTGGTGTTAGACTCTGTCCTCCCTTATCCGAAGTCCTGAAACTGGTTCCATTTATGGTCCTAAAAATGTCTTATCCAAAACCATTAAAAAAAATGGGCAAAGCTAGCCGAGGGTCTTGTCCAGTGATATTCACCATCTGCTGTGTAGGCTGGTTTTCATTTTTACCGCGTCAGCTTTGAGCATTAAATGAACTTGCATGCTGATCTTTATTTGGCAGGTCCTCGCTTAATCTGCTGAAAGTTATGCGTGACAGATGTGCAGTTGGATGGGTGTTCGTGCTGCTAGCGCTGCTTTGTTGTCGGCCGCCGGCCCGACAAGCGAATTCGGTGCAGCTGTGCTGTCTCAATTAAGCCGATTTGGTGGTCGGTGTGGTGCTTTTTTCAAAGTCAGTGTTCTAGAACCCCACACTGCTTTCGAATACCAGCAGCGATTGTGACATCATCATTAGAACGTTCGGTTAAGGAAGTTCTAAAATGACGTCTGTGACCTCGCGCCTGTGTGGGGTTATGGGTGAATGCTGATTGCGTACGGGCCTGGGACCGCGAGCCGGGGGGAGGAAGAGGACGGACGGGCTGTACCTGGATCCTCAACGCCGCGGCCAAAGATCCCACGCCCGCCGCCACGGACATCTCCACCGCCGTACCTGCTGCCCTGAGCTCCTCTGGGAAAGGAAAGAGAAGGAGAAAAACGCAGAGTAAGAGTCAGGTCTTTCTTTCTGTCTTTCGCCGACATTTTTTTTGTTGGTTTATTAACTGTGGACTTCACAAAGGGACTTGGTGCTGCAGTCTGAGTGTCAGTAAGATATTCTCGGGGTCGGGGGGAGGGGGGGGGGGGGGGGCGGCGGGCTGTTAGTGTGATATCTTCCTGAGACCTGGCAGAAAAATGGTTTAAGCATTTTAAATAAACAAAAATATTTTGCAATGAAAATATTTTCAAAAATAGTATTTATTTTATTTTTATTGAATGTACCTTGTTGTGGAGGTTTCGGCAGAGTAGAATATATGGTTCTTGAAATTAAGACCAGAGAATGATGTCCCTACAGGGGACAAAAATTAATTGCTGGGTCTCAGGAGGATAGATGGGATAGATTTGAAGTGACTGGGCGTGGCCAGAGGTGTGTGGTATCTGACACTAGTGCAGTGAGGTGTTTGGGCGTGGCAGAGGTGCGGTACCTGACACTAGTGCAGGGCCGCAGTTGATGACAGCCGCCCCGGGCCGCACCCACGCGGGGGGTACGCTCGCCCGTCCTGCGCTGGCCAGCACGATGACATCAGCCTGCAGGACCTGGGGGAGGGGGGGGGGGAGAAAAGGTGATGTCACCCAAGCAACCCACGCTAAGTCACCACTTCAGTTATCATCCAGAAAGACCACTTTCAGTTTACCGATGAGTTTAGGCGGAAAAACTAAGATTTGACATCAAAGTCTTAAATCCCTGTCTGACTACTTCTTCCAAGACTAATTAACCCTTTGAAGGGTAGGAATGTTTTTTTTCAAAATACCTAAGTCAGTGTTCTAGAACTCCATCGCTTTCAGTCACCAGCAGTGGTTGTTGCACCAGCGTTAGAATGTTCAGTTACAGTAAAAACATTCTAATCACATATTTGTGATCTCACACCTTAAAGGGTTAAATAAATACAACGGCATACAGGAATTAAGGGGTCCAAGCATCAGGTCCCCCTACAAGTCAAGTGCAGGCACACACAAAGACATTTCACATGTTTTTATGACTATAAATTTGCAAAGTTAACTAGTGTCATTCCCCGGATTAAACAAGTATTTGTCAAATTAAACCTAACAGACAGCCCCACCGAGGAGTTCATCAGCCCTCAGCAAAGACAGATAAAGGACTGTTGAGACGTGGTTGGCCAAGCGTAGTAAAACCCGAAGCACTTATCATCGTTATCATTCAGCACATGTAAACCAGTGGTTCCCAAACTCAGCCCAGGCCCTAGCTCCCCCCCCCCCCCCCCCCCCCCCCCCCCCCCCCCCCCCCCCCCCCGTGAACGCTGGTTTTCTTTCCACCCATAATCGCAAAACACCCAGAATTTTAACAGGCGGTTCATTCTTCTCACCTTGCTTATTTGGGGGATTATTTACCCTTTTAAACCACATCATGTCAAAACAGCTATGCAAGCCATGAAGACTGAAAGTCCCATGGATTCACATTGTGCTTGTTGAGCCATTTTGCTAACAAGTAACCGGGTAATTTTTAACTGATTTTTTAACTGAAATTTAAGACTGAGGTGAATCAGTAGGCTCCTAATTGGTGAAAGTGTGGACACCTGGCCACAACTGAAAGACAACGCAAATGATAATGAGCCAAGCCTGCATTGTGTTGATCAGTTTAAGAGGAAAAATTATGAAAGAACTTAAACACATGTTCAGCAATTATCAAGCCTAGTCTTTAATTTGATCCATTTAAGAATCTAATTCAGAAAAATTAACAGCTTGTTCAAATTCTGGGACTGAAATTGTGGTTGGAACGAAAGCCAGCATAGAGTAGGGGGCCCTAGGACCAAGTTCGAGAAGCACTGATGCAAACAACTGGCAAACAACTGGCATAGTACCTCTCAGCTCATTTAGACCACCTTATTACTATAGTCAGCTTGCTTATAAACATACTTAGGACACAGTTATCATTTTAGCATCATAGAATTGTAATGAAAACAATCGACTGTAACCTGCCCAAAATATTAATATTGATATTAATTGAAGTTCACTACAAGTATTGTAATGTAATCACTGTGGATATTTGAGACTAGAACACACAGTAGTAAATCTACTTGCCACAAACATCCAAACACGCTACCCACCACCACCAGCCTGTACTTGAATAACCATGAATAACTGTTTCATATAAAGTTTCTGGTTTTTTTTATTCAATTGCAACATATTTTAACTTTTTAATACTTTCCCCCTCTGAAAACTTGATTCATCATTGACCCAAGTCATCTGTGTTCAACCAGTGTACTGAAAATACATTGTACATTCAAAGCTTTTTGAAGACAAACTTGTGTGCAGACTCTTAGACACATACTGTAATATCCCATGGTACACAAACTCGGAAACACAAACTCAAAGCTAGGTAATGAGCCATACTTACATTTAATATCCTCAACTTCCCCTGTCATGAATAGCGGTTTCAAAGACGGAACTAAAATACTTTGTTTCAAAACATGAAGAGCACATGAAATGCAATTATGTACCCTAAGTCAAGAAAAATACAAGTCTTTATCGCAGTTCTGAACACATCACGATTGTTCGACAAAGCAACAAACCACTAATAAAGTGTGAAAGGTGATAAGCAAATATTACATTTTACATGGCATACCTGTTGAAGGAAATTAATACAGTGGAGATGTTCATTGCAAATGTCATTAACATATTTCAGCATAAGTGAGGAATAAGGCTGCTTTGCTTAAGATACTGACTGTGTAGTTAGTCTTCCCTGGGAATAAGATGGGACATACAGATTAATGCCTGCAATGTACTGTCATACATTTTTGAGATATTTACATACTAACTGTAGTTCAGCAGTCAAGATCATTGATGAAATAATTGTGTAAGATTCTAAAAACATCCAAGAGGCTATATAGTTCAGAGTGATGTTTTATACATATGGCACTGGCCACGGCTATTTCTAACATTGTGATTATACTCTAATTCTGAAGTCATGTTTATTTCAATTAAAGGACTGTGTTTTGCCATTATTAATGGACAGGGACTATATCGGTGGGGGTGGGGGTGGGGGTGGGGGGGGGGGGAAGGGCGGGGGCCCGGGACCCATAGTCCCGGGCCCTGGAGAGGGAAGGGGGGCAATGGGCAATAATTTTGTCCCAATTTTTCACCCAGCAGCCTTGTTAATTGATGCCATCCCCTCTTTCCCCATTCGGCTTGCAAAGCTGACATCACTCTTATTACCTATCAGTCTTTCATACATCTTTTTTTTAGCACACCGCTGAATTTGCTTCTGAGATGACAATAATCAGAATACAATGCAGAACTGTTCCTGCCTCTCGCCCAGTGCATTCTGGGATAGGCTGGGGAACTTCCCGTGACCCTGACGGGAATAAGTGGGTATAGATAATGGATGAGTATAGATAATGGATCGATCGATGGAGAATAGAATGCAAATGAGAGAGCCCTTACTGAAATAACAGACCAGAGGAAAGTATAAAATGAACTGCGAGATGACGCTCCCTCATATCTGACTGGAGGTTCCACAGGTGAGCATTACCTGACTTTTCATGTTTTAAAATCTTTATTATTAACATTTGAAGGGTGAGGATAATATTTTTCTAATAACCACTGTGCATTCTGTGATGCTCTTTAGAAGTACCCTCAAATAAAGCTAAACATTTCAAGTACGTATTGAAGTAAATTTTGCCTGCAACTGCAAAATCATGGCTAATATTCCAGTGTATACCCAGCTTAAGTAGGATGTATATTTTATATTCAGTGTATGTGCAGTATGTGCAGTGTATGCAGTGCCCTGGGATCGAGCCAACAACCTTTGCATTGTTAGCACCAATGATCCTCCAACTGAGCCATAGGACTGCTATATTTTGAATGCTTACAGACCGAGAGAGAAGAGTGAGCGAGCGAGCGAGAGAGAGAGAGAACGCGTGCGGAGAACGCAAGCAGCACCAGCCATGATGACCTCATCCATGACATCAGCGCTTGCGATCAGCGTCCTGCTGCAAATCGTCCGTCAGACCTGCGCTCAAGACCCCACGAGAATATTTCTCATCCTGGACAACAACGATTTTGAACAGCGATATAAGCCGATCTTGAAAGATCTCACTAATGCACCTATTCTACTGAGGCACACCGGGGTACACTTTTCAGAAAGCATACCTCCGAAGGTTAAAGAGGCAGGGCATAAAATTCTGTATATTAGTGCAAGGTTTAGTGAGGATAAAGAAGGTAAGAAACTGACCTGGGGAGAAGGTAAAAGTGCAGAGGACCTAGCTAGAATAGTCAGTGAAATTTTCTCTGGGAGCCAAGAGCTCTTTGTCACGGTCGTGTTCCCTGAAATATGCGTAAAGACTTTCTGGGGTTACAAGTTTGTTGCAAAGTTTGAGGAAAAGGTTCAAGAGTCAAACAGAAATATTGGTATTGGAATCCCAAGAGTAAAAATCTATTTATTTGTGAATCAAGAAAAGAAAAATATAGAAAGTGAAATACAAAACGAGACTCCTGTCTCAAATACTGTATTGGATAAAACCAAGAACAGCATTTTCTTTAACCTTGAAGAGAACAAGTTGGCACTGTTCTCATCTAAAGAAAACCGGTGGATTCAAAAGACAGACGCACTTTTTAATTCAGTTTTAAATGTGTTGCAAAAAACGAAAATTGAGGAAGCTGACAGCGTTACAGTTGTCATAAAAGCAGAATGTGTTAACAAATACAGCGAAGATAATGTTGCTGACGCTGTGCGCAGTATTTTGGGGACAAAGGGGCACGAACAACAGCGAATTAAAATCGAGCTCAGATGTTTGTCTGTGAACCGTCCCAATCAAGAAGAGCACTTGTCAAATACCCTAATTGATCAACTTAAAAACAAGCTCAATAGGGCATCCATCTATGGAAAGGAACCCAGTGTTGTTATACACATGGCCACCAAGGACTTTGTAAATGAAGTGAAAAGTAAATTAAAGGTGGGACGCAGGACACATTTATATGCAAGTTTACAGTACACTAGTGTAAAAATATTTGATGCAAAAAACAAAATAGTGGAAACGCCAATCGAAGCCATCGAATCGGCTGAAGAAGTTTCATTACAGGTCAATTGTCACAGTAATTTTGAATCAGACATTTCCAGCTATTTCCCAGCAATCTGTGGTCTGTCCGCTCCTGAATTGGCACAGTCAGTAAAAAACCTCTTCTCTGGTATTGATGGTTCAGTCCTGGATAAGAAACGGATTGAACTGATATTGTACGCTTGTAATTCCGGTACCACAATAGGCAAAAAATATGTTGGAGCATTTTTGGATACACTGAAGAACCTATATAAGAAACACATTATTGATGAAGTTTTATCCTTTGTTGGATGGATTGCACAAGAAAACAAAAAGGTTAAGATTATGGTACCCACGCAGTTAAAATTCTATGCCGAAGATATCCTTAATAATGAATATCCTACGGAACTGGATGCTTTAAGAGATGATATTCAAGATTATGGTATCATAACCATGTGGCCATTCACACGCGAGGTGCCTGCACTTGAGCACGCCATATACGGCAGGTTCACTATTCGGACCAAAAGGCACGGCACAGAATACATAAAATTTCCAGTCCTCCCAGCCACAGAATATGGGGTCTACAAGTTAAAAAATTCCTAGAAGCTAGGTTATTGACCATGTTGTTACGGGCCCCATTTGTCCAATCAAACGTTGGCTTTGTAGCTGCTGGGGAGGACCGCAGTAGAAAGTAGGGAATATGATAAATTTAGCCCAAGTAGAAAATTTGGCAAATTTAGCTCATCTGACTTTGATTGAGAAACCACACCAGAAACCTATGAATACAATAAAGGAGTGGAACGATATACTGGGATTGACTGTCTTTGTAAAATGGCAGATGTTCCATTGTCAGTCCAGGGTTCTATTGTGATGTCATGGTTCTACCGTGATGTCATCCCTTTGACGCAGTGTGAGTGTGCTTCAGCTTTGACTGATTTATGCCTATTTGTTTTCTCAAATCTATATACTTATTCATTCAAGTTCTGCTGAGCTGATGTTTCTGCTTAAGGCATCGAATAAAAAAATTGAAAGAAAACTTGAGCAGTTTGATTTGGGAATCACATACATGAGCCTCATTGATATTTTTCTACAAATCACTTAAAGGATTTATTTCTGAACCATGACAATGCAGTTCAGTGGTGGTACAGAGGGTAGTCTATGCGAAGTCAATTTTTTGACATATCTGTCAAAGATGTTCAGGTCTAAGGAATATCCATACAGTTAATGGTCAGAATGAGATGTCTTTTTTTATTGATAAATAAATGGTTAGATAGGACACTTGCCATATATACACATGTCTAAAAAAATACACAATTCAACTGTAGCAAAACTTTTACTCTAAAGTGATGCAAATCCAGAGAGCTACCATTATTGTACTAGATGTGAGCTCTGAACAGATGAGGTGTAAGTCAAACACTTGCAGATCAAATCAAATGTCCAGAGCAAGATTCCACTGTTCCAAGTACAATTAAAAACAAAATCTGGGTTACTTAAATACTATATGCACAAGACGTAAACTTGCCTTTTAAATCAATCTGAACAATTAATGATGATAAAATCCCAAGCGACCCTGTGGCAGTAACTGGTATTACATCACATGCGAGCACTGACCCAGTAGCGCAGCGCAAATAAGAAAAAATGACTTCAGATTATTTTCAGAATTAAAATAAACTCTGGCTCCCGGATGAATACTCATATCATTTAAATCTGGGAGAAGCCCAGGCTACAGGTCACACATTAAGGTGCATATATAGCTTACACCTCATGTAAAGATGATAATCATCCTATTAAAACTTTCAAAAAGTAGCCTAACTATTTGAATAATTTAAAAATCATTTGTGAGTCACTGGAAATATTTGAATGCCAATCTGTAAGCAGTCTCACAGTTCCAGTTAAATTTTTTTTTTTGAAATGTTAAACTGAATGAAAATACATTCGACTGGGCTACCGAAAACCGGATTCAGGCTGTTGTTATACAGATACGTTCAAATACCATTTTGGGATTTGCATACATTCCATTTTGTGAGATCAGCGTTTATAACCTAATTGTACAACTGTGTGGCTAAGTATGGTTTTCATAAACAATTTGTCGATCTAAAACGAGAAGAGCGAAATAATGGAACGTGAACACGAATGGACATGCATCTCCTGTAATACTGAGTCGATAAACTTGATCCAAACGTTTAAAGATAAATCTGTGTCCTGTAATGACCCCAGTCTAATAAAAACCACCGGGTACCGTCACTGTAATGATGTAAATTGGTGAACTGCGTTCTCTGATCTCGGTCTGATCACGGTCGGATCATGTGCCAATCGGTCCCTCTCTCCATCTCTGATATCTGAAGAAGCACGCCCAGTCACATTAATGTATGATCACATTCGTGCACATGAATTCATTTAAATAACAAAATTATCCAAATCATTACCGGACATTTGAGCATGGTGTGCCGGGGTTTCTCGTTGTTCAGCACTTTAAAAAGTTGTCTGAACAACTCAGATCTCCTATTTTGAATCTATACTAGTTGTGATTTTGGTCACAGTTTGAATTAAAGGTTAACTCAAAATTAAAACAACAGACCGGGAGCCACAAGACACCAGCAACCACACACCAGGAGCAGCAGAATCCTAAGCAGGAACACTACCCCTGTGTCTGGGTAGGACTTAACTCAAAAGGGGCCTCCAAAGAAAATTATGCCTCCAATAGTTTAGAGTGGGTCCCAGCCACAGGCTCATCAAAGGCGGGACTCCTAAATCCCTGGGGATGCTAGAGAACATGTTGACCAGCAGGGGGCAGCAAACTCACCACCATGTTACAATATAAGACCAATGTATCTCTTTTCATCTGTTACATGAAATACATGAATACTGTAAAATTTACGGTGACTTGCTGGCAGTAATTAGCTTGTAAGTTACTTTAATACATATCGCAGAATGCTTACTCTAATTGTTATTACAGAAATAATTTCAGTAATGTAATTGTCATTACTGTAAAGATACTGCGAAATGTAGGTCTTGGGTTATTATCATATTTTAAAATATATAAATATGTCTCAGTTGATCTGTTCGGGTCGAGATTTATGCTCGCTGGTATAAATCCTAAACACATTCTTATTTTACCTATAGGCCTATATAAAATGTACTGACATTTATTTTATGTATTTATTTCAAAATGACCGGACTACTTCAAATTAATCTCACAACTGCAGTTTTCCGGATACAGTGACTCGTTAATACCAGTCCGCGCGAAACTAAAAAAATCCTGCCATAACGGCAGTCCACTGACTGGTCGCGCGAGGCGGGGGGGGGGGGGGGGCGGGGGCAGGGGCAGGGGCGGGCTGTGAGTGTGATATCTTCCTGAGACCTGGCAGAAAATGGTTTAAATATTTTAAATAAACAAAAATATTTTGCTATGAAAATACTAGAGCAGGGCCGCAGTTGATGACAGCCGCCCCGGGCCGCACCCACGCGGGGGGGTACGCTCGCCCGTCCTGCGCTGGCCAGCACGATGACATCAGTCTGCAGGACCTGGGGGAGGGGGGGGGGGGAAGGTGATGTCACCCAAGCAACCCATGCTAAGTCACCACTTCAATTATCATCCAGAAAGACCACTTTCAGTTTACCGATGAGTTTAGGCGGAAAAAACCTGATTTAACCTGACATCAAAAGTCTTAATCCCTGACTGACTACTTCTTCCAAGACTAATTAACCCTTTGAAGGGTAGGAATGTTTTTTTCAAAATACCTAAGTCAGTGTTCTAGAACTCCATCGCTTTCAGTCACCAGCAGTGGTTGTTGCACCAGCGTTAGAATGTTCAGTTACAGTAAGAACATTCTAATCACATATTTGTGATCTCACACCTTAAAGGGTTAAATAAATACAACGGCATACAGGAATTAAGGGGTGCAAGCATCAGGTCCCCCTACAAGTCAACTGCAGGCACACACAAAGACATTTCACATGTTTTTATGACTATAAATTTGCAAATTAAATAGTGTCATTCCCCGGATTAAACAAGTAATTGTCAGATTGAACCTTGGACCTTTGGTTTTGTGGATTTATGACTTAACAGACAGCCCCACCGAGCAGTTCATCAGCCCTCAGCAAAGACAGATAAAGGACCAAGCAATACTAAAACCCGAAACACTTACCATCGCTATCATTCAGCACATGTAAACCAGTGGTTCCCAAACTCAGCTCAGGCCCTAGCTCCCCCCCCCCCCGTGAACGCTGGTTTTCTTTCCACCCATAATCGCAAAACACCCAGAATTTTAACAGGTGGTTCATTCTTCTCACCTTGCTTATTTGGGGGATTATTTACCCTTTTAAACCACATCATGTCAAAACAGCTATGCAAGCCATGAAGACTGAAAGTCCCATGGATTCACATTGTGCTTGTTGAGCCATTTTGCTAACAAGTAACCGGGTAATTTTTAACTGATTTTTTAACTGAAATTTAAGACTGAGGTGAATCATTAGGCTCCTAATTGGTGAAAGTGTGGACACCTGGCCACAACTGAAAGACAACGCAAATGATAATGAACCAAGCCTGCATTGTGTTGATCAGTTTAAGAGGAAAAATTATGAAAGAACTTAAACACATGTTCAACAATTATCAAGCATAGTCTTTAATTTGATCCATTTAAGAATCTAATTCAGAAAAATTAACAGCTTGTTCAAATTCTGGGACTGAAATTGTGGTTGGAATGAAAGCCAGCATAGAGTAGGGGGCCCTAGGACCAAGTTCGAGAAGCACTGATGCAAACAACTGGCAATGTTAGCATAGTTACCTCTCAGCTCATTTAGACCACCTTATTACTATAGTCAGCTTGCTTATAAACATACTTAGGACACAGTTATCATTTTAGCATCATAGAATTGTAATGAAAACAATCGACTGTAACCTGCCCAAAATATTAATATTGATATTAATTGAAGTTCACTACAAGTATTGTAATGTAATCACTGTGGATATTTGAGACTAGAACACACAGTAGTAAATCTACTTGCCACAAACATCCAAACACGCTACCCACACCACCACCAGCCTGTACTTGAATAACCATGAATAACTGTTTCATATAAAGTTTCTGTTTTTTTTTAAATTCAATTGCAACATATTTTAACTTTTTAATACTTTCCCCCTCTGAAAACTTGATTCATCATTGACCCAAGTCATCTGTGTTCAACCAGTGTACTGAAAATACATTGTACATTCAAAGTTTTTTGAAGACAAACTTGTGTGCAGACTCTTAGACACATACTGTAATATCCCATGGTACACAAACTCGGAAACACATACTCACAGCGAGGTAATGAGCCATACTTACATTTAATATCCTCAACTTCCCCTGTCATGAATAGCTGTTTCAAAGACTAAAATACTTTGTTTCAAAACATGAAGAGCACATGAAATGCAATTATGTACCCTAAGTCAAGAAAAATACAAGTCTTTATCGCAGTTCTGAACACATCACGATTGTTCGACAAAGCAACAAACCACTAATAAAGTATGAAAGGTGATAAGCAAATATTACATTTTACATGGCATACCTGTTGAAGGAAATTAATACAGTGGAGATGTTCATTGCAAACGTCATTAACATATTTCAGCATAAGTGAGGATAAGGCTGCTTTGCTTAAGATACTGACTGTGTAGTTAGTCTTCCCTGGGAATAAGATGGGACATACAGATTAATGCCTGCAATGTACTGTCACAAATTTTTGAGATATTTATATACTAACTGTAGTTCAGCAGTCAAGATCATTGATGAAATAATTGTGTAAGATTCTAAAAACATCCAAGAGGCTATATAGTTCAGAGTGATGTTTTATAAATATGGCACTGGCCACGGCTATTTCTAACATTGTGATTATACTCTGATTCTGAAGTCATGCTTATTTCAATTAAAGGACTGTGTTTTGCCAGTAATTGGCAGGACCTCTGGGGGGGGGGGGGGAGGGGGGAGGGGGTAACTGCACATCTTACGGGCCTGGGAGGTGTAGGGGGTAAATATTATTGTCCTGTGAATAAGATAATAATATAATTTTGTCCCAAGCAGCCTTGTTAATGAATGCCATCGCCTCTTTCCCCTAATACCTATCAGTCTTTCATACATCTTTTTTTTAGCACACCGCTGAATTTGCTTCTGAGATGACAATAATCAGAATACAATGCAGAACTGTTCCTGCCTCTCACCCAGTGCATTCTGGGATAGGCTGGGGAACTTCCCGTGACCCTGACGGGAATAAGTGGGTATAGATAATGGATGAGTATAGATAATGGATCGATCGATGGAGAATAGAATGCAAATGAGAGAGCCCTTACTGAAATAACAGACCAGAGGAAAGTATAAAATGAACTGCGAGATGATGCTCCCTCATATCTGACTGGAGGTTCCACAGGTGAGCATTACCTGACTTTTCATGTTTTAAAATCTTTATTATTAACTTTTAAAGGGTGAGGAAAATATTTTACTAATAACCACTGTGCATTCTGTGATGCTCTTTAGAAGTACCCTCAAAAAAAGCTAAACATTTGAATTACGTATTGAAGTAAATTTTGTCTGCAACTGCAAAATCATGGCTAATATTCCAGTGTATACCCAGCTTAAGTAGGATGTGTATTTTATATTCAGTGTATGTGCAGTGTATGCAGTGCCCTGGGATCGAGCCAACAACCTTTGCATTGTTAGCACCAATGATCCTCCAACTGAGCCATAGGACTGCTATATTTTGAGTGTTTACAGACCGAGAGAGAAGAGTGAGCGAGCGAGAGAGAGAGAGAGAAAACGCGTGCAGAGAACGCAAGCAGCACCGGCCATGATGACCTCATCCATGACATCAGCGCTGGCGATCAGCGTCCTGCTGCAAGTCGTCCGTCAGACCTGCGCTCAAGAGCCCACGAGAATATTTCTCATCCTGGACAACAACGATTTTGAAGAGCCGATCTTGAAAGGTCTCACTAATGCACCTATTCAACTGTGGCACAACGGGGTACAACTTTCAAAAAGCATAGCTCCGAAGGTTAAAGAGGCGGGGCATAAAATTCTGTATATTAGTGCAAAGTTTAGTGAGGATAAAAATGGTGAGAAACTGACCTGGGGAGCAGGTAAAAGTGCAGAGGACCTAGCTACAATCGTCAGTGAAATTTTCTCTAAGAGTCAAGATATCTTTGTCACGGTCGTGTTCCCTGAAATATGCTTAAAGTCTATCTGGGGTTACCAGTTTGTTGCAACGTTTGAGGCAAAGGTTCAAGAGTCAAACAGAAATATTGGTATTGGAATCCCAAGAGTAAAAATCTATTTATATGTCAATCAAGAAATGAATAATATAAAAGGTGAAATAAAAAACGAGACTCCTGACTCAGAATTTATATGGGATAAAACCATGAACAGCATTTTCTTTAAACTTGAAGGGAACAAGTTGGCACTGTTCTCATCTAAAGAAAACCGGTGGATTCAAGAGACAGACACACTTTTTAATTCAGTTTTAAATGTGTTGCAAAAAACGAAAATTGAGGAAGCTGAAAGCGTTACAGTTGTCATAAAAGCAGAATGTGTTAACAAGTACAGCGAAGATAATGTTGCTGAGGCAGTAAGCAGTATTTTGGGGACAAAGGGGCACGAACAACAGCGAATTAAAATCGAGCTCAGATGTTTGTCTGTGAACGGTCCCAATCCAGAAGAGCACTTGTCAAATACCCTAATTGATCAACTTAAAAAGAAGCTCAATAGGGCATCCATCTATGGAAAGGAACCCAGTGTTGTTATACACATGGCCACCAAGGACTTTGTAAATGAAGTGAAAAGTAAATTAAAGGTGGGACGCAGGACACAGTTATATGCAAGTTTACAGTACACTAGTGTAACAATATTTGATGCAAAAAACGAAGAAGTGAAAACGCCAGTCGAAGCCATCGAATCGGCTGAAGAAGTTTCATTACAGGTCAATTGTCACAGTAATTTTGAGTCAAAAATTTCAAGAAACCTCCCAACAATCTGTGGTCTGTCCCCTACTGAATTGGCGCAGTCAGTAAAAAACCTCTTCTCTGGTATTGATGGTTCAGTCCTGGATATGAAACGGATTGAACTGATATTGTACGCTTGTAATTCCGGTACCACAATAGGCGAAAAATATGTTGGAACATTTTTGGGTGAATTGAAGCAACTATATGAGAAACACATTATTGATGAAGTTATATCCTTTGTCGGATGGATTATGCAAGAAAACAAAAAAGTTACGACTGCTGTACCCACGCAGTTGGAATTCTATGCCGAAGACATCCTTCAAAATAAATATCCTGAGGAACTGAAGGCTTTAAGAGAGGATATTCGAGAGAATCATGGCATCGCCGTGTGGCCAATCGGTCGCGAGATGTTTGCACATGAGCACGTCATATATGGCAGGTTCACTGTTCGGACCAAATGGGACGGCACAGAATACATAACATTTCCAGTCCTACCAGCCACAGAATATGGGGTCTACAAGTTAAAAAATTCCTAGAAGCTAGATTATTTGTTGTTATGGGCCCCATTTGTCCAATTAAACGTTGGCTTTGTAGCTGCTGGGGAGGACCGCAGTAGAAAGTAGAGAATATGATAAGTTTAGTCCAAGTAGAAAATTTAGCTCATCTGACTTTGATTGAGAAACCACACCAGAAACCTATGAATACAATAAAAGAGTGGAACGATGTACTGGGATTGACTGTCTTTGTAAAATGGCAGATGTTCCATTGTCAGTCCAGGGTTCTATTGTGATGTCATGGTTCTACCGTGATGTCATCCCTTTGACGCAGTGTGTGTGTGCTTCAGCTTTGACCAATTTATGCCTATTTGTTTTCTCAAATCTATATACTTATTCATTCAAGTTCTGCTGAGCTGATGTTTCTGCTTAAGGCACCAAATAAAAAACTGAAAGAAAACTTGAGCAGTTTGATTTGGGAATCACATACATGAGCCTCATTGATATTTTTCTACAAATCACTTAAAGGATTTATTTCTGAACCATGACAATGCAGTTCAGTGGTGGTACAGAGGGTAGTCTATGGGAAGTCAATTTGATGGACAAATCTGTCAAAAGTTATGTAATTTTCTGTTTTAAGGAATATCCATACAGTTAATGGTCAGAATGAGATGCCTATTTGTTTTCTATCGATAAATAAATGGAAACTTGCCATACATATCCATGTTAAATAAAAATAAATACACCATTCAACTGTAGCAGAACTTTTACTCAAAAGTGATGCAAACCCAGAGAGCTGCCATTATTGTACTAGATGAGGTGTCAGTCAGACACTGGCAGATCAAATCAAATGTCCAGAGCAATATTCCACTTCCAAGTACAATTAAAAACAAAATCTGGGTTAGTTAAATACTATATGCACAAGATGTAAACTTGCCTTTTAAATCAATCTAAACAATTAATAATGATAAAATCCCAAGCGACCCTGTGGCAGTAACTGGTATTACATTACATGCGAGCAATGACCCAGTAGCACAGCGTAAATAAGAAAAAATGACTTCAGATTATTTTCATAATTAAAATAAACTCTGGCTCCCGGATGAATACTCATACCACTCTGGGAGAAGCCCAGGCTACAGGTCACATATTAAGGTGCATATATAGCTTACACCTCATGTAAAGATGATAATCATCCTATTAAAACTTTCAAAAAGTAGCCTAACTATTTGAATAATTTAAAAATCATTTGTGAGTCACTGGAAATATTTGAATGCCAATCTGCAAGCAGTCTCACGGTTCCAGTTTAATTTTTTTTTTTTTGAAATGTTAAACTGAATGGAAATACATTCGACTGGGCTACCGAAAACCGGATTCAGACTGTTGTTATACAGATACGTTCAAATACCATTTTGGGATTTGCGTACATTCCATTTTGTGAGATCAGCGTTTATAACCTAATTGTACAACTGTGTGGCTAAGTATGGTTTTCATAAACAATTTGTCGATCTAAAACGAGAAGAGCGAGAATGGAATGTGAACACGGTTGGAAATGCATCTCCTGTAATACTGAGTCGATAAACTTGATCCAAACGTTTAAAGATAAATCTGTGTCCTGTAATGACCCCAGTTTACTAAAAACCACCGGGTACCGTCACTGTAATGATGTAAATTGGTGAACTGCGTTCTCCAATCTCGGTCTGATCACGGTCGGATCATGTGCCAATCGGTCCCTCTCTCCATCTCTGATATCTGAAGAAGCAAGCCCAGTCACATTAATGTATGATCACATTCGTGCACATGAATTCATTTAAATAACAAAATTATCCAAATCATTACCGGACATTTGAGCATGGTGTGCCGGGGTTTCTCGTTGTTCAGCACTTTAAAAAGTTGTCTAAACAACTCAGATCTCCTATTTTGAATCTATACTAGTTGTGATTTTGGTCACAGTTTGAATTAAAGGTTAACTCAAAATTAAAACAACAGACCGGGAGCCACAAGACACCAGCAACCACACACCAGGAGCAGCAGAATCCTAAGCAGGAACACTACCCCTGTGTCTGGGTAGGACTTAACTCAAAAGGGGCCTCCAAAGAAAATTATGCCTCCAATAGTTTAGAGTGGGTCCCAGCCACAGGCTCATCAAAGGCGGGACTCCTAAATCCCTGGGGATGCTAGAGAACATGTTGACCAGCAGGGGGCAGCAAACTCACCACCATGTTACAATATAAGACCAATGTATCTCTTTTCATCTGTTACATTAATTACATGAATACTGTAAAATTTACGGTGACTTGCTGGCAGTAATTAGCTTGTAAGTTACTTTAATACATATCACAGAATGCTTACTCTAATTGTTATTACAGAAATAATTTCAGTAATGTAATTGTTATTACTGTAAAGATACTGCGAAATGTAGGTCTTGGGTTATTATCATATTTTAAAATATAGAAATATGTCTCAGTTGATCTGTACGGGTCGAGATTTATGCTCGCTGGTATAAATCCTAAACACATTCTTATTTTACCTATAGGCCTATATAAAATGTACTGACATTTATTTTATGTATTTATTTCAAAATGACCGGACTACTTCAAATTAATATCACAACTGCAGTTTTCCGGATACAGTGACTCGTTAATACCAGTCCGCGCGAAACTAAAAAAATCCTGCCATAACGGCAGTCCACTGACTGGTCGCGCGAGGCGGGGCGGGGCGGGGGGGGGGGGGGGGGGGGGGGCGGGGGCAGGGGCGGGCTGTGAGTGTGATATCTTCCTGAGACCTGGCAGAAAATGGTTTAAATATTTTAAATAAACAAAAATATTTTGCTATGAAAATACTAGAGCAGGGCCGCAGTTGATGACAGCCGCCCTGGGCCGCACCCACGCGGGGGGGTATGCTCGCCCGTCCTGCACTGGCCAGCACGATGACATCAGCCTGCAGGATCTGGGGGGGGGGGGGGGGAAGGTGATGTCACCCAAGCAACCCACGCTAAGTCACCACTTCAATTATCATCCAGAAAGACCACTTTCAGTTTACCAATGAGTTTAGGTGGAAAAAACTAAGATTTAGCCTGACATCAAAAGTCTTAAGTCCCTGTCTGACTACTTCTTCCAAGACTAATTAACCTTTTGAAGAGTAGGAATGTTTTTTTTTCAAAATACCTAAGTCAGTGTTCTAGAACTCCATCGCTTTCAGTCATCAGCAGTGGTTGTTGCACCAGCGTTAGAATGTTCAGTTACAGTAAGAACATTCTAATCACATATTTGTGATCTCACACCTTAAAGGTTAAATAAATACAACGGCATACAGGAATTAAGGGGTCCAAGCATCAGGTCCCCCTACAAGTCAAGTGCAGGCACACACAAAGACATTTCACATGTTTTTATGACTATAAATTTGCAAAGCTAACTAGTGTCATTCCCCGGATTAAACAAGTATTTGTCAGATTGAACCTAACAGACAGCCCCACCGAGGAGTTCATCAGCCCTCAGCAAAGACAGATAAAGGACTGTTGAGTCATGGTTGGCCAAGCGTAGTAAAACCCGAAGCACTTATCATCGTTATCATTAAGCTCATGTAAACCAGTGGTTCCCAAACTCAGCTCAGGCCCTAGCTCCCCCCACACCCCTGTGAACGCTGGTTTTCTTTCCACCCATAATCGCAACACCCAGAATTTTAACAGGCGGTTCATTCTTCTCAACTTGCTTATTTGGGGGATTATTTACCCTTTTAAACCACATCATGTCAAAACAGCTATGCAAGCCATGAAGACTGAAAGTCCCATGGATTCACATTGTGCTTGTTGAGCCATTTTGCTAACAAGTAACCGGGTAATTTTTAACTGATTTTTTAACTGAAATTTAAGACTGAGGTGAATCATTTGGCTCCTAATTGGTGAAAGTGTGGACACCTGGCCACAACTGAAAGACAACGCAAATGATAATGAGCCAAGCCTGCATTGTGTTGATCAGTTTAAGAGTAAAAATTATGAAAGAACTTAAACACATGTTCAGCAATTATCAAGCATAGTCTTTAATTTGATTTATTTAAGAATCTAATTTTTAAAAAATGAACAGCTTGTTCAAATTCTGGGACTGAAATTGTGGTTGGAACGAAAGCCAGCATAGAGTAGGGGGCCCTAGGACCAAGTTTGAGAAGCACTGATGTAAACAACTAGGAACGTTAGCATAGTTACCTCACAGCTCATTTAGACCACCGTATAATAATCATCTTGCTTAAAAACATACTCAGGACTCAGTTAGCATTTTAGCATCATAGAATTGTAATGAAAACAGTTGACTTTCAACTGCCTGAAATATTAATTAATTTAAGTTCACTACAAGTATTGTAATTTAACTGCTCACCGCAAGCATCCAAACATGCTACCCACACCACCACCGGCCTGTACTTTGACAACCAGTCAAACCGTGAATAACTGTTTCTTATAAAGTTTCTGTTTTATTGATTCAATTCCAACATATTTTAACTTTTTAAAACTTTCACCCTCAGAAAACTTTATCCATCATTGACCCAAGTATGTTCTGCGCTCAACCAAAGAACCGAAAATTCATTTCCAAACACAAACTCCTGTGTACTCTTTTCACGTGCTCTGCTGTGCACACTCAGTAATACATACAATAATAATGCATATCAATTTTTTCCCCCTGAAAACTTAATCCGTCAGTCACCCAAATATGTACTGAACAGAAAGAAATATGTATCAGATAAAGGGAAAGAGAAAATAAATTTCCAAAGCTTTTTAAACACAAACGTGTGCATACTCTTAGACACATACCATAATATCCCATGGTACACAAACTCTGAAACACAAACTCACAGCTTGGCAATGTGCAATACTTACATTTAATATCCTCAACTTCCCCTGTCATGAATAGCTGTTTCATAGACGGGACTAAAATACTTTGTTTCAGCTATTCAAAACATGAAGGGCACATGAAACGCAATAAAGTAGCCTAAGATACGACAAATATGAGTCATTATCGCAATTCGGAACATGTCACAACTGTTCTGCGAAACCACAAACCAGGATTAAAGCGTTAAAAGGTGATAAGCTCATTTTAGCAAGAAAAGAAATTTTACATATCATACCGGTTGAATTTTGGCTGCTTTGCTTAGGGAACAGACTGTGTAGTCTTCCCCGGGAATAAGACGGCACAGACAGACCAATGGCTGCAGTGTTCTGTCAGAAATTTTTGAGATATTTCTAACTACTAAGTGTAGTTCAGCAGTTGTGATCGTTGATGAAGTAACTGTGTAAGATTCTAAAAACATCCGAGAGTCAGTTCAGAGTGATGTTTTATACATATGGCACTGCCCACAGCTATTTTTACCATTGTGATTATACTCTGATTCTGAAGTCATGTTTATTTCAATTAAAGGACTGTGTTTTGCCAATTTTTCACCCAGCAGCCTTGTTAATTGATGCCATCCCCTCTTTCCCCATTCAGTTTGCAAAGCTGACATCACTCTTATTACCTATCAGTCTTTCATACATCTTTTTTTTAGCACACCGCTGAATTTGCTTCTGAGATTACAGTAATCACAATACAATGCAGAACTGTCCAGGGTGTATTCCTGCCTCTTGCCCAATGCATTCTGGGATAGGCTGGGGAACTTCCCGCGACCCTGACCGGGAGTAAGTGGGTATAGATAATGGATGGAGCGATGGAGAATAGAATGCAAATGAGAGAGCCCTTACTGAAATAACAGACCAGAGGAAAGTATAAAATGAACTGCGAGATGATGCTCCCTCATATCTGACTGGAGGTTCCACAGGTGAGCATTACTTGACTTTTCATGTTTTAAAATTTTTATTAACTTTTAAAGGGTGAGGAAAATATTTTACTAATAACCACTGTGCATTCTGTGATGCTCTTTAGAAGTACCCTCAAAAAAGGCTAAACATTTCAAGTACATATTGAAGTAAATTTTGTCTGCAACTGCAAAATCATGGCTAATATTCCAGTGTATACCCAGCTTAAGTAGGATGTATATTTTATATTCAGTGTATGTGCAGTGTATGCAGTGCCCTGGGATCGAGCCAACAACCTTTGCATTGTCAGCACCAATGATCCTCCAACTGAGCCATAGGAGTGCTATATTTTGAGTGTTTACAGACCGAGAGAGAAGAGTGAGCGACCGAGAGAGAGAGAGAGAGAGAGAGAGAACGCAAGCAGCACCGGCCATGATGACCTCATCCGTGACATCAGCGCTGGCGATCAGCGTCCTGCTGCAAGTCGTCCGTCAGACCTGCGCTCAAGAGCCCACGAGAATATTTCTCATCCTGGACAACAACGATTTTAAAGAGCGATATGAGCCGATCTTGACAGGTCTCACTAATGCACCTATTGAATTGAGGCACAACGGGACACGCTTTTCAGAAAGCATACCACTGAAAGTTAAAGAGGCGGGACATAAAATTCTGTATATTAGTGCAAATTTTAGTGATGATGAAAATGGTGAGAAACTGACCTGGCGAGCAGGTAAAAGTGCAGAGGACCTAGCTACAATAGTCAGTGAAATTTTCTCTGGGAGTCAAGAGCTCTTTGTCACGGTCGTGTTCCCTGAAATATGCGTAAAGACTTCCTGGGGTTACGAGTTTGTTGAAAAGTTTGAGGAAAAGGTTCAAGAGTCAAACAGAAATATTGGTATTGGAATCCCAAGAGTAAAAATCTATTTATATGTCAATCAAGAAATGAATAATATAAAAGGTGAAATAAAAAACGAGACTCCTGTCTCAGAATTTATATGGGATAAAACCATGAACAGCATTTTCTTTAAACTTGAAGGGGACAAGTTGGCACTGTACTCACCTAAAGAAAACTTGTGGATTCAAAAGCCAGACGGACGTTTTGATTTCGTTTTCAAAGGGTTGCAAAAAATGAAAATTGAGGAAGCTGAAAGCGTTACAGTTGTCATAAAAGCTGACTGTGGTAACAAGTACAACGGAGATAATGTTGCTGTGGCAGTGCACACTATTTTGGGGACAAAGGGGCATGAACATCAGCGGATTAAAATCAAGCTCAGATGTTTGCCTGAGAGTCCCAATCAAGAAGAGAAGTTGTCAAATACCCTAATTGATCAACTTAAAAACAAGCTCAATAGGGCATCCATCTATGGAAAGGAACCCAGTGTTGTTATACACATGGTCACCGAGAACTTTAAAAATGAAACGAAACATAAATTAAAGGTGGGACAGTTATATGCACTATATGAGCAGGAAGGGAAGGATACATTGAAAATATTTTATGCAGAAAACAAAACAGTGGAAACGCCAATCGAAGCCATCAAATCAGCTGAAGAAGTTTCATTACAGGTCAACTGTCACAGTAATTTTGAATCAGACATGCCAGAAGATTTGCGAACAATCTGTCGCCTGTCCCCTGCTAAATTGGCGCAGTCAGTAAAAAACCTCTTCTCTGGTATTGATGGTTCAGTCCTGGATAAGAAACGGATTGAACTGAGATTGTACGCTTGTAATTCCGGTACCACAATAGGCAAAAAATATGTTGGAACATTTTTGGATACACTGAAGAACCTATATAAGAAACACATTATTGATGAAGTCATATCCTTTGTTGGATGGGTTACGCAAACAGACAAAAAAAATAAGATTACTATACCCACGCAGTTGAAATTCTATGCCGAAGACATCCTTCAAAATAAATATCCTGAGGAACTGAAGGCTTTAAGAGATGATATTCAAGATTATGGTATCATAACCATGTGGCAATACAAACACTTGGTGCCTGCACTTGAGCACGCCACATACGGCAGGTTCACTGTTCGGACCATAAAGCAGGGCACAAAATACATAACATTTCCAGTCCTCCCAGCCACAGAATATGGGGTCTACAAGTTAAAAATTCCTAGAAGCTAGATTATTGACCATGTTGTTACGGGCCCCAATGGTCCAATCAAACGTTGGCTTTGTAGCTGCTGGGGAGGACCGCAGCAGAAAGTAGAGAATATGATAAATTTAGCCCAAATAGAAAATTTAGCTCATCTGACTTTGATTGAGAAACCACACCAGAAACCTATGAATACAATTAAAAAAGAGTGGAACGATATACTGGGATTGACTGTCTTTGTAAAATGGCAGCTGTTCCATTGTCAGTCCAGGGTTCTATTGTGATGTCATGGTTCAACCGTGATGTCATCCCTTTGACACAGTGTGAGTGTGCTTCAGCTTTGACCGATTTATGCCTATTTGTTTTCTCAAATCTATATACTTATTCATTCAAGTTCTGCTGAGCTGATGTTTCTGCTTAAGGCATCGAATAAAAAAACTGAAAGAAAACTTGAGCAGTTTGATTTGGGAATCACATACATGAGCCTCTGATATTTTTCTACAAATCACTTAAAGGATTTATTTCTGAACCATGGCAATGCAGTTCAGTGGTGGTACAGCGGTCTATGGGAAGTCAATTTTTTGATATATCTGTCAAAGATGTTCTGTTCTTAGGAATATCCATGCAGTCAATGGTCAGAATGAGATGTCTATTTTTTTCTATTGATAAATAAATGGTTAGATAGGACACTTGCCATATATATACATGTCTAAAAAAATACACAATTCAACTGTAGCAAAACTTTTACCCTAAAGTGATACAAACCCAGAGGGCTACCTTTATTGTACTGGGTGTCAGTCAGACACTGGCAGATCAAATCAAATGTCCAGAGCAATATTCCACTTCCAAGTACAATTAAAAACAAAATCTGGGTTACTTAAATACTATATGCACAAGACGTAAAGTTGCCTTTTAAATCAATCTAAACAATTAATGATGATAAAATCCCAAGCGACACTGTGGCAGTAACTGGTATTACATCACATGCGAGCACTGACCCAGTAGCACAGCGCAAATAAGAAAAAATGACTTCAGATTATTTTCATAATTAAAATGAACTCTGGCTCCCAGATGAATACTCATATCAGGGTCCATGTACGTCGCTTTGATAAAAGCGTCTGCTAAATAAATGTAATGGTCAGACGTACGATGCTTAGCGTTAGAATAAGCGTGTAAAAATCACCTGTTCAGGAGGCCGATCGCGCCCAGTTTGTAAGCTCACTCTGATGGGACTCAGTTGGCGGTATCTGGGGGTTTTTACCCGCGGTAGCCGGCCCAGACCCTGTACCGTGTGACAGGGGCTTCCGCGCGCTCGCGCGTACGATGGCGGTACCTGTTTCTGCAGACTGTCGGTGCTCCAGGAGCTGCTGACCACCGCCATGCCCCTGGCCTGCATCAGGGCTTGCAGGGCCACCTCCAGGGGCCTGTTCTCCCCTACGATCACCGCCATCTTCCCCTCCACGGAGGAGTCTGTCACAAAACCATCAGTCTGTTACATTATCATCAGAGTCTGTTACATTGCCACCAGTGTCCATTACGTAGCCATCAGTCTGTTACATTACGATCAGAGTGTTACATTAACAGTCCGTTACAGTGCTATCAGTCTGTCACATTACCACCAAAATCTATTAATTTACCACCAGAGTCTACTGCATAACTACCAGTCTGTCACATTACCATCAGAGTCTGTCACATTATAATCAGGGTCTCTCACATTACCATCAGACCTATATGCATCTGTTGTCGTTAAAACCTCTTTTTGTGACCCCTATGATATGTTACTTGCATGTCCAAAGCTACAACCTTCGTCAGGACTTGTGGACAGCACCAACCACATGTAAATGTATTCATCATGGGAGTATTCGAGTGAAAACTTATTTCATTTCCGGGTATTTCTGGTGCTGCAGGTGCAGCGGGTTGGATCTGCGGGTGGCAGTGAATTCGTGCGCGCGAGGTCTGGCCGTCCTCACCGTGTCTCCCAAGCAGTTCCACCACTGCGCTGGCGACCGGCGGAACAAAGCTCTCCATCACGTCTCCGCGGACCAGCCTCCCGATGTTCAGGTCTGTCACGCTGGCACACACACACACATACGCACACGCACGCACACACACACGCATATGCACACACAAATACAAAAATGGTCTCAAAGCCGGATTCATCCCATAACTGTAATATGTCACAATATAAATGTGTAAATGTGTTGCGTTTTTGTAAAAGCGATATGGATATTTCACGGTTGTTTATTATGTATTTAAAAACACCGCGATGTCTGAAAGCAGCATGTCTAATGTGTCTAAATCACTGCACTTTAACCAAAAATAAAATAACGAACATCATAAAAGAAGCAGGGGAAATATTCGACGCGTTAATTTTTTTTAAAGGCACGCGACTCACCCGTCGACGTCTTTCTCCGGTTTCAGCGAGTCGAGCACCCGGCGCGTGAGAGAGGGCTGCGGGAGATGCAGCGCCACGCCGTGCACTTTGCAGTCCTCGTTCAGCTTCAGCACCTCCTCGATTATCTAACAGATACCGGCAAAACGACACGTTTAAAAGACGCGCTAACGCCGCGCGCCGCAACAAAGCTGCACCTCACAGTTGGGCTTGACTTTTACATTACATTTACATTACACTTATTTAGCAGACGCTTTTGTCCAAAGCGTACAAAAGTTGGTTTATCTTTTTTTTCATCTTTTTTTCCCCTTTCAGCATAATGGAACAAATCAGACGTCACAGTTCCCTGTGGCTCGGGCTTGTCTTTCAGGTAAGTGACCTTTCATTGGTTTTCCTGGGTTTATTACCCGATTGGCAAATTAATGTTTCCAGCTAAACATCCCATTTTAGAATTAACTTCAACCCTTAAACCTTCATGCCACAACAAACTAAGTGGCAAAAGGCCAGGCTGAATTTAACTACAGTGTGAATGTGCTTTGTACTTAAGTAAGCCATCATTTTTGGCTGGGCTGCAACAGCGGGGCCAGCCCTACAAACGCGAATGTCTGTGACTGACTGAGGGACCGAGTGATGAAGTTACACCATTGGTCGGCCGGAGAGGTCCAGCCATATATTAGGTTTTGACCTGGTCTTGTTTTATTTGAAAACTCTTCATGGTTTTCAGATGGCAGTAAGGCTGTATGGGCCTGACACTGGGTTTCAATTTACCATGACACTAGCACTTTCCTCTACTCTATTTCTTTGTGGGGGGTGAATTTTATTTTTAAGGTTTTCACACTGTCGCTAGAGAAGGTGCATCATATTGCATTAGAAATTTAAAAACATGTGAGGGGGGCGGGGGGTGGAGAGGTGAGAGAAGTAAATGGCATGGGGGGGGTGTTTAAAAATGTTTTGGAGTGGCAGTGCACTAAGGTTATGAGCCGAGGCGAACCTTGAAGAGCAGGCACTTGTGATGAAAATAGCGCCATCTGGTGACTCGGAAGGGAAATATGTGAAAGGTCACAGCTCCAGGCAGCTGTGAGCTTGTGAACCCAGTGAACCAATCACCTCTGCCGTTGGGGCTTAAGAGAGAGACACAGCACAGGGCTTGCGAGGTCAGTAGCGTATATATATCAGCCTGTCAGAGGAATTTTCAGAAAGGCAAATATGTGGACACACTCTCCACATGAAAGGATAGCCTGAACTAGCCGGTTTCTACCAATCAAAAAGAGAGCTAAAATGAAGTCCTGAACAGACAGAATGTTTAACTACAAAGGGAGCAATGGGGAGCCTGAAAAAAAATTCTGTCCAATAATACACTTCTCAGTTTGCTGATTTAAAAAAAATTAAATTTACCTCATCTTCAGTGCATTCCATTGGCAAACTGATTTGTATGATATCCAGCCCAATCTGGAAAGGGGACAGAAATAAAAAATAATAATAATCAGAAAGGTTTTTAAACCATTGTGTTCATTCATGGGTTTTCAGCACTTCGAAACAGAAGATTCTGGAAGACAGTAGAGATCAGGGGCTCAAACGACACAACTCACCTTCCCGGCCAAATTCTTGTTAACCTCCACCAGGGCGTCATCCTCCCCGGCCTACGGGGACGACACAAAACCCAAGACGACTCAAAAAGGGATGCAAAACACGGGAGCTAGCCGTTCATTCGGTCGCCGTCCCGACAGCACCCCCATGTCAAGCAGGGCCCGGGCGGCAGTGTTTTCAGAACTCGTTATACGAATGAACACAGGACGCGCGCGAGAACGCGCGGTCTCAGAAAAGCCCACGGTCTTACCTGGATGATGGCGAGTACAGGTTTGAGCGTCGGGTAACGCTTCTGTAAAGCCGTGATCTCCTCCTTGGTCCTCTGCATGAGCTCCCTACCAGAGAAGAGCGCTAACGTTTAAACTGGACTGGCTCGAAAACCCAGAGACGCCTTTCACGGTGGAAAAGCGAGAGATTAATTCTGAAAACAACAATTCGATGCGATGTACCTGTACCAAAAAGGAGAGCCTTGCCTATCCAAACATCACTTTTACACCAAAAAAAAAAATGTTATGCAAGTAAACAACAACAGCAATCAGCCCTGGATCGAAGGTACATTCATTCTGAAATCAGTTCCTCCTGAATACAGGTAAACATGTATTGTGAGGTGTACTGTGCGTCAGGTGTTGCGTTCACATTAAAAGCGTTTTGGAAATGACAGATAATAAGATGGTGACCCCCTGGTCCCGCAGAACAGCCGTTAAATGCGCTGGATGTCAAACACACACGGAACAGAATCTAGGGGACTGCAGAGACCGTTTAGCTGAATGAAACTGGGATCTGAAGAGTTAAATCCTTGAAGGGATCTGAGAATTTATGGGCTGGGAGAACCCTGAGAACGTGATAGCCTTGGAGGAACAAAGGCAACATAAATGCTGAACAAAATTAATGTGATAAAAAAATACTAACAATGATAGGCCTGCCTGACATCTGAAACAGTGTGGGCCAGTTTCGCAGAGACGGGTTAAGTCTAGTCCTATAGGCCTAAATTATATTTTCAGTGGGGAGTCTCCATGTAAAACTCTGTTCAGTCCAGGACTAATCTTAACCTGTGTCTATGAAACAGGCCTTGTAAGTGCAATACAATGGCGCCCATAAACGCTGAAGTCAAATGCAAGCAATTGCAGACCAGTGGAATTAAAACCTACAGTTAATCGTTTTGAGAGCTTTTTTGAAAGCATGTCTCTTAAAGGTCTGTGCCTATCTAACAACGATTAAAAGGGAGACCGTGATGTATGCCGTTTCCAGCACAAGATTTTTTTATTAAACAATGTAATTTAAAAAAAACATGTTTGTTTTAAAGGTGCCGTTTACAAACAGCAAACAATTTTTATTTGTACATAACGTGGGACTGTTTTATATCTTGGCCATGGGGACAAGTCAACAAACCTGGCTACCACACTAGGCTACTGTGTTATAATCTCCAAGCCCGGCGCTTGCAAAGGGGGTTGGCTGCCACGTCGCTACACTCAAGGGTTAAAAGGAGAGGGCTTCGGAACAGCTGAGGGAAAATGGCGTAAATTAACCTTGTCACAAGTATAATTAAGTCACCCGCAATCCCAGTGACAATTCCAAACAAAAAACGACGCAATTGTGTTTTTTAAATTTATTATTATTTATAATTAACGTAGCACATAGAAAACACAATGGATTTCATATAAATGTGCAAATGTTGCAAGCCAACGTGAACAAAACACTTAATCTAGCTAGTCTATTTAGCTAAACGATGTTGCGTGTTGATGTTGCTCGCTGCAAGCAAACACACGTGTTTATAAGAGTTTTATCAAGAAGATCGTAAACCTACTACAACGAGGGGGCACGTGATGTGGGCGAAGTAAGAACATCAGAGTATTACATCATCTGACCCCCACCTATTCGGAAATATTCATTCCACGAGGGTGACGGGCTCGCTGCCAGTGAACATCTACAGCGCACATATTTATAGAAATATAGGTCAACATTCGTAATTCGGAGCGCTTCATGCTTCAACCAAACAATAAACCGAGTAACGGTTCCACTCGTTGTGATAACTCAAAACTAGTAGATAGTAAATAGCGAGCACGTGTTTCTCGCAGTAAGTCATGAAAGCGAATGGATGAAATACTTCAGTTAGCATTCATTTGATTGGGTTACGCAGCCCGCTAGCACACGAGACCGCTGCAACTTTGTGGATCAGGAAGTGGCCGGCTCTTTGTGCTGACCGAGTACAAGTAGCCTACAAATACAGTAGAATGACACAAAAGTAACTCCGATAACGAGGAAACTTTTTAAACGAATTAAGTTACATGAGAGATAAGTCTTACCTGAGAGATATGTCATACGACGAAGCAGCGGCTTGTTCATGGTGTTTTCCGAACTTGACTGCCGCTCCCGCAGACCTACCGCCGCCGCTAGAACTGCCATCCCGGGTGAATATCTGGCTGCTACCGACCCGCACCGATGTCCCCTTGGTGGCAAAAACTCTGACACCGGTTCGCGACCGGCTCACCGATCCAGTGGGAAAACCACGGCAAGCGTTGCGAAATGCGCCAGATAATCTCATGGTTGTACGAGGAAGGCTCTAGCAGTGATATTGCGAACGTCCGGGAAGACACAGATGGCTACAGATGCATCTACACCCCAGGCAGTTGTGTGTAGCAAGCCACAATAAGCGTCAAGAAGCGGCGCTAGCGGAAGCGAGCAGGCGTGTTCAAATCGCTACTGCTTGCCTAGACACGAACACGCTATTTTTTGCCGATGATCTCCAGTAATTCACAAATGAATGTAGACTCAGGTCGGGATTTTCATTATAGAACATTTGGTTTTTAAAACATTACATTTAAATCTGGGAGAAGCCCAGGCTACAGGTCACACATTAAGGTGCATATATAGCTTACACCTCATGTAAAGATGATAATCATCCCATTAAAACTTTCAAAAAGTAGCCTAACTATTTGAATAATTTAAAAATCATTTGTGAGTCACTGGAAATATTTGAATGCCAATCTGCAAGCAGTCTCACGGTTCCAGTTTAATTTTTTTTTTGAAATGTTAAACTGAATTGAAATACATTCGACTGGGCTACCGAAAACCGGATTCAGACTATTGTTATACAGATACGTTCAAATACCATTTTGGGATTTGCATACATTCCATTTTGTGAGATCAGTTTTTCTAGCCTAATTGTACAACTGTGTGGCTAAGTATGGTTTTCATAAACAATTTGTCGATCTAAAACGAGAAGAGCGAAATAATGGAATGCCAACACGGTTGGAAATGCATCTCCTGTAATACTGAGTCGATAAACTTGATCCAAACGTTTAAAGATAAATCTGTGTCCTGTAATGACCCCAGTCTAATAAAAACCACCGGGTACCGTCACTGTAATGATGTAAATTGGTGAACTGCGTTCTCCAATCTCGGTCTGATCACGGTCGGATCATGTGCCAATCGGTCCCTCTCTCCATCTCTGATATCTGAAGAAGCAAGCCCAGTCACATTAATGTATGATCACATTCGTGCACATGAATTCATTTAAATAACAAAATTATCCAAATCATCACCGGACATTTGAGCATGGTGTGCCGGGGTTTCTCGTTGTTCAGCACTTTAAAAAGTTGTCTAAACAACTCAAATCTCCTATTTTGAGTCTATACTAGTTGTGATTTTGGTCACAGTTTGAATTAAACGTTAACTCAAAATTGAAACAACAGACCGGGAGCCACAAGACACCAGCAACCACACACCAGGAGCAGCAGAATCCTAAGCAGGAACACTACCCCTGTGTCTGGGTAGGACTTAACTCAAAAGGGGCCTCTAAAGAAAATTATGCCTCCAATAGTTTAGAGTGGGTCCCAACTACAGGCTCATCAATGGCGGGACTCCTAAATCCCTGGGGATGCTGGAGAAAATGTTGACCAGCAGGGGCAGCAAACTCACCACCATGTTACAATATAAGACCAATGTATCTCTTTTCATCTGTTACATGAAATACATGAATACTGTAAAATTTACGGTGACTTGCTGGCAGTAATTAGCTTGTAAGTTACTTTAATACATATCGCAGAATGCTTACTCTAATTGTTATTACAGAAATAATTTCAGTAATGTAATTGTTATTACTGTAAAGATACTGCGAAATGTAGGTCTTGGGTTATTACCATATTTTAAAATATATAAATATGTCTCAGTTGATCTGTTCGGGTCGAGATTTATGCTCGCTAGTAGAAATCCTAAACACATTCTTATTTTACCTATAGGCCTATATAAAATGTACGGACATTTATTTTATTTATTTATTTCAAAATGACCGGACTACTTCAAATTAATCTCACAACTTCAGTTTTCCGGATACAGTGACTCGTTAATACCAGTCCGCGCGAAACTAAAAAAATCCTGCCATAACGGCAGTCCACTGACTTGACTGGTCGCGCGAGGTGCGCCGAAACCACTTCGACCTCATTCCAGAGTGACGCTGTTATCAGGTAAGGCAATGCAGGTTCAGATCTAAACATAGTCCTGTTTTTCCGTGCCGATGACATTCTTTTGACTCTATCCTCACCTGTCAGGTTGACAGGTCCGCAGTCACGGAGTAAGCGAATGAGGAGAATGGCATCGGACTTCGGATTCTGAAGAGCAACTGTTGATTTCAGAGATTCAGGTATCGTTTCATTTCCTTACCGTGCTGTGTTTTAACGTTACTAATATAAACTCATTCAATGTCAATGTGTATAGCAACCTCTCAGCTTTGACAGTGAATGGCAGCGATTTAATCATGGTCGTGTGTATCTGAGGTCGATTTGCAGTGAAAACTCAGTTCTCTCGCTGATTATATATGGCATGAAATATTGTCCACTACATCGGGCATTTTAATATTTTGTTCGCTTTGAAGGAAAGTGGCCGTTAAGTTTTGACGAACATATGAACATCATGCAGCCGTTTGTTATACAGCCGCTGGTAATCAAAAAGTTAGAATTCGCCTTCGTATTAATTTTTATTTGCGAATAAAATGTAATTTCTTTCACACTCTTGTGTCCTATAATGACGACGAAAACAAACTGCGCAAAAGGAAGGAAGTTCTCTATCAAACCAGCTCTGCAAACCTGTTTTCTGAGACTGTGACGGTACTCGTCAAACATGAAGGAATTCAGGAATTCGTTAGGCAATGCTACGCTGTTTATTTCTCTCGCTTGTTGTTATTCCCACGATAGTTTCCTCTTTTGTTTTATGCATTTAAAACAACGACAGCAACATCAGATTTTTTGGGAAAGGTTATGCTGCGTAAAATATATCTATTAATAATAATATTTCGAAATATGGATGAGAATACCAGAGCGCGAAAGCTGAATAATGAAGTATAATGCTGGAGTGTGGTTTTACACCAGGGAGCTCTCACATAAGCCTTTGAAAGCCGTGCTGTCTGTTGGTTTTAGCTCTTACGTGCTTCATTTAAAAGCACTGACATGGCCAAAGAGTCCACACACCTAGCTTCATTAGTGCTTCATTGGAACCCCAGACTTGGGTACGGAGTCCACGAACGTAGTTTCCAAGTTATAGAATGAAATAGCAGCAGACACCACAGCATTGTTTTTTTGTTTTTTGTTTTTTTGAGTAGTAGTGCTGGTCTAAGATCAGGTTACCCTAGTCCATAGGTGTAGATTTTGAGGGGGGTGCAGGGGGATACGTCCCCCTCAATATTTAGAACACATGCATTTGTCCGCCCCTATAAAAGCATGAAAGAAGCATTTCCACCATAAATTGATGCAGAAAAGGCACAAATTGGTGCGTAAAAAATCACCAGAATGCAGGAAATGAAGTGTTTGAGGAGGACCCCCAGGAGGACCCCCAGCTTAATGTGTCCCCCCCAATGTTGGAACAAAACCTACGCCACTGCACCACAGCATTGTTTTTTTGAGTAGGAGTACTGATCTAGCATCAGGTTTCCCTAAGTTTACATCCCAAACTCATCCATTGTGAGCTAAAACCCTGAACTGATCCTGGATCAGCGTCTCGTGCTTTGAGATGCTCTGTCAGTGCAGGCGCAGCGATTTTAGAGGGTTGCGGTGTTTGCACGCCTTTTGTTCCCAAAGTGGAATGTTGCACGGCGAGGTGACTTAGGGACCTAAACCGCACTAAAAAGGAGCATTTACCAGGTGTTCACAAACCCAAAAGCCTGCCGTGTGTGGCATGTGTCAATGTTGGAAACTGCAGTTCTGTGTAGGAAACGGACATGATTTCGAGTTGTTCTTGTCCTGACACTTGCCATAAATTACTGGACATGGCTGTTCAAGTCTTGGAACACGCCGTGAAATTTAAGTGCGGGCAGAGTCCACAAATTTGAGAAATGCATAAAAATCCCCTGATCTCAGACTTGGACCGAGATTGTGCCAAAGTTTTTGCAAATACGCGTTTTAGCACGGGGAAGCTACTGCTACACCCCAGTTTTCACTGAAATTTAACAGGTGGGATATGTTCGATTCCCGGGTAGGGCACTGCCGTTGTACCCTTGAGCAAGGTACTTAACCGAAATTGCTTCAGTATATATCTAGCTGTATAAAATGGATACAATGTAAAATTCTATGTAAAAGTTGTGTAAGTCGCTCTGGATAAGAGCGTCTGCTAAATGCCTGTAATGTAATGTAATGTAATGTAATATGTTCCAAAAAAATTCCAAATGTTTCATGCGGTGCTTCCTTTCCTCTTCCAGACATGAGGGATCGAATGAGCAACCTGCAGGACGTGCCCGAAGATGATGAGCACGGGACGTCCGATGGGCAGGGGACCTCCAAAGGGGTCGGGGCGTCCAACGGGATCGGGACGTCCAAAGGAGTCGGGGCATCCAATGGGGTTGGGATGTCCAAAGGGGTCGGGACGTCCAAAGGGGTCGAGGCATCCAACGGTGTGGTACAGGCCCAGCCCACGTCCGAAACGTTCAGCACCGTGGACCTGGAGGACATCCCCCAGCAGGCGGTGGTGTTCGACAACGACGGGACCCTGGACGGCGTCTTCGACGAGGCCCAGACCGTTCGGCGGGAGATCCAGCTGATCCGCCTGGACGTCGTCAAGCTGAAGGACCACAACGCGCGCATGCTGACCGAGGTGGGCGACACGCCCGCCCTAAAGAAGGACTCCAACGCCATCGCCGGGGAGATCAAGTCGCGGGGCGAGGCCGTGCTGACGCGCCTGCAGAAGATGGACGCCCACGTCAAGGAGCTGGAGGCCAAGCACGGCGGCAACGCGGCGGTGGTGCGGGTGGCCCGCACGCAGTACATGTGCCTGAGCAACGAGTTCCGCGACGTCATGTTCGACTACAACGAGACGGAGATGTCCTACAGGGAGAGCTGCAAGAACCGGCTGCAGCGGCAGCTGGAGATCGTGGGCCGCGAGGTGACGGGCGAGGAGATCGAGGAGATGATCGAGAGCGGCGAGTGGAACGTGTTCAACGACAACGTCCTGACGGAGGGCAAGACCTCGCGCTCCGCCCTGGACCAGATCGAGAGCCGCCACAAGGAGCTCCTGGACCTGGAGAGCCGCATCCAGAGCATCCACGAGCTCTTCCTGGACGTGGCCATGCTGGTGGAGGAGCAGGGCCCCATGATGAACACCATCCAGGCCAACATCCACAGCACGGACGCGGACATCCAGGAGTGCATGGTCAAGCTGGAGAGGGCCAAGAGGTACGACAAGAACAACCCCTTCAAGAAGATGTTCTGCGGCTGCTTCCCCTGCTACAAATGAGCCGATTGGCTTTTGCAAAAGACTGAATTAAATGAGCTTTTGCATTGAGACTCACCATTGCAGGCCAAAATGCTTCGGCTTGTGACTTTTAAAGCTGTCTGACCATCGACTGACAAAGGGAAATGTAAATGATTTCTTACAAGTTTAATTTTAGCTGCTCAGAGACAAAACTGATTGCCACAAAATTTTCAGTGAAAACCCTGTAATCATGATTTAACCCATACGCTACACCAGATGCTTGAAATGAACATCTGATACATGTCAACATCTTAAAATGACGTCATTGTGGTATTGCATATTAATTTTAAATGAATCATTATCAGTCCACAAAAAAAAGGCTACAGCAATTCATAGTTTTGTACCGATCTACCAAACTGTTAAGCCTGCTTTGAGAAGACTGTATGTAATTCACTAAATATTCACAATATGAAAAACAGGAATTAACATACAAATTCATGAATGACATCGGTGATAACCAGAGTTACAATCTCAGTTTTTTCTCTCTCGTAAAAGCTTGTCTGAATCTAAGAACAGTCTTTGATCCAGAGGGTGATATCTTTTGTAAATGTAAACACAAGACACACCTGTTACTTTGCAGTCATCTGATCCAAAGTATTTTTTTCTGTTACGACATGTTTTTAGCATTTTCTCCCACAGCTTCCTTTTGCTCAAATCTGCCTATTTCAAACAGAGTCGAAAGTTTGTCCGCGGACCATGGACCAGTCATTTTGCTCTGTTTCAACGGCGTAGGGTTTTTTTTGGGTTTGCAGAGTTGACACACAAACAGAACTAACATGGATGAGTGGCGAGGCTGTTTGGAGTTTTTTGAAAGACATAGTCTGCCACCCATGAGCTTCACTATGTCATCGCAACTTTTAGTGTGCGAGTTCCTGTCATACCTGTTGCACAGCATGTGACGTTTTCAGGGGACTAGAAAGCATGTCATGTGACATGAGACAGGAAGTTTACTGTATGCTTATTATGTCTGGAAACTTCCAGAATTGCGTGTTGAACACTATAATAAAGTGAATGGCTGAAATGAAATATCCACACAAAAATGTTTTGACACAAATGCTTTTTTTTTTTTTTTTTGCTATTCTGTGTATCAAGTATGATTCATTTTTTAAAAATTAAAAATAGTATGTGATGTTTGAAACTGACTGGGGTGGGGTGGGGCAGGAGGGTTTTTATCAGTTTCTGAATTTTATGGTCTATGGCAAGATAAACCTGAACTCCAGGAGTGAAGTTGTCCGCCCCTGGGGGAAAAGCAGGTCAGGCAGGCTAATTTACTAAGCAATTCCGCAATTTTCGTAAGTTTCCATTTTTATACATTGCAGGAGCACCCGTGATGGTCCGCCCACAGTGACCCAATCACTCTGTCGAGGGAACAATGGTCACTGTGATGGTAAAGCAGGTGCTAAACTGCCGTCTGCTTAATCTTAACGTGCTACTGAGATGTAAATGAGACTTCACGAGACACCAGGGTCCATTGACCAGGCAAACCAGTCCCAGGGTGCTGGAACATTTAAGGACATTCAAAGTCCTTCGGCCAACATTCCTTACGTCAACATCCGTCCATCCCCATTTCTTCAGAAAATTCTGGGGTTCACGAATCTTAATGTTGCAAGAATGACAGAACTTGTGCCACGAACCGGATGGAGACTTGTAAATGAGTCATTTCTTATCTTGAATCTGATATTTAAGTTAGGCAGTGACACTTAATTTATTTGTGTATTTAGGTGTGTATGCAGGTTGAAAAATAGCATGAATTAAATATTTGTACAATAAAGAATGCACTTATCGAAGACCAAGGCTACATGATTTCAGAAACCGTAATTGATCAAGATTGGTTGTCATAAAAGCCCTGTCCCTGATCTCAGGGACCTCTCGTGGGGAAATTATCATCCATTGCCGTCACAGGCCAGTACAACACCAGCGTGTGACCCTTGTCAGCATCCGTCAAAACATGGCCTAGCAACCCCTTATATAGTTGATACGGGTCACATGTGTTACGAATTATTGTTAGTAAGCCAGGCGTGTCGTTACCCTTAACCAATGCGTCAAAGCGAAGTTCGAGTCCTTTACCGGCTTGCCGCCGCACTCCACGCCTTTGACTTATGTTGCGTGTTAAAAATGCTCGCGTTTGATGTGACCCGGGAAAAGTGTCCTTCCGTCATAGATTACCATCGGTTTAGCAGCTGTGGTGAGCTCCACCCCGGACTCGTCCAGGAGCTGTAACTTCCTTCTGGCGACAATATTTTTTGTTAGAAGCTAAGAAAAACAAAACGGTCTGTCTCGTCTTAAATGTACATGAGTGCACCACGTTCCCTGAGTTAAGGTAAAGTATTATTTTGAGTTTTTTTTTTGGTCATTTTAATTATCAGTGTTTCAGCCTACCTGATTTCACCGCGGTTTTAATTTTTGTGATACCGAGAAAGTATAAATGTTAACTTCAGGCAGGTGATGTGCTTGCGTTTCCTCCACTGAATAACTTAAGACTTAAAAACATCTTCCCGGGGTCGCTTGGTTACCTAGGTCTATTTAATTGATAAATACATAATATGGCCCCGAACCATTGAGAAGCATTTTCTTGTGCATCTTGTACATCGCGTTACAGTGCAGCCTCAATTTATGACGTTGCTTAATTTATGAACTTGCATTTATGATTATTAGTATAAACTGGGTTAGGCACAGAATTCGGCGACAGGTTGTTTCTGTTCCTCGCGCTGTCCTTGTGAGGATACGGGGACAGTATACTTCATGATGTCCTAGTCAATCTGGCGCTGTAATGTTCAGTGCTGAGTAAGCGTGGACATCTCTGTTCAAAAAGTAATGGCAGCTGCTTGGAAAAAGTTGACCCAACTGGGTCCTGGTTAGCTATTTTGCTAGAGCTGATTGGATCGATAATAGGCCTGTCAATTAAATTGTGGGTGGGCTAATGTGTCCAACAACAGCACGTGAAACATGAGGTGCGCATTTAACCACCTGTCCAGTATTACCAGAGCCCAGAAGGATTTTGGTCTGAAAACACAGTCCGTTTCTGATCTTATGTATGAAGTGGAAATTGGATAACGCAACTACACAATCTTTTGTTTGCCCCTTAGTGTCAAACATCTGGTTCTGAAAGATATTTTTCATTAAATCTTAATTCAGCTTGGAAAAAATTGCTGGTAAATGGGTGGAGCGATTGATTTTAAGGTGTAAGATCACATCTGTGGTTAGAATGATCTTCACTGAACATTCTAATGCTGATGTCACAATCACCACTGGAGAAGACGTGATTCTTAGGGCTTCAGGTGGGATGAGAGACAGGCTCGGCGACCTGTGGGCGGTCGCTAAGGACTCCGGCGAGGACGAGTTCGAGTTCAATGGCGGCGTGAACGGGAAGGAGCTGGACCCCCTGGGCGCGGCGTTCGACGAGGGCCGCGCCATGGACGGGGTCTTCCAGGAAGTGCAGTCATTGCGGCAGGAAATCGCCCTCCTCAGGATGGACGTGAAGAGGCTGGGGACGCAGAACACGCGCTTCCTCATCTCTGTCCGCCGCATCAGGTTTGAATAAAGTTTTTATTTTTGAAATAACTCTTCAAAGGGATCGACACGGTGAACTACAGAAGATTTTTTTTTTTCCGGGTTGAATTCTGTCAGGAGGGCAATGGGGAGCACGGGTGACAATTGGTTTTGAGGTAAATTCCGCACTGACGACAGGAAGTATCGATGCCTGCATGTAGGGTTTTGTTTCCACTAATCACCCTGGCTCAACTGGCGACTACCCCTGAGGTCGTGTACTGTCTCATCAGCGCCATCAAGCGCGACGCCAACTCCATCGCACGGGACATCCGGGCGCGGGGCGAGTCGGTCTACGCCCGGCTGCGGGCGCTGGAGGCGCGGCGGCGCGGGCTGGAGGAGCGGTGCGGGGCGGACTCGGCGCTGGCGCGGATCGCGCGCTCACAGCACGTCGCCGTCGCCCGCGCCTTCCGTGACGCCATGGCGGAGTACAGCCGCGCCGAGGCGGACCAGCGCGAGCACTGCAAGGCCCGCATCCGGCGGCAGGCGGCCATCGCGGGCCGGCCCCTGACGGGCGAGCAGGTCGAGGAGATGATCGAGACGGGCCGCTGGGACGTCCTGGGCGGGGACGGGGGCGTGGTGACGGAAGGGCGGGGCTCGCGAGCGGCCCTGGCCGAGATCGGGCGGCGCCGACGCGAGCTCCTGGACCTGGAGGCGCGGGTGCGGGAGATCCACGGCCTGTTCCTGCAGATGGCCCTGCTGGTGGAGGAGCAGAGCTGCGCCCTGGAGAGCATCGAGGCCAACGTCTGCTCCACCCAGAACCACGTGGGCAAGGCCAGGGCCTGCGTCAAGAGGGCCGTCCGGTGCAGGAGGAGGAACCCCTGCAGGAGGCTGTTCTGCTGCTGTTTGAACCGGTAGAGTGAGTGTGAGTGTGAGTGAGTGAGTGTGAGTGAGTGTGAGTGAGTGTGAGTGAGTGTGAGTGAGTGTGAGTGAGTGTGAGTGTGTGTGAGTGTGTGTGAGAGTGTGTGAGTGTGTGTGTGAGTGTGTGAGTGTATGAAAGGGGTGAATGTCGCTGGACAAAGGCTGCAGGACTGTCCATGCGACCAATAACCTTCTCCAAGTTCGTTCAACCTCATGAACAGAACCACTGCAGTACAGTATGTGTCTTGAGTTCATTTCAGTTTTTAGCACAATTTTAAATGCAGACGTGTTGAGTCTGCATTGTTGGAGCACTTTCTTTTTTCTTTTTTTTTTGTGCTTCCTTTTCATTTTGTATGATAATGAAATGCACTCAGATTTAAAGTGGTTGCATGCCATTTACATCCTGCAGCAGTCTCACAATGTCCATTTCACAGGGTATTATGTCATGAAGTAGGAAGATGAAAGGGCTGTTCCTTCTGAATGCTAGGAAGCTCTGACCTTCTCCGATTAAGAGTGCTGTATTATGAGATCTATTATGTGAATCTGTAATATATTAGTGTGTAGTTAAAATATAAGCTGGATGTTTTAATGTTGTAAATGGGTAATAAAATATCTTTTTATACTCTACCTGCCCTTTTGTTAGAAGTGCATCTCATTCTTGTAAGGCCCTGATATTCTAGCCGTAACAAAAATAGGTGTATAGAATCCATCTCGGATGAGACCTGGGGTACACCTTGTAAATCAGGGTCTTCAAATCTCCGCTCTTGGAGAGCCATGAAGGCTGTTGGCTTTGTTGTGATGGAGTACTAAAAATGCTTCATTTAAAGCTGATGATTACTTGCCATAGGTGGATTCTTTCGGCCTAAATCGGTTGCTGATTTTTTAAAATGAAACTTAAAACCAGGAAGTTACCGTGTCTCTCCGGGACCACGGGCGTGCAACAATGTTGGCGCGATTTGTGCATCTGTGTCATTGCACAAATGGTAAAGCTAAGGCTCGTGAAGGTGGTTTTTGCCTGTAGTTCCTGATTTGTGTTTCTACAGCAGCATACGTTTTATTTACCTCTTATTCTGTCAGGGTTCATGGCATTTTCAATGCTCATTTACTGCTGTGCCTTTCAAAAGTATGGTTGAGCTTCCACACACTTTCAAAAGTAAGCTTGAGCCAGCCCTGGCCACACCACTCACACCTCCTGCTGAAGACCCTAGTTCACAAAGTCCCCGACAAGGCATGCGCCTGCCTCGGGCACCAGACTCTGCGAAACTGAGGACTGCTGTTGGTCACATCTGCAACGAGGCTGTTGCTACGTTAATTAAATTAAATTAATGAATTTATTTATTTGTTTATTTAGAGGGGGAACAGTGTAGCAGTGGCTATCCAAACTAGCTAACTAGCTAGCCACCAAATGGCTAATTGTGTGTGGTTTCACGTCATGTTTGGATTTGCATTGTGACATCACACTAATATCGACCACACGGCTGTGGCAGAGGTTCGAAACACCGCCTACTGCATACTGTATACTACATACTACATTTTGGTCAAATCAGTGTATACTACTAGTATAGTAGGCAGTTTCGAATACAGTGCGCGCGCGTGTCTGTGTGAGGTAGTGGTGCTCAACCGAACTCTATGGTGCACTCTTTGCCAAGCGCATTCATTTTAGCGGCATGTTCGGGTCTAATAAGTTGCTCATTAACAGCTGCTTAATAAAGAAGCAGTGTGTATTATCCCAGATCAGCCTGGTCTCTCAGTGCAGTCGATCGCTAAAAGTTATAAAGATTCATAGCTTGGTTAAATTACTATTATTCAGTATATCTTTAGCTATTGCTTCGTCAGTTGCTAATCGCAAAAGCCCGCTTGCTATCTTAGCTAACTAGCTAGCTATATTTTGGAGAATCGGGTTTGTACACTTTCTTTCTTACGAAGGCTTTTGAAGCACTTCATATTGGCTAACCAGCTCATGAATGGGTATTTATTTTGCCATAAGTCGTTGTTTTGTCCAGTAACATTACAACTGGTATATGTGTGCTAGCTAACCACGCGGTTTTGTACGCGATAACCGTCTTAGCCAATTGCAATTTTACTAACCTCCGGTAGGGTATCGTAGGGGGTTTTAGAAATAATTTGCGTCACTTTTTTTCTTTTTCATTTTTCTTTTTCCCGGAAATACATATGTAAATAGAAATTGTGTCCTATATTTTTAGATGTATTTTACTATTTGTGGGTACGAACTTTGTCGTATGTACCAGGATGGCCGAGTGGTTAAGGCGTTGGACTTAAGATCCAATGGACGTATGTCCGCGTGGGTTCGAACCCCACTCCTGGTAATCTGTTTTGTTCAATACCCCTTGATTTCTAATTGCTCATACACTATTTAAAAAACTGTCATTCGTTGGCTGATACAATTGTTTCAAATATCATAGCGCTGCCTGTTATTTACCTAACCAATTACACGAGCAGAGACGCATTCCAGCTAGCCTATAGACTGGATAATAATTGGAAAAGACTAAAATTAAGTTTTTTTTGTTTTTTTTTCTATCTATCCACAAAAGTTAGCGTGTTTTGTCTTATCAGTAACTTCATCAGACTTTCGCTTTACTGTCATGATGTTATACAGAACCTTCTCCTGGTGAATAAGTGTTACTACATCAAGACACAACTAGCACACAGTAGCTACTTCAAACGTAAATAGGGGTCATGATGTTTTGGAGGATTATTCAGCACAAATTTAAAATAGAAAAGGAAATGAAAATGGGTCATTATTCAACCCAAAATTATAATCGAAAAAGAAAATTAAAAACTTTTTTTTTCATTTTCTTTTCTTTCATGTTAACTTATTCAAAACAAATGCACTATATATATTAGCCGTAGATATGGAAACATCAGTCTCGAAAATAAACAATTTTTATTTTTATTAAAAATGCTTGATTTTTTAAAATCTAAGATGATATCATTGTTACAGCCTCTGAAATAAGATTCATACATTCTGTCCCGTACAAGTCCAAGCTTCCAACTTTAGAGGGCATTTCTCATATTAACCACAAGGTGGCGCGTGAACACTGTTTATTAGAACGAAATCTTGCTTACGCGCAGCAGGCCTAAGTTTCACTCAGAACGAAAACAAAAAGCTGTACTGGGGTTTGCACCATACGGGTCACGCATACCTGTACAGTCAATTTTTCTTTGCCACAGTTTATACAAGCCATGCTTCAAGAAGACATACATCTTATGATTTCTTGACAATTGCTTTATTTTGTCTCGTAGACAATTGCGTCATACACAAATAGTATATACCGCCATCTCACAAGGCAATAAATGTTTACACAATCAAAGAAACATAACAATACTGCTATTGTGCCTGAACCTTAGACTCTGTTGGGACACCTATGTCTCTCTTTTAAATGAGCACACACACAAACAGTGCAACTGAATCCAGACAAGCCATCACACTGTCTTGGCTTTTGCAGTTGAGACCTCTCTACCTACGTTGGGCTTGTTTTCAGTGGCTCGTCGGCCTTGATGTCTATTGGCCAGCTGAGACGAAGCTTGACATTCCTATCTTTGTGAAGACCTTCCCCTCTCGGCTTACCTGCGCAGTCATCCGACACCTGGGCGAGCGCACAGTGGAGCACTAATTTGTGAAAATCAAACCCTTTCTTTGTCCCGCATGAGGACGCGCGCACAAAGAGAGGTGTGAGCCGAGAACTTGGGCGAAAATATTTTTCCGCCCTCACGAGGAAGATAAATGGCTCAGTGCTGTGAAAATCCGTCAGGGGCAAATTATGGATTTTTCTCTTCTCATTTAAATTTAAAAATAAAATGGAAAATTACACAAAAACCTCTGAATATTTTATTATCGATTTGTCACCTATCATGTTTTGTCTGTTTAAATGTTTTTCCAAATTTGGCATTATGAATTTATATAATTAATGGGATTCAAATTAACTTCCGTGTGACGTGTACAACTTTAACAGTCTATGTCTGCTGCGTGGAATAGGTATATTGATTTACCTGAATCCGTGGAAGTTGGTTAGCTGCACCATTAAGTACAATATTATGTATAAAGAATAAAATGTGGGACACTCGCGCACACACCTTGCTAGGCGGCAGGGCGAGCACTGCATAGCCACATAACTCGTCAGAACATCCACCCAGTCCTGAACTTCCAGGCTATGGTTTTGATTCTGGAAATAACGTTAGGGTGTAGCTTATAGGTTGGGCCGTCACTCGGTAAAGCATTTTACTGTTTTGTGACGTGTTGCTAATATGATCACAGAAATTACTATACAGAAAGTACAAGAAGAAACCGGGAATGTAATGGCTGTATAGAATCCCAAAAACTGGAAAACTGGAATCAGGATGAATTTGTGATGTAGATAGGCTACATTACACACAATTTATAATTTTCCGGAGAGACTAAATTACAGTACTACAGTAGGTCCGGAATACAAACAAGCAATATGATTTTTTTAGAGCAGTGATATACTACGACTTTCCGTGGAGCGGGTGACTGATCCAAGTTTTTTTTTTCCAGCGCCAGGGGACCACTCTTCTGCTGGGGTGCGCTGTCACGTGACAGCGACCGCGCCATGTTTCCATCTCCAGCGTTATAACTTTGCGGGCGGCCAGGAAAAAAGGTAGCGATAGGAACAAAGTTCGGGACGAACTTGCCGAATGGGAGCAGTTCTTCTCCCGCAGAAACAAAGTAACAAATATCCAACTCGCGAAACGTTTCCGGAACACATTTGGAATATAAAGAACTATAGCGTGGACCATAAAATCCAAAGAGCACTAAAAAAATTCTTAGATTCTCTTACATTTCTGGTTGGGGACACAACTGTTGAATGCTGAAAGCTGGAAGAATCTCTGCTATTCTACGCATAGGTTTGTGTGAGGCTAACTTTCAGAATGCCTTAAGGTCCAAGGTTTGATTATAAGCAGGCGTCTTGTCAATATACAATTTCCATAATCGAAAGTTTTTTAAAAGTCCGTCTTTCGACACACTTTGAAGTGGCTTCACGCTGGTGGTTTTGGACTGGGTGACAGCATTAAAGGTGAGTAGTTTAGCCCGTAGGCTGGTTTTGGGCAAACTGTGATCATTTGCACTAATGCGGTCAATTTCGCCTATAACAAATCGGTGTGGTGTTTTTTTTTTTACCTTGCTAAATATTTGAGGAGGCATTTTTCCTTCTGTTACTAAAACGTATTAACGTTTACGTTTACAAGCTGTTTCATAGGCTATGGGCTACTTTATTTGGTTAGCCTAACTATTTAAGCGATAGCCTGTGCAACTGATTCTTATCATTTGATCAGTAAATGCTACAATAGTCTCGCACAGGTTTATTTTACGTTATACCGAGAAGGAGAAATGCATTGCTTCCTTAAAACATTTTTGTCGCTTGGCTTTGTTTGCAATAATGCTAGCTCGTTAGCGACTGCTCCGTTATGGCTATGGTCTGCCTCGAATTGGCCACATTTTACATTTGTTGCGTTGTTAATCTGATCAGATTAAAATTACACAGGAGTATTGGCGTGGAAAACCAAGATTAAAGTCAAGATAATGGACGTGCAGTAGAATAGACAGATTTCGAAAACCTAATTCAGGCGACAAACTATTAGTTTAGGTAACAATCGTAAATTGTTTTTTGACAGCTACAGGCTATTTCAATTGACACAATTTACGATCATATTTCGGATTGCCTTCCAACTTGAATTGGTTGTCTCGTACTCTTTTGTAAAATTCATTTTCTTTCAAATTAGCGTGGCATTATTACGGAACTGAAACGGAGAATAAACGTTTGTTAAACGTTTGACTTTTCTGATTTGTAGTTGTAATCAATATGTATCTTGCATTACGAAGTGTGGTAAATTTGAGAATCCCTCGGTGTGTTGAGTTTCGGGACAATCAGAGGTCGAAGTCAGTTTTAAAGTCCGTAATCGAGTCTTGTTCAACTGTTTACAACAATCTAACAAACAGCTAAGTTGTTAAATTCATCTATTGTTGGATTCCGTTTTCATAAACAACAGAGTGTTTGGCTTGCTGTAGATACTCAGACAATACGTTTCTGTTGTTATACATTTTAGTTTGTTTTGTAATCTATCTCAGCAGAGTAGCTATACTGCAGGGATTTTTCCCCCACCACACAGATTACACTGTTCCCTTAATTCCTGAACTGAACGATAGGCCCTGGTCATTGGCCTGCATCGTTGTCTGACCTCAGTCACTTTTACCCCTGCAGGTTGGACTAGGCTGACACTTGTCAAGAACAGGATTGTTTAAGAAAAAAAAGTGAGGCTTCTGATTGGTCAACAGCCCAGAACCCCGCCCATAAGCGATTTTACAGCCAACATTAGCACCTAGGGTACAATCAATCACAGTTGATTTCTGCCCATAGCAGAATTATTTCAGAAGTTATCTGGATCTGGGCAAAAATGTCAAATGTGTTGACATAAAAGGACATCGGTCGACAAGTGTGTGAGTTATGCTTTTTAACAGCCTCAGTCTCTCCTCTGAAAGTCTGGGGTGCTCTTCAGGAAACCAGAATGTCCACATTGTGTGAGACGCGATAGAATACCGGTGTGGCCAAAGGCGACTTTTTAGACTTTTGTTGGTTTTCGCCACGACACGTCTGTAGAACGGTGTTCAGGAAGGTGTCTGGAGGGGGTAGAAAGTTCTGGAATGGGTTGTTTATGGCCTTCAGCCGCTGGTGATAGGATCTGTCGTTCTGAGCTGCTCCAACACCTCCGTCCTCAAGGGCATCTGATTTTCCCCCCACTATCCACGTTCTCTTTAAAGGTTTGCATCTTTCTTTCTTCTATCTGTTTAGTACAGTGATTCCCGACACTGTTCCTGCAGGTCTACTGTCCTGTAAGTTTTCATTTCGACCGTAGTTTGGCACGCCTGATTTGACGAATTAGTTCAGTGTATTTCTTCACACTTGTCATTTTTGTCGAAAGACAAAACCACGTGTAGTGCAGAAGTCATGGAATTAAAGAACATTAAAGCGTCTTTTGAACGTGAACCCGTTACATTTACACATACAATGCAGGCTGAGTGCTTTATGATGATAATAAATGTAATCAAAATTCCATTCCCGGAAAAAACTATGTGCCGGTTACTTCCTACGCTCACCGAACTTGTTCTAGTGAAACAGACTCTTTCGTTTGTTTATTTGATTGTTGATACTGTATGCAGGCCCATGCTTTTCAACGAAAAAGAAATTTACGGACTTTTCGATTTACCTCCACTTTGCCTATAACTAATCCTCCTTTAAATTCCTTTCAGGTGCTACAGGAGGAGCCGTATTTCTGAAGGCGTTTGTTAAATAGCAATAAACAAGGATTACAGTTTTAATTTTTTTAAAAACCCAAGACCCCAGAGGACATGGCGAAAGTGGGCTCACCAACTGACACCCCGGAGGGGGCGGCCGACAACGAATTCAGCGACATCATCAGGTGGCGATCGGGTAAGTCGGACCGCGCGGCCTGGCAGCGCAGTGACGCACGCCCCTGCAGGACGTTCTTAGCAGGCCGTGAGCAAAGGACTCTGGGAGAGGTCAGGGGTCAATAGATTTGCGTAGACTGCATTGCTGCGCTGTAATACGACCAATGGTTACCACAGACGTGTGTAGCGTACGGAATCTGCTGCGATGCGAAGGCCTTGCAGGCCCACAGGAAGTACTGAGCCATGGGCTGGCGGTTCAGGAGGAAGTGAGATCCAGTGGGGGTGTTGTGGGGGAGCAGTGGTGAGGTACAGGATTGGCACGTTTTGGGCTGCGTTCCCAGGCCCCTTCGTTCCTCTGCCGCTCCAGGACAGGTGTGAAACATCCCCCCCATCCCCCCCCCCCCCCCCCCGAACCCCAGCGGCGCCCCCCCCAGGGTCACGGTGGCAGGGCAGCTCTTGCGTTTGACCCCTAGCCGAGGGCTCGGGTTTCAAAATGGCGTCCCGTAACCGAGGCGCGGTGACGGACAGGGGCTCCCGTCGCCGGGTCACGGCAACCGGTCGGCAACCGGATCCGTCCCGCCGGCGAAGGAGCGCTATCGTCGCTGTCCCACAAAGACGACAAAGAATCGCCCGGCGGTGCGTTGCCATCGTCGCCGTGTGGACGCCGCGCGCAGGGGGGGGGAGGTGGGGGGGGTGTCACGTGTCCTTAAAGTGCAGCTTTACTGCGTGCGGCACGTCGGCCATTTTCTGCGTGACAACATTCGTTTTCAGCAAACCTTATCATCCAGCTGTCCAGGAGAAGTCTCGTCTGTGCTTTCTGCTGTGCGGATTCCTGTTGTCAGATTCCTGTCTCTTAATAAGCTTGGCACACAGTTAGCCCCCCTGTCCCAACCTTTTTATTTTGTGAGTGTCAACAGCAAACGTTGGCTGCGGAATTTCGCCTGGCCCTCACCTATAAACGAACCTCCTGTTCCTGCCTGGCAAGGTGTTTGGTTTTTGTGTTGCGGGGGCAGTTATGCGCCTGTTCTGAAGCTGGCGCGGGTGCGTTTAGTCCTGTTTGCCCTGGCAGCGGCCTGGGCCATGATGGTGAGAGTTCTATTACCCCCCTACTCCCCCCCCCCCCCCCCCCCCCCGAGTCACCTAACGTGGCACCGGTTGCGTGACGATAACCTGTGGATGTGTGCGTGCGGAACAGCTGTGCGCTTACTGGCGCTGTGTGTCCCGGTGGTCTACGGTTTAGGGGCGAGGAGAGGAGGGGGGCGGGGCCTCATCGCTCGCTTGCTGGAGGAGCTGGCGAATCGCGGGGCCAGGAATTCCACCTCCGAACTCTCTCTGATTTACAACGCGTGCCGACGGGACCACAATGCTTTTCTTATAAGGGTTCCCGTCGCTAAGCAACGCTAAAAGTAATGTTTTCTTCTACGGGTTGGAGGGGAAATTTTTTGCACATAACTGTGCCAGCTGCTGAAACAGCGGAAGAAATATCGCCGAGCTGAATTAATTCTTTCTTACCTACTGCTTTTGTTTGTTTTTACAACGCGCTAAAAAAAGGACGAAAAAGAGGAAGAAGATGGCTTGATTACTGAACACATTCAGGGTCCTCATCTCAGACTGTAAGTCCAGATATCAGCTAAACACAAGAAGAAATGAGTTTAGTGTAGGAAAGGAGGGCATTCTTTATTATCTCTGCGCTGTCTGAACCCTGACTTCATCAGCAGCAGACGGGGAAATAATAATTAACTCGAAGGGTACACCACGCTCAGCTCTTAGCTGTGGGCTGGAGGGGGAACGTGCCCCTGTTCGTATGGGAAAGGGTCTGAGTGTGTGTACATAAAGGCCTGCTTAAAAAATAAAAATACTTCTGTGGGTTTCAGTGACCTCCCGACCTCATAAAAATGCAGTTGCGTTTGTCCTGTGAGGTGCATGGTGTGAAGAGTCAGTTTCCTTCCCTATGTTACTTTCGTTTTAGGTATATAATAATAATAATATTTTATTTATATAGCACTTTTCAGAAAAGACACCAAGTGCTTTACAAAGAAGCAAAAAAATATATATAAAATAAAAAAATACAAAATGAATTTAGTAGGAAGACAAGCAAAGAGGAATAACTGTTAAGAGAGAGAATTAAAACATAAAACAAGAATTAAAAATTCCTTCTGATGAAAGTATGTTTTAAGAAGCAATGTGACACGCTGAGTTTGCGGGCCTGATATCCTCAGGCAGGTTGTTCCAAAGCACCGGGGCCCTAACAGCGAAGGCCCACTGGTTCCCCGCTGGTTCCCCGCTGGTTTGCCGCTGGCGGCCCGCTCTACTCCCGCTGGTTCCCCGCTGGTTTGCCGCTGGCGGCCCGCTCTACTCCCGCTGGTTCCCCGCTGGTTCCACGCTGGTTCTCTGCTGGTCTCCTGCTGGTTCCCCGCAGGTAGCAGAGCGTGCAGGAGGGGTTGTGTAGGGGGACTGGGGTGAGAGTGACGGAGGGAAAGTCAGCCTCAGATAAAATACAGAGGTGAGATCCCATCTGACGGCTCTGGGTGAGGGATTATGGTAGGTGGGTTGGGGGGGGTGTTTTAACAGCTGAAGACCCCCCCCAGGGTGGTTGCGCTGGAGGGTTTCTTGTCTTTGATGCGTGGCTGGGGCTTCCGTCCGTAGCGGGGGGGCCAGTGACACAAACGCCTGGATGATGTAATAGTTGCGCTGTCCCAGGGGTGGCGTTGAAACACCCCCAGGGAAAAGCGGGGGCGGTGGGGGGGGTGGTGATGGGGGAGGGGGTTGGGGGGGGGGGGTGTCCTCCCCTACACTCAGGAGGGGGTCACCTCTCTGTTTCCCAACCTGTCACCTTGTCACAGGAAGCGGGCAGCTGCTTTTCACTGAAGTGACACGCAGGTTTTCTTCCGTCTTCGTTTGTCTTTGTGACTTCAGAAACGGCCTGTAATCACTTTAACTTTCCCTCTTAATAGAGTGAGAGAGAGAGAAGAAAAGAGAGAGAGAGAGGGAGGGAAGGGGGGAAGAGAGAGGGAGAAAGAAAGAGAGAGAGATAATGTGAGAGAGAGAGAGAGAGAGAGAGAGAGAGCTGCAGTCTTAATGACCCATTTCCATAACTCAAGACCATTAAAGGAAACTCGTTTAAAGATGCGCTCCATTAGCAGGCAGCTCACTGTGTTCTGGATCCTGGTGCTTTTCCTTCGCTGTCTCCCCCCCCCGACCCCCCCCCCCCCCCCCCCCAAACCGGGGTTCCCACGCTCCGGGGAAAATCGTAGAACGTTTCTCAAATTCAGAAAAAATAACTTTAAAAAATTTTGATTTTGACTGAGGCACTCTAAAATTGCGGAGTGTTTCGTGGAATGTTTTTTTTGGCACTTGCTGAGAGAAGCTTGTTTTGGGAGGAAAGGGCTGATCCCGGGATCAGTCATCGCTGTAGTTCGGGGTCTGAGGCGCTTGATTTCATTTTTTCCCTGCCTGGCAGCTGTTTGCGTGTCTGAATTTGGTGTAGTTCAGGCCTTCAGGGGCTTGAAAAAAGTCCTCGAGTTTGTTGGGTAGAACCTTGGGGGTAGATTTGCTAGTACTTAAAAGGAATAGGTGTTATAAAGTGCTTTTTATTTGTATTTTCTTTTCCAAGGGGAGGGAGTGAGAAGTAAGCCATGCGCGGGGGGGGGGGGGGGGGGGGGGGGGGGGGGGTTTGGTCTGGCTGGAACGGAATGTGGAATGTTTGAAACGCACGCTTCTGGCCCGCGATTATGAAGATAAGGGTCTGCCTCCCCCCCCTCTCCCTGGCCCCCGTGCCGGGTTGGACGGGTGGTTGCCACGGCCGCCCCCCCCCCCACGGTCTTATGTAAGCCAGCCTGCGCTCGGTTTCTTAGGCTGACCTCCCTTTTCTGCCCGCCTCAGGTAGCGAAGGCTTCGGCGTGCTCCGGACGAGCTGGTCACCTGACCTGACGCGACGTTGTTCGTGCCTTCTCTGAAGTCGCTAAACTCGAACGTGGGGAGATAAGCTGTCCGTCACAGAGAGGGGTTCAGCATCGTCTGTGTCCGTATAATCGCGACATGAAGAGTCATGCGAATGTGCGTATTGGTGAACACCCTCAGCTAGTTCTTTTTCTTCTTCTTCATCTTTAACAAATACATTGAATGCCTTCACTGATCAACCAATCGAAAACAACTGCAAAAGAGCAACAATTAAAGTCGGCTTTTCTTCCTTTTTTGTGTGGATTTTATGAGGGTTTTGAATTTATTTTAATTTTTTCGGATGCGTCTCATGAATATGTATTAAACCTTCGCAAATAAACGGTGTGCTTGTGCAGGTGTGTTTTTTTTTTTTGAGCGGGTGGCTGACTGTCCCGTAAATAACAAACACCGGCTCGGCGGAGTTACTCTCTCGCCCCCGCCGAAACGGGGCCCTCGCCCCCCGTGCCTGCGGCTCCCCGAAACGCCGGTGGCGGCCTCGGTGGCACGAGCGAGCGGGTCGCCCCGCGCGCGCGGCGTGTGGCGGGTTGTCCGCTAACTTCACATCAATTTCATACTCCGCCAGGTACTCGCTCAGACACGCGGCTCCTGGATTTCTCATCCGCCAGCTCGTCTGCCGGCGTCTGCGCACCGCAGATTACAACCGATGCGTCTAGTCAGTTTTATTTTTTATTATTTTTTGCATCATTCTCCCAAAAGCCAGCAGGAGAGAGAAAGTCTTTAAATTTCTTTGACGTGAGACAAGTGTCTATGATGACAGCGACATGTTGCAGTGAAAATGATTTCGGAAATGTTTTTTTAATTTCATTTTTTATTGAATTCCCCTGATAGTGTACTTTTCAGCATGGCAGAATATATGCTTCTATAGATTAAGGCCAGATGCCCATGTCCCCTACAGGGGATAAAACTTAATTTGGTGGGTCTTAGGAGGATATAAATAAATGTATACAAAAGGCAAGCTTTGGTGACCTTGAGCCTGCTTTTGATGTGACCTTGAGCCTGTTTTTGACCTGACCTTGAGGCTGTGTTTCACGCGGTGAACGCGTCCGGCGTGTTGTGGACGTGGCGGCGGTGTGAAAATGGCACCGGACCTGCTGCTGGGACCAGGGCTCGTAGCGCTGGGCTAAAACGCAAACCCGCACCCACACCGGCCCTTTTTGGGTAAGATCAGAAGCTCCTGCTCGAGACGGGTTGAACTCTCCTGCGTGGGACGTTTTGATTGTTCCCGTAGTAGGATGGGATTGGCCTAATTTGTTTTTGTGTGTGTGAGATTTTTTTTTTTTTTCGTTTAATTGCCCTGGCAGAGAGAATAATCGTCTAGGGCGCTGGCCGCGGGTAAACGAGGCTGATTTAGAATGTGTAACGATGGCGAGCCTCACAGAGGAGAGAACTTCCCCCGTAAAACGTTTCGTTTTGTTTACGTAGCCGACGCCGTCCTCATCTGTGATTAGCACGGGCGTTAGCGCGTAGCACAGAACGGCAATGGCGAGCAGTAACTTCGGCCCGCCTGCAAGGTAACACCGTGCACCGTCGGTTAAACCACGAGCCGAAGTGTAGCAGCTCCGGGTTCAGTTATAATTGCTATGTTTGGGCCATCGCTAAGCAAGCTGAACCTTTGGAGCAGTTGAGGAGGCTTTAGACCGCAGTTAGTTCAGCATGTTCAGACATACAGATCATAGGAAGGCAGCTGCAGTCTACTGGGTCCGTCAGTCAAAGTGCTGACCAATCACGGCGAAGCTGAGGGTGAATCAGACCTGGGTCAGATACGTATTTGTTTTGGATTCAAATACTTTTCTACGCTTTACTGACTTTGTCTGGTGTATTGGGACCAATGAAATACTTACACAAAAAGTGGCTATCCCGCGTTGTGGTCATATTGGCAGGCTCAGTTACACAAGGCAAGATCAACAGAGCACAGAAAAGTATTTGAATCCGAAACAAATACGTAATTGACCCAGGTGATGCTGTGAATATAGCATCTCTGCGAAGCGAATTCTGCTTAGGCAGCCGACGGCCATAATGGTAACGACGATAGTTATATTCGGCCGTTAGATTTTCACAGTTCGGGATAAATCGGCCTTGAACTGCGTTGGCCGGGTTGGGAAATGCTTTCCCGTTGCGACTGACACTTTCCTGCAAATCTGTAGGCTAGAACTTGGCGGACATATCACCCGCAAAATTCCCTCTCATTTCTCCTTCAGTCTGAATGTGAGAGTTCCCAAGATGGTGTTTTTTTTTTTGTGTGGGACAAGATAGTCCTGTGCATTTTCACATTCTTGTCCTTTAAAAAAAAAAAAAACATTGCAGCAGAATTGTAAGGTACAGATGTGTTTCTGCAAATTAGCCGCTCCAGGGAGGACTGACAATGAGCCTCACCTGCTTAATTAAATTAGCAGTCTTGCTAACTTTAGTTATTTTTAGCTCTCATGATGGAGAAGCTAGCTCAGGTTCAGCGAACCGGCTGCACGGTCAGCACACAGCCCAGTACAGAAGTTTTTTATTCTGTCATTTCCCAACTTCTGCTTGACAATTCTTTTCTGTCACTGCTGTTAATTCAGTTTATACTTGTTAATTTATGCATTTATTACGAACGGTTTTAAATAAAAAATACAAAATTTTAAATACTTTTCTTTTTCCAGGAAAGCCTTTTTGTTTTTGCTTTTGGATGTTAGGCTGTGTTATGAATGTTCCATCTAAGTCTACGCAAGACCATGGTATCGAAAGCCTGACTCGTACTGTACTGTACATACAGGCGGTGTAGAAATGGCTTTGTGACTGAACTGCAGAGACCGTAATGAGCTCCATACCTTCCTCTTAAAAATGCGTGGGACTGTCTGTACAACCGAGCTGGAAGGAGAGGCAGCAACTGTTCGTAAGGATTTAGAGTCTTAGGGGAGTGTTTTTAAAGTGGGGGGGGGGGGGGTTATGGGTGTTCCTGAAGGTTCTCCTGGACGTTCACATGATTTAGGCCTCCCGTCCACCCACCCCCTCCCCCCCCCAATGTGACGTTTTTCAACCCGAAGGAACGTTTCGCTGACCGGGCGGGCGTGCGGGGTCTAACCGAAGGCGCGTGCGTTCCTTATTTTAGCTAACTGGATCCAGCTGGGAGTGCACAGGGGGAAAATGGCGGTTAGAAAAAGGAGTTATGGGAATGGTGCGTAACAACGGAATCTTCCACGGTACGATTCCGTGAAGTGTGGGTGTGCTGCTCGGAGTGGGCTGAACGCTGCTTTGCTCTCAGTGTGCCTGTATGAGGCCATCAAGTTTTCCTCCTGTTACGTTCGCGTTCACGTTGCGGACAGTTGGCCGACGCTCTTGTCCTGAGCAGCTTTCTGAGCCGCTGCTGCGTTTTTACATGCTGTCAATTCACACAGCTGTTTATGTACAAAAGCAGTTCAGGATAAACGCCTTGCTCATGAGTACAACAGTGGTGTCCTACCTGGGAATCGAAACCTGCAAGTCTTAGGCTGCGAGCCACTATGCTACACTGCTTATGCAGGATTTCCTACTGTAGGCGCCAGTGACCACATGACCGCTCCAGCCAGTGGGCGTGGTCATGTGGAACCCGCACCAAAAAGTCGCTCTGTTAGTTTAGTCTGCCTCTGCCGAAGATCGTCCGGGAGTCCGGAGTCTGAAACGCGGGGATTCTGGGGGTTTGGAAATGGGCACTTTGGGTTCGGTTCTGAGGGAAAAGCAGCAGCTCTGCTCCACCCTCTCCAGCCCCTGAAATGGAGCCTTTTTTTTGCGGAGCGCTGGTTCCCGGGCACGCCCTTGTGAAGCGGTGGTGGGGGGGGGAGGGGGGGCGGGGGGGGAGGGGGGGCGGTTTGGTGTGCGTACGTCTGGGACTGCGGTCACACAGCTGCAGCCTGAGCGGGCGTGGATCCGCCACCGGCGTGGAGGAGCCCCCCCCCCCCACGGACGGCGCCTCGCGTCAGAGAGAATTAGGGTGACATGGTTCGGGGGGGGGGGGGGTATAATTAGGGTGACACAGTTCGGGTGGTATCTTGGATCGCTGTTGTGCTTACATACAAGCCGTGCCTTGAATGTGTACCCCTGTGTTGAAACTGCGTGGTTATTGTACGTCAAGTACGTTACATTACATTACATTACATTACAGGCGTTTAGCAGACGCTCTTATCCAGGACGATTTACACAACTTTTTACGCAGCATTTGCATTGCATCAGTTTAAATACTGAAGCGATGCAGGTTAAGTACCTTGCTCAAGCGTACAGTGGCAATGAACCTGGGAATCGAACCTGTGCTCTTTAAGGTTACAAGACCAGCTCTTCACCCGTTATACTACACTTCCGTGTTTTGAAATGTATTTTGTGTGTAACTCCTGTGTGTGTAACTCTTGTGTGTGTAGCCCCTGTGTTTGTAACCCTTGTGTAGTTCACTGTGTTGTGAATGAACTGTCTGTGACTGGTGGTTGCACACATGGCCCTGAACGCGTTGTGTTGTGGCCCTTGCGTGCTGTCTGACGGTCGGCAGTGAAAGTGCGCCGTGCCCATGTTGTTGTCGTTCCTCTGAGGGGGCGTGGCTCCTCCTGTGACATCACTCTCTCCCCCGGCGTGATCCAGGGCGCCGAACTGCAACCGGATTTGGGCGGGCGGAGCGCGCTCTTGGAATCCTTCGCGGAAGCGCGTGACGCTCGCCAAATTAAAAAAAAAAAAAAATAAATAATTAAAGAAAAAGAAAAAACAGAAAAGAATGTGTGAAGGGCGTGGGCCTCCGTGGTGTTACGGGAGGGGGTGAAAGAAATGGCCCCCGACGGGCGGCAGGCAAACAGGCCGCCCAGAAATAGCTCCTGGCCCTGACATTCGGGAAGCAGAGCTGCCCTGGAGGCCCGGCTGCAGAGCACAACATGGAAACGTGCCCGCGGTGCTCGGCCCCCTCAACCTGAGACTAACAGTGTGGTCCCAGAGTGGACCCAGAGCGCTGTGTGGGGCTGTGTGTGCGGGGGGGGTGGGGGGGGGAGGGGTACTTTTGGAGCAGTTTGTCTCTTGGCGGGGGGGGGGGGGGGGGGGTGCATTGGATTTTGGGGGGGATGCTTGTGGTGCAGTTTGTCTTTTGGGGGGGGGTTGCATTGGGTTTTGGGGGGATGCTTGTAGACCATTTTGTCTTTTAGTTGGGGGGGGGGGAGTGCATTGGGTTTTGGGGGGACGCTTGTAGAGCAGTTTGTCTTGGGGTGGGGGGAGATGCTTGTGGAGCAGGGGTTACTGTGGATTCCACAGCGGGGGTAGGGGGGGGGTGGGTTACTGTGTGAACTGGGAAGCAGACAGTTACTGTGAGACTGAACAGCTGCAGATCAACACTGGGCACTCCTTCCCCTCCCTCCCCTTTTCCTCCACCCCCTCTCCCCCACCCCCCGTTCCTCTTGGTCAAACAAGGGGCAAAAGTCAGGCTCACCTTTTGGCAGCACTTTAGATCCTGGTGCAAAAAATGCCAGTAAATTACCAGTAAATTGGGTTCTTCTGATTTGGACGGGAGAATCTTTTATGGATTTGGCCAGTCACCAACTGAAAAACAAAAAAAAGAACGTTTTTTTGGGTTTTTGTTGTTTTACCGTGTTGATTCATGAAATTTTGTTCAGAAGTTAAATTAATTACAGTTATTTGTCGCAGAAGTGCTGCAGCACCACTGAAGTCTGAGGTGAAGAACTGGCTCTTGAAGTGTTGGGATGCTTGTTGTGTTGGAGTTTGTCTGTAGGAGTGTGTGCCCTCCGTGAAACCTGCCATCTGTCTGCCTTCCATTTTTTATCAGCTGTTTATGTAACCTTGGGATGTTTCAAAAGCATCGGGGCTTTGGAATGCGTGGGGTCCGAGCTCTCCGATCTGCAAACAGGGCGCTACGTTTCTGTGAACTCACAGATGAGTTTTTAGCCCGCTTCGTCACAACACCCCCATGCCATTGTCTTTGACGGGAGTGGGGCAAGGGTTCGAGAATGACCACTTCTTCGGTAACATGTTAAAAAGACGGGGTTGTGTTCACGACGACCTTTCTTTGCTGGCGCGAGTGTGGAGAGACCTGCGCTTACTCAAACAAGCGAGGAGCTGTCCGGGCTGTTCGGCTGACCCCTGACCTCCGTGTCGTGAGGTCATGAGGGATCGCCGTCGGCGACCGTCCGCCTCCTCTGCTTCTGTGGCTCTGGACAGGAAGTGACCTCGCAGGAAGCTCCTGGGTGTGGGGTGGAGCCATTTGCAGGCGTGTCACTCTGTGGAAAAATATCCAGTGAGATATAACATCAACAGTAGGTTTGTCATTAAGGTAATAATTGCAAGCCTTTCGGGTGACCTCGCCTGCATTTCCTGTTGACGCTCTGTTTGTCGATGCTCCTCGTGATCCAGATGGAATCCTGACCGCGTCCTTGTCATCTGGGGCTGGGAGGTCCATGTGGCGATGCTATTGGCCATGGAGTTTCATGGGGTGATGCTATTGGCCATGGAGTTTGATGAGACGATGCGATTGGCCATGGAGTTCCGTGGGGCGACGCTATTGGCCATAGAGCTCCATGGAGCAATACTATTGGCCCTATCACTGCCTTTGGAGGAGGGTCTGTTTTGGCAGGTCATTTGAATGGGATGAACCCAAAATTCCTGTCCAATGTTCAAAATGAGGGATTAAGGAAAAATGGGTAAAAACTCGCTTAGTTTTTTTTTTTTTAAAGCACTTTTTAAACTTCTGAACCGGTGTCTGAAAGCAAATATTTCTTAATTCGCTCGGTCTTGCAGGCAAGAAATTCAATAACGTGAGTTCATTATATTACGCATAATCCTTTCCTGGGCCGTCTCTCACAGGGTAGAATTAAAGCGTTTGAATCCTGAC